>NW_004624804.1:5926464-5956429 GCF_000247695.1 Heterocephalus glaber | reverse complement strand
ATGCATATTGAGGCCATACTCTTAAGTGAAATAAATAGGACACACATGTGTAAATACTGAATAGTTTCTCTGGGGTGAGAAACTGAAAGTGTAAATAAGGATTAAAATGATTAAAACAAATAATTGATAATTTGAAATAGGAAGGGGGAAAAAAGAATCAAGAGAGATTATGTGAAGGTCCAAATTTCCAATGATGAATGTCATTATATTGTATACCTAAAATGTACCAATAAAATTAAATTTAAAAATAAAGAGGCAAATTATTTGGGATTTGGAGCATTTACTGATTAAGTCAGATACGATGACTTCTCCAGGCAAAAAGGCACCGTGATTAACCTTTATGTGTGCAATCTCTCTTAAATTTTTATGGGCACCAAGGTATATTAAATTATGAATCACAGCCAGTGTGTCAAACTCCTGAAGCTAAACAGATCCTACTGTTGACTGACATTGTGGTGGTACCAAATGGAAAAGAATAAAAAGAAGCATACTCCCAGGTGATGTAAGGGCTGGAGGACATCACAGCTCACTACTACCAGGACATAATAAACATTGGCCTGGGATCTGTCCAGTGCAAGCATTGACCTACTGAGGTTTGGGAGAAAGCCCTTAAATGAGGAAGAGAGGTTCCTACCTTTCTGTTTCTAACCCAACTTCTTTCCTTGTAGCCTCTGCTGGTCCTCTACTGGATGACTATTTGTTTTTCATTCCAATCTATACTGAATCTGATTCCTTTTTGTTTAGAAGACCTTTAACTACAGGAACTCTAAGTTCACTATTTATAATGAGAAATAATTCACATGCCCTGAAATTAGTCCTTCTCAAATGTATACTTAGTGGTTTTTAGTATTTTCACAAAGTTAAACCTGGGTATGTTGGCACACAGCTATAATCCCAGCACTCAGAAAGGTGAGGCAGAAGGGTCGTGAGTTGGAAGCTAGCCTGGGTTACATAACAAGACCTTGTCTCCTGTCTCAAGGAAGGAAGGAAGGAAATGCAAGAGAGAGAGAGAAAGAAAGAAAGAAAGAAAGAAAGAAAGAAAGAAAGAAAGAAAGAAAGAAAGAAAGAAAGAAAGAAAGAAAAAAGAGAAAGAAAGAGAGAGAAAGAAAGAAAGAAAGAAAGAAAGAAAAAGAAAGAAAGAAAGAAAGAAAGAAAGAAAGAAAGAAAGAAAGAAAGAAAGAAAGAAAGAAAGAAAGAAACTATTATCTTTAATTTTGTTTTGTTTTGTTGGTACTGGGGATCAAACTCAGAACCTTGGTGGTGGAACCACTGAGCTAAATCCCTGGTCCTTATTATCTTTAATTATGGAATTATTATCATTATATCAAAAAGAAATTCTGTATTCAGTAGCAGTCATGTTCTATCTTCCCTTTCCCCTAAAAACACGTACCCATGTTTTTTTTCTATATGTATTTGCTCATTGTGGGTATTTCAGTTCAATGAGATCACTATAAAATGTGGCCTTTGTTTCTGGTTTCATTCACCTAGCATCATGTTTTAAAATTTCTCTATTCTTTTTATTGATAAATTATATCCCATGGTAAGAATTACCCCATCTGTTCACTCATTTTTTGCCTGATGGACATTTGAGCTGTGTCTACATGTTTAGCTATTATTAATAATCATACTATGAACATTCATATATATGTTTCTTGGAGGAACATGTTTTAAGTTCTCCTGAGCATACACCTGGGAATAGAACTGCCGGATAATAGAGCAGCTACCACTTTTTGAGGATCTACCAATCTCTTTTCCAAAGCAGCTGCACCATTTGATGTTCCCACCAAAAACGTGTAAGTGTTCCTAGTTCTCCTCACTGTCACTGTCTTATTGTGCAAAAAGAAACTACCTCTTATTGCCTCTCTTTCATTATCAATGTCTTCATGTACGTGAAGCAGTATTTCATGATGGTTTTGATTTCTGTCCCACTAATGATATGGAATTATTTTTTGTGTACTTATTGGCCATTTGGATATCTTCTTTGGACCAGTGCTCATTCTTTCTCATTTTTAATTGGGGTATTTCCTCTGTTTTATTATTGAGTTGGGAGAATTCTATACATATCCTCAAAATTCATTTTTAATTTCATGTTTGTCAACTAAGTACCACAGCAGTTTCCTCTTACATAATAACCTGCAGCAGGTTGACTTTCTGCGCTCTTCAACTTCAGAATGGTTTCTGTCTTGCGTGACAATACAGCTTTCTCTCTTGATATTTTCTCCTACATCTGTGTAACAAAAAGAATTGCAGGCCACCTGGGGGGTTGAGAGGAGGCAAAACAGTCACTTTCTAATTTAATGTGTATTAGTTTTTACTGGCACACAACAAACTACCACAAACATACAGGCTTCAAACAACACATTTTTAATTTCACAGCTTTCAGGCAAGAGGCCTCCAGGAAAGGCCCTGGCCCTATTTTAAGGGCTTTCACCTGATTAAACCAGACCCACTCAGGGCAATATTGCTTTTGATTAATTCAGAGTCATCTGAGTAGGGACCTAAATTACATCTATAAAACATCTTTCCTTTGCTGTATTCTGTGGGCTATAAGCAACTCACAGGCCTCACCTCTACTAAAAAGAAGGGTCTCTACAAGGGTGCGGCTTATCCCGAGCTATCATAGGTTATGTCTGCTATAGGATGATGGTAGCTGAAAAGGAGTTTTCTCTTATTATGCAAAAAGAAACACTATGAAGTCTTATATTTTCTTTCTTAAAATTTTATTAGTACATCTTTTCAGTACATAATGATTACATTCATCATGGAGAGTTGACACGTGTATATAATACACCTCAATTCTCTTTACTGCTCCTTCGCTTTCCCTCCTTCCATCTTTGATCCCCTTCCTGTTTGCAAAATATCTATCTCCTTGTTTCCTATTATCTACATTATATTTTGATCTTTAATTTATTTATACTTTGGGTTTCTAGTATAAAAGAAACTGCAATATTTAAGCTTGTGTTTCTGATTTCTTTTCCTTAACATTATAGTCTCAAGGTACATCCATTTTCTGAAAAATGACTCAAATTTATTCTTCTTTGTGGCAGAATAGTACCCCATAGTGCATAAATACCACACTTTCTTTATCCGTTCATGTGTTGATGGACATATAAGCTACTTCTAAGGTTTAGCTATTATGAGTTGTGCTGCTATAAACATGGATGTGGTGGTTCACTGTAATACAATGTCTTTAACTCTTCAAAGAAGATATTAAAAGGGGAATAGGTGGGTCAAATGGATTTTTTTTTTTTGGTACCGGAGATTGAACTTGGGGTCCTTGCGCTTGTGCAGCAGGCGGCGAAACCACTGAGCTAAATCTCCCGCCCTAAATGGAATTTTTTTGACAAATCTCCATACTGGTTTCCATAGTAGTTTTTACTGGCATATAACAAATTATCACAAACATGGTAGGTTCTGTACTAGTTTACATTATAACCAGCAACATAGAAGGGTTCCTTTTTCCCTGCAGCCTCTCCAGTACCTACTATTATTTGATTTCTTGACGATAGCTATTCTTTCTGAAGATAAAATCCTAGGGTTGATTTAATTTGCATTTCTCTAAAGACCAGAGATGTTGAGCATTTTTCATGTATTTATTGGCCATCCATACTTCTGGAAATATCTATTAATTTTAGTTGCCCATTTTTTACTGGGTCTTTTATTTTGGGGAAGCTAATTTTTGTGAATTCTTTATAGGGTCTAGACATTAGTCCTCTGTTTAAGGTGTACTTTGGCCAATTTTTTCCCAGTCTGTAGGTTGTCTCTTCACTCTGTTGGCTATTTCTTTTGCTGTGCAGAAGCTTTTTCATTTGATGTAATTCCATGTTGATCCAAGATGCTATTTCATGTACAATTGGGGTTCATTTCAGAAAGTTCTTGTCAACACTATGCCTTGAAGAGTTTTTCCTATTGTGTATTCCAGAAAGTTAAGTATTTCTGTTTTAATATTTAGATATCTGGTCCATTTTAATTTTAGTTTAGTACATGTTGAGAATACATGTTTAGTACATGTGTGTCTAGATCCATTCTTCTACATTATGGATAGCCAGTTTTCCCAGCATTATTTACTAAAGAGGTCATCTTTTCTCCAGTGTGTGTTTTTGGCTCCTATGTCAAAATCAGATGGCTAAGTGTCCCTGGGGCTGTTTCTGCATCCTTTATTTCACTCCATTGATCCACAAGTCTGATTTGGGCCAGTACCATGGTGTTTGTATCACTGTAGCTTTGTAATATAGCTTGAAGTCTGGAATTATGATGCCTTCTCATTTGCTCTTTTTTGCCTAGAACTGCTTTTGCTATTCTGAGTCTCTTCTGTTTCCATATGACTTTTAAGGTTGTTTTCTCTGGTTCTGTGAGGAATGCTGTTGGTATTTTGCTTGGAATTACATTAAATCTGTATATCAGTTATGGAAGTACGGCCATGTTGGCAATATTGGTTCTGCCTATCCTGGAACAATCCAGGTATCTTTTCAATTTTCTTCAATCTCCCTTTTCAGAATTTTATGGTTTTTATTATAGAGGTCTTTCACTTCTTTTTTTGGTTAATTCCTAAGTATTTAACTTTTCTTGAAGCTTATTTGAATACTATTGTTTTCCTAATTTCTTTCTTGGTGTGTCCATTATTGGTGTGAAAGAATGCTGTTGATTTTTGTGTGTTTATTTTGTATCTTGCCACCTTGCTAAATTTGTTTTTTGTTTGTTTGTTTGTTTTTGGGGGGGGATTTTACCCCCAGTACCAGGAATCAAACTCAGGACCTTGCACTTGCCAGGCAGGCTCAGCACCACTGAGCTAAATCCCCAGCCCCTAAATTTGTTTATTAGTTCAGGAGTCTTGGTGGAATTTTTTGAGTCTTCTATGTAAAGGATATATTATCTGTAATAAGGATAGTTTAACTTCTTCCTTTCCTATATGTTTTCTTTTTATTACTTTCTCTTGTCTGATTGCTCTAGCTAAAGTGCTGAGCACTATCTTAAACAGAAGTGGTTGGTGATAGTGGACATTTTCTGATAGGAAGTATCATTTTAGGTAATGCTATTAAATTGCTTTCCTGACTATTGTATCTCCAAAGTTATTCCCCCTTGTTCATTTTTCCTCAGTGACATAAAGGCTACAAAAGATGATGAAAATCTTTTTAATAAATTCCACAATGACTGACTGTCAGTCATAGCCATATCTTTCTCAATAGTAATAACGCCACCTAACTCGTATATAGTACTTTCCTTAGGTAAGCTACATATACTTTTTTTCATTTAATCCCCACAATCAATCCTAGAAACAGGTATTGCTGTTGGGCCCTCTTGCAGATGAGGAACTGGAAACCAAGTTCAAGTGGTCACACTGCAAGAAGCAGAGCCAGACTGATCCCTGGAAGGCCACCCTATGCCCACCCTGCTGTAGAGTGAACCTGGTATCATCAACAGTTTCTTGGTCTACAAAGAACCTCAGAGGAAGAAGATATTTCCAGTGGATCAGCATTGTCTATGGAAACAGTTAACCAGCAGGGGGTCTTGAGCTGGTACAAAATCTGTTCACTAATAAATACAAAACAAAGGGAAGAAAGCCATTTAAGAGAGAACCTTTCATGTGCATGTTACAGGCTACCTTTTATCAAAGTGTCACTGACTCAAACTCTACCAATGTAGCTCCTGTTCTTAATGCACAGGCATCAAACCACCTTCTGACTGTCACATTATTCAGAGCCACCTATGTATCAGGCACCGTGCTAAGCACAGGGAACATGGATAGAGTGTCTTCCATGGGATAAACATTCTAGGAGGGGAAGGTACAATAAAGAAACAAATAGAAATAAAAAATGATGGTAGCCAGAAGTGCTGTCTGAAGAAATGTCTTAGTTACTTCCCTCACTGAGAGACGATACCTGACACCCACAACTTAAAGGAGAAAAGGTTCATTTTGGCTCACAGTTTGTAGAGATTTCAGTCCATATTCAGCTGGCTCTATGGCAGCACAGCATGGCACAGGAGCATGGCATACAAGCTGCTCATGGCATGGCAGCATGGGAGCAGAGAGTAGCCAGAGAGGGAGACACACCTTTGCAGGTCACACCCCAGTTACCCGCCTCTCCCAACTAGGCCCCACCTCCTAACATCAAGTCAGCTATACTACCCCAATAATCCATCACCTTCCAAAAGCCTCTCCTATGAGGGCATCAGGCTTTTGGGCAACATCTAGATATAAACCCTAATAATCTGCCCCTGTCCCCCAAAAGGCTCATGCATATCTCTTAAGGCAAAATGCATTTAGTCCATCTCTAAGAGTTCCCAAAGTTCCAACAGTTTTAGCATTGCTGAAAAGTCCAAGTCCTAAGACAAACTTTTAGCTGTAAGCCTCTGTGGGAGGTGGGGGATGTTAAACACTGCCATCATAGGAAGGCACTTTTCATTCTTAAGGAGAGGAATGGGGGGGGGGGGTAGAAAGCAATGGAACAAAAGCAAGGCCAGCACCCACCAGGGAAAACATTAAATCCCAGTTCCATGTCCAGCATCCAGGGCGAGCTGTGGTGAGCTGTGACCTCCAAAAGGCTTGGGCAGCATTGCTGGTGGTTGTAGCCTTCATGGCTTCTCTCTGGAGCTGGCTTTGCTCACTCCTTGTGTCTTTCCTCGGATGTTCTACATTCTCTAACTTTTGGGAGTCTCCACTGTATTTTAGCTTCACTCTTGCAGCTTCACAACTATGAAGGAGCACAGAGCCTGGCCTCCCAGTCCTTCTGGAGTTTTGGTGGAAGCCTACCTGACACCACAACTCTTGCATTTTTCATTCCTATAAAACCAGCACCACATGAATGACCCCAAGGTCTGCCATTAATTTGAACATAGTAGGATTCCCTTAAATTTGGACTTTAGAGGCCTCTGAGTGCCTGGGCAGCTGAACCCTGTGAACTGAAGCCTGGGAAACAAAGTCTCTGTGATGCCGTTCCAGAGCAGGGTGCCCTGAGACTCTCTTCTCAGTGCAAAAGTCTTTCACTTTGGTAACTTGGAGGATGCAAAGAAGAGTGGCATCCTGTTGGTTCTTCATATATCCATCAGCCGTTTTTCTTACTGTTCTGTTGTAAAATATTTGGCTTCTTTTTAATGCTAATCTTTGTAGCAACAAAATTCTACTCTGCTCCATCTTTGCATGCCCCAACTTTACCAGAGCTTTCTTTACAGAGCCGAACTCAAAACTTGTTAAATCACTCAGCTGAAAGGAGTTAGCCAAACTCAAAACTTTAAGAATCATTCAGCTAGGCTGGGGATTTAGCTCAGTGGTCTCGCTGCCTGGTGTGCAAGTGCAAGGACTTGAGTTTGATCCCTGGTACAAAAAAAGAGAATCATTCAGCTGTTTGCTCTTGATTTCCCATGTAGAGCTGGCTAAAAGGTCCCATCGATACCCATGCCACAGCCTGAATGTTGGGCTACCTTGCAATATCCTCCACTAGATTAAATGGTCCACCACCCTTAATCTCAGTCACCTGCAAAATCTTAGGACATGAACAAAATGTAGACAAATTTTCTGCCAGAGCATAACACACACGGCTTGAAGTCCAGATGTCAATTGAGTCATTATTCTCAACTGAAACCTTATGAGCCTGATCTTTACTGTCTGTATTTCCATCAACATTCTGGTATTCTGTGCTCCAAACAGAATTTCCCATTCAGCTCAGCTTATAGCATTCTTAGGCTGCTTCTCCAGATGGCATCTTTAATCCTTTCCAAACTCCTCCCTCAAACCAATTCTAAAGGTTTCTGAACCCCGTGGTCAGATAATGTCACAGCAAAGTCCCCCCTTCTGGTAAAAAAATCTGCTGTCTTAATTACTTCCTTTGTTGGAGAGACATAATACCTGACACCCATAACTTAAGGAGGAAGGGTGTATTTTTGCCCACAGTTTGTAGAGGTTTCAGTTCATAGTCCTGAGACTCCAAGCCATCCTGCATGGCATAGGAACATGGTGAACAAGCTGCTCGTGGCATGGTGGTAAGGAAGCAGAGGGCAAGAAAGGAGCTAGGGACAGAGATAAACCCTTCCAAGTCACATCTTCAGTGACCTACCTCTCTCAACCAGGCTCCAAATTCTAAGGACCAACAGAGGTTAAGAGTAGGAAATGTTTATTGAGAGGAGAGATGTTAGCCCCTGAAAGGCAGGATGGGTCCCAAATGGGTGGCCAAGGACCCCACTTTTTTGGGGAAGTTTTATAAAGCACAACCACATGGGTACAATGTGGACTAAAGCTATGATCAACCAATAAGGTTACAAGTGTAGTCACTTAGTTAATAGTGATCCAGTGGGGAAACAAGTCACATAACAAGTACACGGAGAGAACAAAGAACTTTTCAGGAAGGGATGGCTCCGAGGGTCCTGGTCACCCATAGGTGACTGATGTCTATCTAGACTTTGTTAGACCAAGTGTTACCACTTATCTTATTCCTTGGGGAAGTATGTAGGCCTGGTCATGTCATCTTTATATTGAAGCCTGGCTCCAAATGATGAGCCGCAGGTCACTGCTGTGATGTGTTTTCATCTTTTGCACTGACTCTCTGGAGGGCCCAGCCCTATCTCACTGCCTACAATATTTCTACGTAACTTAGTAACTGTAACACCCCCTCCCAACATCGAGTCAGCTATACTACCCCCATAATCCAGTCACCTTCCATAAGCCCTGCCTATGAGTGCATGAGGCTTTTGGATGACGTCTAGATATAAAATATAGCAGTGAGTAAGATTTGCAGCAGAGTTACCTCCTTTCTGGAAAAAAATAAATGCATATAAATTGTTAAGAGCCATAATTAGAGCTTTTAATTTGTGGGGAAGAAACACTTACAGATTAATTAATAATTGAGAAAAATGACAGTTGGAGTAGCTGAATTCAACTAGACCTTTCATCACGCCTACCGAAAGTTGAGCTTCCACCTTTTTCTGGCTGATTTCACTCATTATCATCTTGCTCCTGACCACTCCTCAGTCAAAGCAGCTGCCAGCCCCAAGAAAAAACCTGGGAGCCACATTCTGCCCAGCTAATCACCATCCAGGAGCCCAAGTAGCTTAGTTCTATTTCACTCTCTTTTAGATTGAGCCTGTGGTATGGACTCAATTGACAGGGGTCATTTCATGGGTGTGGGGTCTCATGGAACTGACGCTGATGGATAATTCATTTCTTCCCCCATTTGGATTCAAAGTATTCCATCTAGCAGGATATATTTAAAGGGACCTATAAGCAGAGAACTGGCCTTTCAGACAAAAGATGCAGTCAGCTGGGTTTGCCATGAACCTGAACTTCTACATCAGATAAACCCATCCCAGGACCCCAGAGCCAGAAACAGGTAATCCACACAACAATCCATGGCAAACACAACATCAACATTAGTTTTTTTTCTCTGTTCCATGCAGTTTCTTTTATCTTTTTCTGCACCGCAGGTTGACTTCAGTGGCTACCCTTATTCAGCTCCTATTGGCTTTGTATCTTGTTTCTGGGCCTTGAAATTGACAACAGATTTTGACCTCCTAGAGATTGACTCTCACTCTCCTCATCCTGCTTCAGGCTCAGCCTATCCTAGCTCCTGCCCTAGGATCAATGCATCCTAGATTGAGCCAGCCAACCACTGTCCAGGAATGGGCTTTCCAGAGTTACTACAGGACAGTGGGGCATGGGAGGTAGAAATCTGGGAGGTGCAACTCTAGGCTCTTCCCTGAACACCTAAGCCAAAGGCCAGAGATACCTGGGCTGTGGTTTAGAAGTGTGAATCTTCGAGCCAGGCTCCACAGAAACAGCATCTCTAGCAGCATTCTTCAGCCCCTCGTCAGCAGGTGATTATTTCTAGGAGCTCCCTTTGCCCCATCAGTTCAGGTCACAAATGAGGAGGTCAAACAGTTTTTTCAAGTTTCAAATGACACACAATGGCTCTGCCTTCCTCTTCCCTCTTCCTCACCACATCCCAGAACACCCAGTTCCCACTGCACCCCACAATCCCATCCTCGGTGGGACCAAATCCCATGGAGTGAACAAGCTCCCCATGTGATTCTGTGCTGCTGCCCTGTTGCGAATGACTGTGATTAAAGGAGGATAGGAAAAGACCCAGAAACAAAATCATTGGAATCTTATTAAATGGTTTGCTGTAGCTCCTGATTAAACAAGAAGTTAGTCTTCAGTTATACAGTATTAAATATACTGTTTCAGCTTCTTCTTCTCTGGATAATATGCTTGCCGATAAAAGGAGTTCCCATGAATCCACACCACTATTTTCACACATTGCCAAGCAACTTCAATCAGCGGGTATAGTCCTGGATTTCTAGTTCAGCTTCTCAAACTGAAGAGTTTCTCCGCATGGGTTTCTGGGAAAACTAGGCCTGTGCCAGGAGCCTCTGACTCCACTGTACCATGAAAGGAGTGTCAGGCTCTGGCTTTCTTCAGAATTCCTCAGGTCAAAGGCCCCAACCATCCAGAGCTCTTGAGTGGGATCTCAGCAGGGCTTTCCAAACAGAGCAATTTCCAGAGTTATAAATATGTTGTCTGTTTTGGAAAATGTGAGAATTTCTGGTCATCATCAGTTAGTAATTGTTGAAGTTTTATAAGTGAGGTTAAAGGAAAGAATTCTGGTAACAAATCTCTCAAATCAAAATAACAAAGACAAAATTATACCAAATGTGTTACTTTATACAAAAATAAGACATTATTTGGTAGAAATTCTTTTTGCACTTTCTTATGCTTTTCCTTCTAAAGAAGAGTGTACATCAAATCCTTTTTAAAATAATAAGAAGAAGAATGCAGCCTGAAAGACTGACTCCAATCTAGATGCCTGGTGGTTGTCATGTTACCTTTTATCAAGCCAGGCAACTTACAGTTCCAGCGAGACTGGCACCTCACTAGAGCCAACCCAAGGGACACCTGAGGGGGCCTCGCAGCATTTGGTGGAGAGAAGCACAGAGCAGGCTCCAGAATGCAGTCACTGCACACCTAAGAGTGAGCCTCCTGTGAGGATCACCCATTCTCTCAGCCCCTCCTCCCCTGCCCATCCACCTGGGTCCCTGTGGCAGTCAGAATGTAGCCATTTACAGCAGACTCTTGTATTCTTGATGTACTTAAGCTTTTTTCTGCCCCATGAATATCTGGTTTGTGAATTATTTTGCCCCAGACATATCCATTTGCTTTTTTCCATGATGATTCGTATTTTGTCCTTGCTTTTCCCATTTTCCTAATTCCTTTAGGTTATTCCTTTTCTTAAGCTGGTGTTTGTCACATTTCTCCATTCAGAATCATCTGTGAATTTCATTTTCAGGCACTTTCTCACTCCCTAAGGTCATTAATACAGACAGGTCTGAGTGAGAGAAGAGGAAAGGCCAGCTTCCCAGTCCACCCCAGAGACCACCCTCCAGAGCCAGCCCAGCATCCTGCAGGCTGTTTACTTCCTCTCAGCACATTTCCATCCACATGACAGAAACAGAGAGCCAAGACGATCGGCCTTCATGTATGCCACGTCTCAGGACCCTTTATTAATTGCCAAGGTTCAGACTTTGTATTGGAGCATCTGTTCCTGTCAGTTTTTATGCAGATGGACAGACAAAAGGAAATGGTTTGCCCTTGCCTCTAGAGCCACATGAGACATTTCTGTCAATTCAGTATGTGCATTGTAAAGACAGAACCCTCCCTCTCCTTGCTCTGCTATCAATTACATACCCACAAAGTGTTTAGAGTACTCCCTGCCTGCTTTTCATTGTGGTACAGGACAGGAAATCTCCTTTTCAAGATAGTCCCAGGGAACCAAAGCCATCTTGTCCTTCCAAAATTATTTGGAAATCAGTTTGTAATGTTGTCTTCTGCCACTGAACCCCTGAACTCTCACTTTGTGCAAATCAGGTTCTGATGATCAAGGTATGACTTGGCCAACTGACAAAGCTTCATTCCATATAGGCTTAGAAGATAGGGAAAGGGTTGAAATCAAGATATTCAGGAAAATGCAAATTCAATTTTAGAATGATATTTGAGAATCAGAAACTCCTGCAGAGAGCTCTTCTTTACCTGAACTGGCTTCTGATACTAACTCTGTTGGCTTAGCCAATTGCTCAGCCTGTCTGAGTCCATTTTCTCAGTCTTAGAATGAGAGATCTGAACTATGTAGACAGTATCCAAAAGATACTGAGTTTATCTAAAGAAATGCCCAGAGTTAGGGGCTGGGGATGCAGCTCAGTGTCATAGCACCTTCCTGGCAAGTGAGAGGCCCTGAGTTTGATCCCTGGTACCAAAAAAAAAAAAAAAAAATGCCCAGAGTACTGAAAAGAGTGGGTTCTGTCAAAATATGTTCTCATTGCATAGGACATGACTGAGAGTTAGGGTCCTTAAGAATTGTAGAATCCTCTTTAAGATCTCAAAGGCTCCTTGATTCATTCTTTTCTATGGCAATATTTCATACCATTATGAAGACAGGTTCAAAGTCAGCTGTAGCCAGAAACTGTGATATACACAGAGCTTTTCTTCATTCTCAAATCCTTTTGCATGTAGCTCTAACATTCTCCTTTGGGTATACCCCATGGCCCACTCCTAAGCATTTCATTCAGGTGCTCACAAAACATTACTTCCCAATGGACCTCCGTTAATTCAAAGATTCAAAGAAAGACTCCTCCAGAGTAGAATTTTATCCATTTATTCTCGAGATGTTGAGTGCTTAGTAAGTGCACAGTGACCAAAACTGGGTACACAAAGACAAAAAAGACACACTTCTTATCTTCAAAAAGCTCACAGGTACCCATGTAACCTTGAACCAGTTACTAACTCCCCCGTGCCTCAGGCTTCTCATCTGTAAAATGGGCATTAGAAAAAGCTCACAGTTTAACAGGAGAGTCAAACATGTAAACAAATGACATACTTATAAAGAGTGGCTTGTGACAGTTCAAGATGGGATCACCACATCATTTATTCCACAAAAGAGGACTTTATTTTAAAGTATGGAGGTGCAATACTAATGTGCCTAATGAAAAGCATAAACCAGGCCCACCCTAGGTAAGCCAGCATCTAGCTCAAGAGATAGTCCTTCTGTTAAGTCCCTTACATCACTATTGAGAACCAGCACACATTACTTAGGTGAAATCCTCACCTCAGAGAAATAAGAGACACCTCACCCAAAATCATCAGCAGTTTGCATTCCTTTTCAGATGACTGGTGGTGATTTTTTTTGAAAGCCACGCTATTCATCATTATTTTTCTTTTCTTTTCTTTTTTCATTTTTTTAAACAAGTGGCTCCTCAGTAGAGGTGGTTATTAGTGGAAATTTTTTTTAACATCATAAAAGCCTTTGCATTCTAGGTATCTACTTGCTAGTCCCTTGTGAGACTTTTGCTGCTGGAAATCTGTTGGTCTAAGGAAAAGTCCTTGAAACACTGTCCACGGGGCTGATCTCAGAGGGCTGGGTTACAGGTGAGATTGTCTTGTCATAAACTTCTTCCTTCTTATAGGTCTTCCATTATAGCTCCAAATTGAACTGAACTTAATTGCTCCATGATGATTTTTATGTTCCCATACAGAAAAATCCTTTTATGCACCATTAACCCCAGTCCAAGATTCTTCTGCTAGGCAATTAGATTAAATAATTTTTTAAACCTGTTAGGTATGTATTTATTTGTAATCAATACTCTCTTTCCTACACTACTGCTAAATATGGTTGGTGTCTCATAAGAGTTTATGTCTTAGCCCTATCACTGAAGATATAGTATAAACATGATCATACTGTAGCACCCTAGCACCCCCTGTAATTTTATCCTGGAAACAATGGAGGCATGAAGGTAGGTAGGCCTAAAGAGGCCAACATCTGCCAGGGGAAGCTCTTCACTAGAGCCACCTTCATCTTCCAGGTATAGCTAGGCTTTCAGAGCAAAACAGAGCTCTGTGGACCATGACCTACATTCTTCCTCAGTTACATCAGCCAGAAAAATGACCTCTCCATGGTGAGCAAATTCACAGCATGTGTCTCATCCTGGCTCTCTATTTATTTTTCCAAGTCACAAATACAAGAACCAAATTGACATGATGCTTACCTGGTAAAACACCACACAACTTAAAAAGTCATATCTATGCCTCATTAGAACTCATGTTCTGCCATCAATAACTCATAGAAAGATTAGAAATTAGAAAATATAATCTGTGCCAAAAATGGGCAGAGGATGTGAACAGGAAATTTACAAAGAAGAAAACTGAAATAGCCAACAAGTATATGAAAACATCAAGAAAATATTATTTCATATCCATCAAATTGGAAAAAAATGTTAAGTCTTACAACACACATGCTGGCAAGGATGTAGGAAAACAAAATGTCATAGAGTGCTGGTGAAAGGTTAACCATCTACACATCATGTGGAGAGCATGTCACATTATCCGGAAAATTTGAAAATAAACATTCCCAGGTAATTACTCAGAAACTTTCACACATATGCACAAGCAGACTTCTACACATTTGTTGTGATGGGATTTATAACAGCAAGATGTTAGAATTATCTCAATTCACCAATACAGATGGATGAATCCTGATATACTCATGTAATGGAATACTAAGCCACCATTAAAATGAGTAATTCAACAGGTAGTAACAAGGATAAATCTGGAAAATATAAATTGGAGCAAAAAAGGAAATATACAATATACTATTTATGCAACTGGGGGGGCTGTTGGTGTTGGTGGTGTTGTGTTGTGTTTTATTTTGTTGTGCAGTACTGGAGATCGAACCCAGCCAGGGGCACTCTATCACTGAGCTACATCCTCAGCCCTTTTTATTTTTTGTTTTGAGGTAGGGTCTCCCTAAGTTGTCTAGGCTGGCCTTAAACTTATGATCCTCTTGCCTCAGCCTCCTGAATTGCTGGAACTGTAGGACTGCACCATTGGACCCAGCTCCATTTATATACTTCCTTAAAATTCAAAAATAAAATCTACCTATGCCTAACTGTAAAAATCTACACAGAAGAAATAAATACTAATTTAAAGATAGTTATTATCACTGAAGAAGAAGGAAATGGGAATTATTTTACCTATAATATTTGTTTTCTTTTAAAGAAAAAGTGTGAGTCAAATATAGCAAAATCCTGGATGGTAGATGTATGAGTATTTATATTTTTATTTTGTGTGGGGTTAATTTTTTCATAGCATAAATAAAACATATTTAAAAGAAACCCCATTAAATCTTTTTTTTTTTTTTTTTTTGGTACCAGGGATTGAACTCGGAACCTTGAGCTTTCAAGGCAGGCAGCAGAAGAAAACCCATTAAATCTTAAGAAATAAATCAATAGGTGTATAAATTCATGAACAAAAGGGCACTTTAGATATTGGGGCACGTTATACCATGGTGACAGATATTACAGCTGGAAGCTCCTTAGTATCTAATCTTACTCTACATTTGGCATATATGGAAATTGAGACCCAGTGATATGAAGTCACTTCACACAAGTGGCTAGAACAGGAACTCACCTCCCTTAACTCACAGCCTAGCTCTTTCTTCCACCATACTTCAAGTATATATCACTGCTGCTTTCATTAGAGGGAGATTCAAAGAATCACAGGCCTCAGGAATGGTCTGGAGAACCAAGGGTGGGACTGTACTCAATGACCTAGGAACCATTCCACCAGGTTCTCTCAGTGTGAAAAGTAACACTTAAAACTATGTAGCACTGAAAACAGCCTAGGTGCCCATCAGCACATGAGTCATTGGAGAAAATGTAAGAGATAGATAGTTGGTTGGATGGATGGATGGATGGATGGATGAATGGATAGATGTTAGATAGATAGATCGATAGATAGATAGATAGATAGATGAATATTATTCAGCCATAAAAAAGAATGAAATCATGTCATTCACAGAAAAATGGTTAGATCTTGAGACCATAATATTAAGTGAAATAAGCCAGACATAGAAAGTTTAGTGTCATGTTTCTCTTACATGAGAAACCCAAAATATAAATGAATAGAAGAGTAAAATAAAGGAGAGATTGTAGTAAACAGGGAGCCAGACCTTTTGAAGAAAGGGGAGGGGATCAGGAGAGGGAGGGTTGGGTAAAGGAATTGAAAATGATCAAGAAGTGATACATATGTACCAACTCCCCAAATCAAATGTAACTATTACACATCGCAAAATGCTAATTTGTGTCATGGCTTCATCCTACACCCAGAATAACTTCTGCAGTTGCCCATTATGGGACAACACCAAGAAAGAAAAATAAGTATCCTCAGGAAGAGTTGAATGGGAGATACAAGAACCCTGCTCTGGTCTGGTTGGTAGGAGGCCTACTGCTCATCTTTCTGAACTCAAGGACTTCTCAAGGCCAACTAGGTCAAACCACCCATGGTCACTTCTCAAAAGAACATGCATTCTGATCTCGTGAGCAACCTGTAGGTGTCCTGACATCAACAGCTCACTGGCAGAATCCGAAGAGAATGAAGTTGCTCATTTATTGTTGTCATCGTCTCTCTCTCTCCAACTTTAGCCATGGTTTCATTCATAAAGTGCACATTATCTGAACTGAAGAATGAGTCTTTTAAGTCCTTTCTAGCACTGGTGCTTTGTTTAGATTGATAGCAGATAATTTCATTGAGTGCTAAGAACTAAACATTTATACATTTTTATTATTATCTCACTTAAAGCTCACAAAAATCTTGTAAAGTACATAATTATCCTCCTTTTAAAGACAAAATAATCATAAACACAGGGAGGCACAAGAATTTTTTTTAGGGTCACACAGCTAGTTTTAAAGAGGATTCAAACTCAGACGAGTTGGTCCCTAAGGCTGACCCATCATAACTACACCAAACTCACTTTAGGCTTTGAGTGTTTACTCACTATTAGAAATGAATTTAAGAGAAATGGAAATTATATACCAATTGTCCATGACCTTGGAGTCTGAAACTGCTGAAGTTGGACAGCTAGGAGAGATGGGCAGAAATAGCAACACTGTTCTGGCTCTGAGGTCCATGCCTATAGGTACAGTATCAAGGGACTCCCTGGCCTACTTTATGGGGATTTTGCATTTATGAAGGGCAAAGATTTGGGATTATCTTGCTCACATATCTCCCCAATACTTAATAAAGTGTCAGGCACATCTTCAGAAAACATTTCTTAAATGAACTCTAAATGATAGTCATGTGATTGACCTACAAGAGAAATACAAGTTGACACAACTGGAAGTTAAGGAAAGATGGTCACCCACAAAAGTATTTCCATATTTGCAAGCATATTTCCATATGCTTGGATTGTGGCTAAAACAAAAATGATCTTTCTGATCCATCTTAAAAGATGAGCACAGGTACCCATATCTGAGATTCCCTTTGATGAAATGTCATTCTAGCTTGTGCTGAGAAAGATCAATGAAGTGTCTGTTCAGAGCAGTAACTATTTGACCAGTGTTTGGTGATGAGAGCTTGAGAATTTCACTGAGCTCCATAAGCCCTGT
Source organism: Heterocephalus glaber (assembly GCF_000247695.1). The sequence goes on along the minus strand of NW_004624804.1, from coordinate 5,939,011 downwards.
GCTTTTCAGCCTCAAAGAGAACTAAGAAAATGGTAGCTGATCCCCCAGATTTTGTGGGCCTTTATTAAAAAGCTGGTTTTTAGAGTGAACCAGGGATAAATGATAGCTGTATATGTGTCGCTGGCTTGACTGAGATTTAAACCTTCTCTACTATACCCTAGAACTTTTATAGCTGGTCTATTTGTGTCTTATAGGGAATTTATGGCTCAAGAACTTCCAGGGGTTTCCTGTGACCCATTTTTACACAGATGTCTTTGTCACTCACAGGAGGCAAGGATCCCTGAAACTGGTTAGTGATCTCAGCAGCCAGGTCTCTCAGGAAATTCCAAGTTACCCACAGGTATTTCAAGAGTCCTGGAAATTCTCTGATGAACTAACCCAAACCCACAGGGCACAGCTTTAACTGGGCCAGATGGCCCACAACGTGTGCAGGTATTTACTCCCTTGGGTCTTCCTGTTTGCTGAGGGTCCAGTGGGCAAAATACACGAAGCTTGAGGACCTTCTCTGGGGACCAACTGATCTCTCTGAGGAACAACTGTGTCTGCCTGGTCCTTTCCATTCTCCCAGCCCTCGAACGGCTGCTGCTTCAGAGCACACGTTAGCACCAAAGCCAACAAGAATCTCTTGGGTCTTCTAGTCAGAACTCCCGTCCTCCCCACCTCCAGCCTGAATGCGCAACCAGGGAGGAGGGCACCTGAAGGGGAGGAGAGTGAGGGACAGGCTTCCTTTACTGCTGGCTTCACCTCTAACTGCAAGAGAAATTTTCCACCATTTCCATTATTTCTGGCATGAAGCCATGCAGAGGGAAGAGTGACTTTCTGTGGAAAAGAGAGATGGAGTCCATGAGCAGGTAAGTGAAGAAGGAAGGGAAGAAAGGAGCGTGAGCTGGATAGAGCAAGCAGGGAGAATGGGCAGGCAGGGAGAAGCACTCAGTGCTGCCTCTTCACGTTCTGGCCCATGCTGTCCTGGAGAGTCCCGGAAGAGGAAATTCTGTATATGGAGGTAGATTTCTGTTTAATTCGGTCGATAAATTTCCTTTAATTCCATGTCATTCAAAGTTACTTCAGTATTCTTAAGAAGGACTGCGGACCTCACAGTTATTTGATTCTTTATTAAATAGTCTGAATGATTTTCTTTCCCAAATGATGCAGTTCTCAGCCCCCACTGTGAAAACTAATAGAAGTTAACACATGGGCCGGGGATTTAGCTCAGTGGTTTAGCTGCCTGCTGTGCAAGCGCAAGGACCCGAGTTCAATCCCTGGTACCAGAAAAATAAAAAATAAAGCAAATCCCCTATGATGAGTGTTATCATTTTAAAAAAAAGAAGAAGAAATTAACACATATATAAATGCATTGCCTTCAAGGTAACCAAATCAACTGTGGGTTATATTCATTTCTGATTAAATGTCACAACTTCATAGCTTTCTTTTCTACCCCAGAAGCCAAGGAGTGAGAGTTACTGATTATAGGATGACTTAGAATCCTACTTGATTTTATTTTTCAAGAGTTGCTTATCCATTTACTTTGGTACTAAGGTTGTTGATTGTTAGAAATTATTTGCAGGGTACCTCAGACAAGATTGGGACATGCTCCTGTGACATAAGACCTACAATCCCCAGAGCCAACCTTCTTAGATGTTCCTGGACAAAGATTACTGTTGTCTAGAGGTGGGGACATAATGGAACACTTTTCTTCATCCCAACAGGAACTAGAACATACAGGAAGTAATGTCATCCTAAGGGTTGAACTTTAAAATACAAAAATAATGAATGAGAGAAGATATAGGCAGTGCTCTGAGGCCCTTTGTGTCCTGGGAAGGAAGAATGAAAGGAGAGAGAGAGAGAGAGAGAGAGAGAGAGAGAGAGAGAGAGAGAGAGAGAGAGAGAATATGGAGGAGGAGGAGCCAGCAGAGCAAGCATTTCACTGACTAGAGGAGAAGATGGTACACCTGTACAGTTACACAGGAAGGAGAAGGGAAAGTACACAGAGCAAATAAAGATATGGGGAATAGGGAATAGCTCCTTCCTGCCCTAAAGGAATATAAAAATGTCTTCAGCTCAGGAGCCATCACAGCCTTCAAATGGGCAAACATCTGTGGGTCTTCTCAGTATATGTCCAACCTAGAAAACACTTCTGGAAAAGGCTGTCAAGAGCTTCATTCATTAAGGCAAATTTTTATATTCTCTCTCTCTCTTGCTCTCTCTCATAAATTCACTTGTATTCATTGATCTTTTACCTACCTGTAAGGAAGTCATACATTGTGACTGCTTCTCAGTTTTCTACATATTTTATATTTAAAGAAAATCATTATTATCATACAATAAATACAACAAATAAATAAAAATAAGGCTTTAAAGATATGAATCAATGGTAATCTTAGTATTTATTATTATTTAGTAAGACTTTCACATAGGCTTTGGCCACTATTTTTGCTATTTAATCAGGAGATTATATCTTATGTCCTTTAGGGATCTCATCCATCAGAATTTCCTAATCTACCCAAATGCCAATCCAAGTTTAGATTAAACAAACAAAACAGAGAGAGACAGAGAGAGAGAGAGAGAGAGAGAGAAATGTTTAGCACTTAATTCTAATTGATGGAGATGGTGCTAGGTCCAAGCTTGAAGAATCCTGATAAACCAACAAAAGGTGAGTGTCAGCTCAGTGGGCCAGGGGAATTTTCAAAATATAATTAGAGCCTGTCACCTTTTATCTTGGGTCAGTGAACATTTTTGCTCCATTGGTAGCCTGTTTAATCATTTACTCTATTCCAGAGAATTCTCTGGTGGGGATAAATTCAAAGAATTGATTTAAATAAAAAATGTGAGGAGAAATTTTCTTTTTTTGAGACAAGGTCTCACTCTGTACTTCAAGCTGGTCTTGAACTCACTTTGTAGCCCAGACTGGCCTCGAACTCACAGTGATCCTCCTGCCTCGGCCTCCCGAGGGCTGGGATTACAGATGTAGGCCACCATGCCCATCGGGGAAATGGTTTTTGAAACTTCCAGAATGGTTTATTTACAACTTATAACCTGTTAATAAATGACGGCATTTTCCTGCAACAAGTAGGGGTTCACAGGCTCTGTCCAACTCTGTTCCCTCTGTCTTTGAGAGGTCACCTATGAAACACCAAAGAGCCATGGGTCCAAGATGTGCCTCTCATGCAAGGCCACATTTCCCCAGCAGCACATTCGAAACAAAAACTCTACGAGAGAGTGGTCCAATCATCTGATGCTTTTACCAGTGTATCCCAGCACCTAGCACAAGACAGATGCTAAACACATAAAGGACTTGCTACAAAATAGCAATACTGACCTTGAGATTCTTAGCCCCCATTGAAAAGAAACTTAGAGGTATGTTGGAGCACAGAAATTGGTGCCTACTTCTAAAATCAGATTGAGATGAGAATGTTTCTGTAAGCTACAGGCCAAACAGGATGGCACAGACTAAGCCCATATCTGTGGAACTCCCTGGCTTATGTTTAAATCTCAGAGTTGCCATCAACTAGCTGGGGAACCTCAGGAAAATTACTTCATCTTTGTAATCCTGCCTTCTCATCCTTAAGTAACAGTAGGTTTTATGAGGATTTAAAAAAGTGATGCTTCTGTGCTTAGCATAGAGCCTTCTGTTAGTCAATGAATGTGAGATATTACTATGCACCAGACACTGAAGCCAGCCAGCAGCAGAAATTGGGCTCAGGAAGGCATTTGCTTCTCCATCCCAAACACAAATATTTATTCTTTACATGAAAAATTCCTTTCCTGTTGCATATGAAATTTTTCTTCCCAAGTAAACAATTATAAATCTCAAGTACACACGTGGCCCACAATGGCTTCTGGGGAGATCCAACAGAACCAAGCAGAACTGTTCTGCACAATCCCCCAAAAACTTTGCTGCTGGTGGAGCTCCCATGGGAGACTCACCCACAGAGTTTCACATAGATTTTCAACTCCATCGAAGCAAAGTTATCCATCCATTTCTTCACAACCACTGCCTGAGGTGGAGAAAGAAAAAGAATAAAACTTAGGAGACACAGGTAGTAATAGGAAGAGTTGCAGCACATGGGTACACAGGAAATATGGGGCCACAGAACTTTATTTCTAGGAAGGCAGTTGCCCCTAGATGGCTCTGCTGTTGAGGACGGCAACATGGAATGTCTTCAATGTTTAGCACTACATTATCAATGCCATACTTGGCCTGTGATAGAGCACATTCCTCTTGGTGTATGGAATACCCAGGCTCTTCCTCTTTCTCTCCATCTCTGTCTCTTTCTCTGTCTATCTGTCTCTCTCTCCCTCTCTCTCTCTCCTAACTTGACTGATCTTGCCACAGATGATTACTGTGACCTTGGATGCCTTACAGCCATACTCAAACCAACTTGAGTTAATTGGTTTAGACAGTCATAGAATAATGCCCGGGCCCTCACTTCTAGGATAACAACACCCTATTTCTAAAACACCCCGTGGGAAATTTACGGGGTCATGGTTATGTCATTTACATGCAAATGAGAAAAGAAAATCCATTCCAGCAATCTGCATTCAAAGTATGAACACCAGAAAAGGCTATAAATACACAAGAGGGATACACATTCTGTTAGCGCCGTCTCAGAATAGGGACCCAACCGCACTAGTGGTTACAAAGGGCTTAGGCAAAGGCCTATGACCTTGGCATCAGATATTTCTTTATGCTAATTCTGTAGATCACGACTTTTGCCTAACATCTACACGATTAAATCGAGGACAGAACTCTGTCCTTGTTTCTATAATGATCACTTCTCTGTACTGCTCTTTGGCAGCAGAAAACCCCAGACCGGTTTCCAGCTTTCCTCAAAAGCTTTCACTGACAGCTTTCTCAATAGGAAATCACCAGAAAACATTTAACCTGCCCACTGCCTCCTCCAAGTTCGCATTCAGCATGGAGGTCAGAGCTGATGGCTTTACAGCACTGTTCAGTCGGTCATCAGCTTTCCTTCATAGATAAAAATTAATGATTCCTTAAAATTTTTTAAGTTAATTTTTTCTAATTTTAAATATTTATTTAGCTGACAGATTTGTGTGGCTTTTTAGTCCCAGCAGGAAAGGAATGACACTTTATCTCATGACACTTCACCCAGTCTTTGAAAACCACCTATGCCTCTGCAGTGGAAGAAAAGTTAACCCACACCACCATCTCCTGGTCAGTTTGTATACTGCACAAGGGAGAAGCATCAAGAAACAGCTGAGCACTTGCTGAATGACTTTCAGACCAGGAAAGTATACAAGCCACTGCTGGTTTCAATAAAGTATACCTACAATATGAGTGTGGTCTTCTAGAACACTGATTAGTGCCAAGTATCAAAACCCACCACTGTGGTGTAAACCCAGATACACTAAAAGCTAGTAAGAACATGCAGGTTTTAAAAAGGAAAATGAAAAACAATAAAAACCTCTGTGATGATGTGAGACAAGTTTTAGTAGTATACTAGTAAGTGAAAAAGAGTGCAGTATAAATTATGGTTATAAGAATATAAAAGGAACCGAATGTGGAAATGTGAACAAAGGGATGCATAAAAATGACAATGAATATGTGGGGGTTTTTTGGTACTGGGGATCAAACTCGGGACCTCACACTCTCGAGGGAGGCGGCAGAACCACTGAGCTAAATCCCCAGCCCAACAATGAATATATTTGATATCTATCTCATATATAGTAGGCCTCCCCAGCTACAATAAGTTGTTGCTGCTTGCCTGAAGGTACTAGATATACAAAAAGGATTTATCTCAGTCTTTCCAAATATCACTTTATGATGATGTAGCTTACTCACAGAAAATCTTCTCCCAAATGGAAACAAAGCAAATGTATCCAATTGACCTGGTGACCACAGTTAACCCTGCCCAACAAACTCTGTGTGTAATCCCCTCAATGAACAGCAAGACATTGGATGAAGGTGCCCCTGAATCTGAGCCCATGTGATAGCTTAAATCCAATATCACTGATGTCCACCTGCCAGTCACATAATCCCTGTGGTTTATGCAGAATCCCTTGAAGAGATTTCTTAAAGCCCATTTCTGTGCCCTACTCCCTGTTTACTATAACAATCTCTAGGGCTGAAGCCAATTAATTGCAGGTTCACAGTGCTCTCCTAGGTAATTCTAACTACAGCCAACCTGTGAACTCACTACTGGGACTCACTGGAGGACCACAGCTGTACCTTATTGAAACAGACAAGGGACTCAGTCAAATTCTGGCATTGCTAGTTGTGTGCTGCCTACAAGAGATGTGGCCTTGGCTCTAGTTTGTCAAAGGCAAATAGTCTATTGCAAATGTTTCTTTACGCTTAAGATATTTCCTTTGTGCTCACCATTTCCAACTGAGAAAATAACCCAATGTATATGTAATTTGTATTGGAAGCATAGCTGCCTTCTTTTCATATGAACTATAAAAGTCAGGATCATTTTAACATTGGCCAAATTCCTTATCTAGGAAGAAAAAAGCCTTGGATAACAGAGTGGGATGCACAATTACACATGGGAGAGATCCTTTGTAGGACCAAAGGTGTTCCTAGGTGACTCAAGAACATTAATTGTGGCAGTGGGTTGAAAGGCTTCTAATAGAGCAACACTGGAGGCTGGAGGCTTAATTTAATGCATTTTCCATGAATTTTGGTAAGTACCCGAATTAAGATAGCAATCAAAAGAAAACGTGCTTTCTTCAAGGGGATCCATGAATCTCACTTGTGGAACGGCCATCTCTACACAGCCCTATCCAGCGTTAGGACATCCCCGGCCATTTATCTGGTCCCAAACTCAGGGGCCACATATCACTGTGTCTGAGTTAACTGCATGAGATGTGTGTCTGGACTTTGCCCAGGAGATTCCAATGCTCCCGAGGGCAGATCTGGACCCTCAGTTTCTCAGGCCCTGAAAAGCTTAGACTAGGACTTTGTTCATAATAGAAGTTCATAAGTGTTAGCTGATATTGAGAGAAGTTGGTGATTGGTTTTGTTAAGGAGTAAGAATGTGCTGCCATCAAACAACCAGAAGGTTGTTTTAAACAGAAATTTCAAGTCCCTGTGATAGAGATAGCAAAGAATAGCACAAGTCATGGATTCCCTCACCAGTGCTCCAGACTTTGGGCTGTGACTCCTCAGGCAGAAATGAAGGACAAGTGTGAATCCATGAGACTCTTCCAGAAATGCCTTCTCATAGGGGCATAAATCAGGGCAGGGACTGAAGCTGAGTACTGAGGCCAGAGCTTGTGCCTGACTCCCTACATAACCTCACCTGAACCTTGTCTTCCATGGTAATCAGGTGAAATATATTTTCTTTCATCGTCTGAGTCTGGTGATCAGTAAGAGGGCCTTGAGGCAGACCCTTCTAGCTCACTCATTGTGTAGTAGGATAGGAACTGCACAGGACGACAGCCAAGGAAATAATGACCGTGGTTCTTGAGAGGTGCAGAACTGAAAGGCATCTGGTGACTGGGCAGTGAGGATCAGATGTGCGTTACTTGCCCACCGACCTCCACCTATGATACGGCATCTGCCAGTCCATGAGTGCATATCTCCTATGGTAGTATTAAACCACATTGACTCAGCCTCCCAGCAAGATGAACTTTGAACAACTGTCTGCCATCTTCCTGCCCAGCTGGCTCTTTGATTAACTTGCCTCAACATCTTATCTCTGCAATTGACCTGTCACCTTCCCAGAAGTGCACACTGTGGTCAGGTATCAAATTTTTAAAATTTATTTTATAAGTACATCCTCACAGGACATGAAGTTTGCATTTATCTTAGGGAGTGATTACATGTTCATAACATGTCTCTAAATCCCCTTTCCTCATTTTCATTATTATTGTTATTATTATTATCATTATTATTATTTTTAGTTCATGTTTATAACATAATAATTACATTCATCGTGGGTATTTAGTACATGTACATGATAAATCTTACATTTTTTTACTTCCCCTTTCCCTCCCACACACCTCTCACCCGCTGTCTCCTGGACCCCTTTCCATTTGCAAAAGATCTAGTTCCCTATTTCTTTCTATCAATTCTTTATTTGTTTTTTATTTGTACTTTGCCTTACTTAAATGAGAGATACCATATAGTATTTAAGCATTTGTGTCTGAGTTATTTCACTTAACGTATTTTCCAGTTATATCCAAATTCCTACAAATGTCTTCAACTTATGCTTTTTAAAGCTTCTTTATGTATAGATACCACATTTTCTTTGTCTGTTGATGGACTTATACACTGCTTCCAGGATTTAGCTATTATGAACTGTGCTGCTATACATATTGGCAACCGTGTATGCCTGTAATATTATGTCTTTAGCTCTTTTGGGAAGATACCTACAAAGAGAATATTTGGGTCAAATGGAACTTCTAATTTTAGGTTTTTGAGAATCTCCATACTGATTTCCATAATGGTTATACAAGTTGATATTTCCATTAACAATTTAGGAGGGTTCCTTTTTTACCACAACCATGCCAGCACTTGTTATTATTTGATTTCTTGATGATCACCATCCTTTCTGGTGTAAGATGAAATCTTAGCATTGTCTTAATTTGCAATTAAAACTATTTGCATTAGTGGTCAGAGATGTTGAATATTTTGTACATTTATTGGCCATATGTAATTCTTCTGAGAAGTGTCTTTTCATTTCACTTGCCCACTTCTTGATTGGGTCTTTCCATTTTGGGTGGTCTAATGCTTTTTTTGAGTTCTTCATATATTCTAGATATTAGTTCTCCATCTGAGGAATAGCTGACAAAAAAATTTTCTCATTGTGTATGTTGTCTCTTTGCTCTACTGTTTCCTTTGCTGTGCAGAAGTTTTAAAATTTGATATGATCTCATTTGTTGATTCTCACTGTTTTTTCTTGTGCAATTGGAGTTCTGTACAGAAAGTCTTGCGTACCCCTATGACTTCAAATGTTTTACCTTATTTTATCTTCTAGTAGATTCACTGTTTCTGTTTTAAAGTTTATGTCTTTGATCCATTTTTATTTTAGGTTAGGACATGGTGAAAGATATGGGTGCAGCTTCAACCTTCTTCATATAGATAGCTGATTTTCCCAGCACCTTTGTTGAGTAGGCAATCTTTCCTCCAACATATTTTTTGATACCTTTGTTGAAGATCAAATAGCTGAATGCTTGGGCCAGGGATTTAGCGCAGTGGTTTCATCATCTGCTGTGCAAGCACAAGGACCTGAGTTTGATGCCCAGTACAAAAAAACAATAGCTGAATGATTCTTGGGATGTTTCTGTATCCTCTATTCTGTTCTATCAATCTGTTTGAGGCGAATACCATGCCATTTTGTAACTGTTACCCTATAGTATAACTTGCACTCAGGTATTGTGTTGCTTCCTGCTTTGCTCTTATTGCCCAAATTGCTGTTGTTATTCTGGGTCTCTTTGGTTCCATATAAATTTTAGGATCGTTTTCTCTTGTTCCTTGAGCAATACTTTTGGTATTGTGAGTGTGATTGAATTAAACTGCGTAACCGTTTTTGGAAATATGATCATTTTAACAATATTGGTTCTGCCTATCCAGGAACAGGGGGTATCACAACTTTCTGATGTCCTCCTCTTCAATCTCATTTTTCAGAGTCCTATAATTTTCATTGTAGAGGTCTTTCACTTCCTTTATTAGGTTAATTCCTAAGTGTAGTATTTAATTTTTCTTGATGCTATTGTGGATGATACTATTTTCCTAATTTCTTTCTCATTGAGTTTATTATTGATATAAAGATAACAATTTGACAAGCCTAATGGGAAGACTGCTGCTCTTGCTGAGACTGCCCTGTGATAGGGAACCCTCTAAGTCCCTCACAGGTGCCAGGATCCTGTGTCCCAGGAATCCCTCTGCCTTCTTCAACTACTGCACAGGCTGCACACTTGCCATCCAATGACATAAGGAAGTGACATGGGGCAGCCCATTGCAGGCAAGTCACTCTGACATGATTGGCAAGAATTCTTTCTCTGTCTTTTGAGGGTTTTTTGCTGCTTTAAACATGGTATTGTTAGGACTATCTGCCCAGCTTGTGTCTGTGGCTTCTTTAGGTGTGTGTTTGTGTACTTCTAGGGTGTGCATAGGTGGTGGGAGCCCAGTGAAGCCCCCCAGGAGTGAGATAAAGTGGACTCCACATGGATAGTGGAGGTAACACTCCCCTTTGTGTGACATGTTCCCACAAAGAAGCTCATCCACTGCATGAGCTCCTAGAACTTTCTAGGATCCTGCTTTAACACAGGCTGGTAGGGGAGGACAAGAGAAGGAAGACTTCCATAAACAGGGAATACAGAAGGGGAAAAGACAATTTTTTTTAAGTTCATCTAACCAGAAATATCATTATTGTTTGCCTGCCAATGAGAACACTTGAACAACTTGCACATTCACCACTACTCAATTTCATAAAGCAGTTTTATTTTATTGCTTCTCTCTCTCTCTCACTCTCTCTGGATTCTCTGCTACATTAGGACATTTACTTCAGCTTCATTAATCAGTCAGTAAACACCTACTCTTGGTGGATCCCAGGAAGCAGCAGTGTGGCCCAGAACAGTGCAGCTGCAGGTGGATCCCAAGTGTGCACAGGCCCCAGCCAAAAGCCCACTCACACTGCAGGTCAGCTCAGGGATCCAGAAGGCCACAACTCTGAACTCAGGAATTGGTGTACTGGTGAGCAGCACAGTAAAGGCTGCTCAGTGGCTTGCTGAGAATTCAAGACCACTGGGTGAGCAAAAAGTCACTTCAGCAAAGGCACAGAAGGCTGCATCTGTTGAAATGAGAAGACATGTAAATAACTCTCAAAACCAGACTTCCAGATCACCTAAGGCAACCCCAAAGGGAAATGAGATGGAACAATCTGATACTCAACCAAGTGAACTCCCTGAACTGGCAACGAAAGAGGACCTGGAAAAAATGAAATCAGAAATAATTTCTCAGATAACAACAGAGATTGTGCTTATAGTACAAGACATGATTAATAAATCTAGAGCACAAACAGATAAAAAAATAGAGGAGCTGAGGAACATGATGGAATTCCAACATAAGAAACAAATGGAATCCATAAAACAGTTGCAAATAGATTTCCAGGAGATTAAAAACTCCATTAAAAGTTTATGCAGCAGAATAAGCCAATGCAAGGATAGAATTTCAGATGTAGAAGATAGGATTGCAATTAGTGACCAGGAAAATAAAAATTTCTTAAAAATACTAAGGGACCATGAGAAATCAATCCAGCAGCTGTTAGATGATGCAAAGAATAACATCAGAATGATCAGAGTCAATGAAGAAACAGAAGAGAGAGAAGATGACATAAAAAACTATTCACAGAAGTAATGGCAGAAAACTTCCCAAATAAGGAAAAGAACTTGACATAGAGATAAGTGAGATATATAGGACTGCAACTAGCCATAACCAAAAAAATCTACACATATAATAGATAAGATTCCAGAAACCCAACACAAGAACAAAATTCTACAGAGAAAAGAAACAAATGACATATAAAGGAAAGCCCATCAGAATCACAGCACACTTCTCAACACAAACCAACAAGACAAGAAGAGAATGGAGTGATGTATTTCAAGCCCTAAAGAAAAATAACCCCCAACCCAGATTGATGTACCCTATAAAATTATCTTTCAAAATTGATAGAGAAATAAGATACTTTCATGAAAAAGAGCACCTTAGGAACTTCATGAATACCAAACCAGCACTCCAAAAAATTTTACACAGTATCCTAGAAAAAGACAATGAGGATCACAACCCTAGGAAGCCCAGCAGAATGAATCCATTAGGCACAACAAGAAATTAAACACAAAGCGGGAGAATCCAACAAAAAAAAAGTCATGACAAGGTTAAGTCAATACATATCAGTTATAACCATCAATGTTAATGTTCTCAATTCACCAATCAAAAGAAATAGACTGGCAGAATGGGTCAAAAAGCAAAATGCAGCAGTATGCTGCATACAAGAAACACACTTAATACAAAATGAAACCATAGACTGAAAGTTAAAGGGTGGAAAACAATACTCCATGCAACGGGAATCCAAAAAAAAGCTGGAGGAGCTATCCTCTTTGCAGACCAAGTGGATTTCAAACCCACACGGATTAAGAGAGACAAAGAAGGACACCGTATCCTTGTAAAGGGAACAATGCAAGAGGAAGAGATAACAATCATAAATAACTATGCACCAAACACTAGTGCACTCAACTATGTAAAACAAATACTAATGGACATGAAAAATCATATAAGCACTAATATAAAGTAGTGGGGGACCTCAATACCCTACTGTCACAAATAGATCAACTAGACAAAAAATAAGCAAAGAAATACTAGAACTAAAATTCTTGCACAAATAAGCTTAACAGATGTTGACAGAGTGTTCCACAGCACAAAATCAGAATACACATTCTTTTCAGTTGCACACAGGTCGTTCTCCAAAATAGACCACATACTCACTCACAGAACATGTTTAAGTAAGTGCAAAGGAATTGAAGTTATCCCCTGTATATTATCAGACCATAGTGTGATGAAATTGGAGATCAATAGCAAAAGAAA
>NW_004624804.1:5885211-5907260 GCF_000247695.1 Heterocephalus glaber | reverse complement strand
GAAGGGGAAGTGGGAGGGGTAGGGGAAAGGAAAGAAGGGAATGGAATTAATATGAGAAAATGAAAAAATGGAAACAAAGTCTTTGTAGATCGGGAGGAGTGGAGAGGTTGAAGGGAGGGCAGGGAAATGGGGAAAAACTAAGAATCAAGATGGATTATGTAAAGGTACAAATTTCCAATGATGAATGTCATTATATTGTATACCTTTAATATACCAATAAAATTAATTTTTTAAAAAAATGGAGTCATAGGGAAAATAAAACATGGAAGATAGTAAGAAATACTATAGAATATAACATTAGACATTATTTCACTGAAAGGTTAACCAAAAGCAAATTAATGACAGCCACAAAGTCAGTCAGAAAAGGTGTGCAGGAGCAGAGAAAGTCAGGCAGTGCTGAGAGGCAAAGGAGTCTCCTGTCAACCCTCCTGGTCCCTGGGTTGGAGGAAAGGAGAATGGGTGTAGGAATGTCCTCCTCCGGCTGGTAGGGGAACTGAACTCCTGGGAACTGTGTGTTTTTAAGTCCTCTGGAAGAAGGGAGATTGGAGGATTTAGACAACAGTGGGTGGGGTCCCATCTCCACGCTTCCAGATGAAACTGTTGTTGATTCCCAGGACCTTATCCAAGTTTTCCTCTGCATTTAAGGGAATAAGAATAGAGAACCTTTTTTTTTTTTTTTTTTTTTTTTTTCCCCTGGTACTGGAGAAAGCCTTGGCACTGAGTTATTTTAGTGTTGTGTTTTGTTTGTTTGTTTGAGACACGATCTCCCTAAGTCACTAAATTGCCTGTGCTAGGGTCAAATTTGGGTTCCTCCTCCCTCAGGCTACTGGGATTACAGGTATGCACTACCACACCTTGCTCAAACGACATTTATTATCATATATCCTGTAAAGGAACTTGATGGATTTGTTTTCATTTAATCCTCACAACTTTATGAATTAAGTAATTTATCTCCATTTTACAGAAATGAAAGCTGAAGCTCACAGCAAGTCGATATCTCAACCAAGGTCACAGAGTAAGAGGCAAGGGACTGAAACTCAGCATTCTTTTTTCATACCCCAAGGCTGATTCCCAAGGAATCCCACTCTCCTTTACTGGGAATAATTCAAGCTTCTTCCTCCTGGGTCACTGTGAGATGAAAGGAGACACGTGGTGAGCCCAGCATGCTTTGGGGGGCATTCCCCACACACAATGGTGGAGTGCTCATTATCAGAAGAGGAGGACCTTCCCACCAAAACCCTTCAACTTGGAGCCACAGCTGTCTCCAGACTCCAAATTCTCAGAAAACACCCAGTGCCCTGAAGATGAATCGCAGTCCATTGGCCACCATGTAAAAGTGACATCATCATTCCGGAGGTCCTGGTGGAGGGAAACCAACCCAGATGGTGGATGACCCTAAATAACCAACCTCAGACATCACTAATACAAGATTGGTTGGTTCTCCTCTTTTGGGTAAACTCAGAACACCCAAAGGGCTCTGTTTAGTCTTTATAGTTCCAATTCCAAGTTGGATAAAGGAATTTCCAGGCTCCAAGTATGAAGCAGAATAGGTTTATCTCCATAGAATGTCAAGATGGTTGCTGTAAAGTAAATCCAAATATTTCATGTGTTCTTCCCCAACAGGCCACTCACTGGCCTAAGACAGCTAATTGAATGATAGACCTTAAAGAGGCTTCAGTTTAAAAGCAGAAATGGTCTTCCATCAGGACTGGATTTTCTTTTATATGTCACAAATTATTTCTGGCCTAGAAGAAGGAAACAAGACTAGAGTGAAGCCACAGACAAAGTAAATCCAACTCTTTTGAGGACTCTCCAATGGGCCTACAGAAACAAAACCTGAGAACTGGTGTCCTGTTGATGTCTTAGTTGTTACGGTACTACATCATTCGTTAGCTTGTGATAGCATTTTAATATTCACACATAAAGAACCTGAGTAATCACATCATCTGTGCTTTTCTGTTTTTCTGCTGTCAGTCCCACAGAGACTACTGAGAACAAAGACAGTGGAACCTTGTTCAAGATGGTAGAGGACACTACAGGCTGAGAGCATGACCCCCCACACACACTCTCTGGGGTGATGGACAATTGAACAGGATCAGCTTCTTGATTGTCTTCCTTGCTGGAGCATGAGTCATAAAACAAACTAGCAAGAGGAAAGCTTTAAAAAGAGCTAATAAGAACTATATAGTTTCTCTAACAACATCTTCATCACTTCCTGGACACCTGCTATCAGGACTCATTCCTAAGATTAAGCTTGAAGGAAGGAAAGGATTCCTCACAAAGGATCTGAAAAGAGGTGATGGTAGCAGCTCTCCCCCAGCTGGAGTCCCTAAGTAGCATCTCCCACAGGCATGTCTGCCAGTGGGTCCTTAGGAAAAAGGAAGTAGCCAGGGAAGAGCATAACCAGGTAGGAGGGACCAGAAGCCACTTCCAGCTTCCTCTGAACTCACATTTTGTAATGAAGCAGATCCATTTGTTTCTGTGGACCCATTGTGGTCTGAAAACATTAGCTGGAGCTTGTGACAATTTGCCAGTCCCAGGAGGACACTTGGAGGAAAGAAGAGAAGAATCTTCCTGGATTTCAACCCCAATTTCTTACTAGTGGCCTTGGATGAGATATGCACTAATTCTGAGCCTCAGGCTTATTATCTGTAAAATGGGAATAATTCATTAAGTTGTTACCTAATTCATAAAATTGCTATAAAAATTAAATGAAATAAACCCCATCAAGATCCTTGCACAGAACAAGCTATTGATAAATGAGGATGAATGTAGACCACCCACCTGGGTGAACATCAGAGAGTCCTCGGTGCTTCCTACAAAGCCTGACTTCAAGCAACATTTATCCCAGAGGCCTGGATGGGGTGGAGGTGCCAGCAGTGAGTACCAGCAGAGAAGTGAATCCAGTCGTGCCAAGGGGCATGTGAAAGCAGAGAAAAGGATGCCCTCCCCACCAGCAGTACCCAGGCAACTATAATCGGAGAATTCATCACTAGCAATTACTGAGGATATTAGGGGTAACAGATAGAAAATCATTATAAAAATACATTGTTTTGTGCCATTTCTATTAGTTTTCCATTACTGCTGCAACAAACTACCATAACTTCAGCAACAGGAAACACAAATTTATTATCTTTTGTGGCCAGAAGTTCCCCTGAGTCCTACAGGACTAAAATCAAAATGTCAGTAGGGATGCATTCTGTAGTGGAGGCTCTAGAGGAGAATCTGTTTCTTTGCCTATTCAGGTGTTGGCAATTCCTGGAATTTGTATTGGTCACTTTCCTGTTACTGAAACAAAATACCTGACACCTGCAGCTTAAAGGAGAAGAGATTTATCTTGGCTCATAGTTCCAGTGCTTTGTAAGCAGGCTCCACAACAGAAATGGTGTAGTAGAAGGCCACGGTAGAGGAAAATTGCTCCCCACCTACTGGCTAGGAAGCAGATAGAGAAAAGAGGGGCTAGGATGAGAATATAGCCTTCTAAGCATGCTCCCAGTAACTTGCCCCTTCTGACTGGCCCCCACCTTTGAACCTGAGATTTGGGGGAAACATTTTAGACTTAAACCATAACATTCCACCCCTTGCCTCCAAATGATACATGTCTATCTTGTTAGGCAAAATGCTTTAAGTCCATCTCTAAAGAGTTGCCAAATCTTAACAATTCCAGTATTATAAAAGTTCAAGTCCAAAGTCTCTGAGATTCAAGTCAAACTCCTATTTGTGAGCCCCTGTGGAAATCAAAAGAAAGCTAAACCCTCCCAACATACAATGATGTAGAGTGAACATTCCCATTACAAATGGGAAGAATAGGGGAACAGATAGAAATTGGACCAAACCAAGACAAAACCTAGCAGGGAATATGTTAAATCCTGTAGCTGTGTGTTGAGCACACAGGGCAGGTTGCGGTGAGATGTGAGCTCTAAAAGGTTTCAGCAGCCCCACCTTTATGGCCTTGTTAGTTGTGGCCCACATGGCCTCTCTCATTCCTCAGCAGACATTCCCCATTGCTGACATCTACTGAGCCTCCATTGTATCTTCATTCTCACAGCTTCATTCACTCCCCCCATCATGGGCTCCTGGCAGAGAATGTGACCCTGTTACATACACATTTTCCTCTGGCCTCCTTTCTGAAATCTGGGTAGACATCTCTGTGGCCCCATACCTCTTGCATCCTGCATGCCTGTAAAATCCACACCATGTGGATGACACCAATTTTGGCCACCAGCCTGAGCAGCAGCCAGACCCCCTTGAACTATGGCTGCAGAGGCTTCTCAGTTCCTGGATGCCTAAACTCAGGGACACACTTTCCCTAGGCAGCCCTGAATGAACAGGCATCTCAGGGACTCTCTTGTTAAATGAAACATTTACAGTTTTACACTCTTGAGCCTTCTATGGGTGGTGTTTTACTAATTTCTGAGATATCCATGAGGCATCTTGCTACTGTATAAACTACTTGGCTTCTTTTTAAAACTAATCTTTTCAGCAACTATGCTCTCCTTCACCCCTTTGAAGGGGCAAAGACTTTGAAGACATTTCTTTTCTGGTAAAACTGCAAACTTTTCCAATAATCCAGCTCTGCCATTTTCTCCTAGTTCTTCCTGTATATCGGGCTGAAAGCAGTCAGCAGTACCCACACCATAGCCTAAATATTGTGATGCCTTGAAATCTCATCCACCAGATTACTTCACTACCATTAAAGTCTGCCTCACAGAAAATCTTAGTACACTAACAAAATGTAGACAAATTCTTCGCCAAAATGAAACCTGCTTGGCCTCTGGTCCAGTTTACAATGGAGTTCTTATTCCCAACTGAAACCTTCTGAGCCTGGTCTTTACTATCCACATTCCTATTAGCATTTTGGTCTTCTGAGCTTTGGCCATAATCTCTCATTAACTTCAGTTTACAGCATGTTGGGACTTCTCTGGCCAGCATCTCCAAATCTTTCCAAACTCTTTCTGCAGATCAGTTCCAAAGGCTTCTAAACCACATGGTTAAGTACAGTCTCCACTTCTTTGATACCAGTTTTCTTTCTTAGCCACTTTCCCTTCTCTGGGACAAAATATCTGACACTCACAACTTGGAGGAGGAAGGGTTTATTTAGGCTCATGGTTTCAGTGCGTGGTTGCCCAGCTCCAAGGCAGAAACAGCTTGGTGTCAGCATGGCAGAGCAAAACTTCACCACATGGTGATCAGGAAGCAGAGCAGAGAGAAGCCAGGGATGAGAATACACCTTTCCAAATCATGCCTCCAGTGTTAAGCCCCTCTGACTGGGTCCCACCTCCAAATGTGAGAAGTTTGTGGGAGATTTTAGACCTAAATCATAACAGGATTATAGTACCAAGGTCTCTGTTTCCTTCCTGGCTGCTAACTGGAACTATCCTTCTCCCCTAGAACATTCTCTCTGGTATTTGCCTGAAGCCTTCCGTATCTCAGAACTAATACTGAGCCATCAAATCCTTCTTCCTTTTTTTTTTTTTTTTAAATTTTCAGGGATTGAACTTGTCAGGAAGGCCTAGTGCCACTGAGCTACAT
Organism: Heterocephalus glaber; assembly: GCF_000247695.1. The sequence continues at coordinate 5,901,728 of NW_004624804.1, read as the reverse complement.
CCCCAGCCCCCATCAAATCCTTCTTTCACTACCATCTCTTTGATTTTTCTTCCATAATCACATTTGCCTCTTTGAACCCACCCAGGGAAGTTTGTCTGCTTTTAAGATTGAGCCATCAATCTTTTAAGGTTGAGATAATCCAAAATAACCTCCACCATCTCGAGATCCTTAATATTAATCATAGTTCAAAAATCATCTCGTTTGTAAGGTAATATATACACAGGTTCTTAGTGTTAGGAAGTAAACTTCTTGAGGGAGGTTGTCTACCATATCATTACACATTTAACTGTTTACTACCTTAGTGTGCCAGATTCAGTGCTACGTGCTGATGTAAGATGTCAGAATTAGTATTGTTAGGTGAGGAGGAAGCTGGAGTGGGGGTTGCCATACCCTGGAACATCTGACTTAGGGCTTCTTTGCAGTATTCCAGGGAGTGCCATTTATGTAAATTCCATATGGATTGTAACCCTTCCCACTCCTTAACTTCCATGACTCCCCAAATTCTACCCCAGAGTTATGCTGGCTACAGACCTTGCCTGGAGATGCTGAAGGTCTCTGGACAGGGTCACTCCATTTCTCTGGGAAGTAGGAACTAAGCTCCCCAGGGGACTGAGACAGGGACTGTGCTAGATCCAGGTTCTGTATTAGTATAAAGACCAACATGACCAGGAAGCATCTGAAGCATCCCAGAGAGCCCCCTGGAGATAGGTGCTGTTGGTTTTGTTCCCTAACTTGTTTCAGTGTCCCCCAGGGGACTGGAGAGGGAAATGCCCAGATCCTCTCAGGCCACTTGTAACTACAGATCATAAAAGAGAGATGAGGAGAGGGAAAAAAAAAAAAAAGTTTGTTTCTCAGTAACTGAAGCCCTTCCGGCTGAGGCTCCCTGGCCTATATTTTGCAGACCTGAGGCTCATGGGAGCCATAGCTTTCTGGTTTGTTCTCAACCACAAGGGTGGTGAGTCAGCACTGTGGTTAGCTCTAGGTTGGGAGGCCACAGCCCTCAGCAGAGTCCCAGGTGGGGCAGCCTCCCACTCGGCCTACCCTATGGCCCTGCTGTTCCTTACAGTGCTGTTCCTCACAGTGCTGGACCTTACAGTGCCATGCCTCCAGGATTGGCTGGCACCCCAGCCTGACATCTGAGCAGCAGTTCCCCTTGCTGAGTGCAATGCTCCCCAAAGCCATGGCACAAGAGGCGAAGGAAAAACACAAAAAGATATCATCAGCCAGTCTAACAAGCACCAGAGGGAATTGGCAGGGTGTTGTGCCTTCCTTTGACCTGGCATCCATATCCAGAAGCCAGGCCCTGACTCCTGGGATCCACACATGGTCCACTTCACGGCAGTGATGACAAGCCAGCCCCCAGTGGCAGGTGCAAATACCAGGAGAGGGTACTAGGTATCCCCAAGGTTAAGACTCTTAATATCCACACCACAAAACCCCAAATGCCAGCTATGTTGTCACTTCTTCTACCACTTAAAATAAGCTGGCAACAGAGACTTTATGGGCTAAGCCCTTCATAAAACATAGCAATGTCTTTATCTTTCCTGTATCCCTCTTTGGAGCTAAGTAACAGACATTAGTTCTAAGTGATAAATAGCAAGCTGGAGCAACAAGGACACTTGTCAGCAATTAATTACCAGCTGTCACTGACAGTCACGTGGCTTGGAAAGTGAGTCTGACCCTAAAAGGACCCACTGCAACCCAGCACTGGATTACCCTGCCTAGCAGGTCTTAAGGGGTGCACCTCAGCATTCTGTGTAAAAACACTGGCCTCCAGATATGTTCCAGGATATCTTCCTCTCTCCTCTTTCTCTAAAAAAAAAATACTATTGCAGTAACAAGAATAATAAATGCCTCAACCATGTGCAAACTTTAGCCTTTGATGATAGAGGATGTCAGAGAACTCTGCTGCTGATAATGATAAGGAAGACACAAGATTATTTGACCCCACTCAGCCTCAGATGGCTGATTACAAGTAGATATGGCTTCTGTTAGTGAAGTCATATACTTTACCTCTATCCCTAATCTACTTCTAGCAAAACCTCCCCACAAAATACTTTATATCATCTCAAAATATCAACATGTTGTCATCTTCACATTCCCTTACTGAGTTCCCATGTTCGGCCTCAACGAATTCGTAGTCTAGAGCAGTGGTGGCAAACTTACGGCACACATGCCAAAGCAGGCTCTTCCTATCACTGAAAACTCTAAAAGGCCCTCATTGGTCTGGGCCTTAGAAACACGTTAGTAGTTCAACTGTTTGATAAGCTGTTGCATTAAAAGGATTGCAGGTCCTCCCTCAGAATGCTCCCCACTTTCTGCACCACCTCAAAACCACCTGCATCAGCTCAACCATCCAACAGGGATTTAGGGGCAAACTATTTTTTTTTTCCACTGGAATCAGTGCTGGTCTCTTTACTGACATGGGTGAACCATTCTGAGCACCCAAAATCAGTAGCAAAGTCAAGTCCTATATTGCAGAACATCTCCAACTCAGTATAAGGCCTGTTGGTTAAGCACGGTTATCATGTGTCCAAGAATGCAGCCCTGCTGTCATGAAGATATAGAAACATACATATGAAATATTTCAGAAAAGAACACTTCTAATGAACAAGAGTCAGGGTGACTTTAAAATTATGTCTTGTCCTTAGACTTGAAAATGAGACCCTCTCGGGTGGGCAGTGGAGTTAGCCAGTGCTGGTGCTGGGAGAATCTCAGGTACTCTGGTTCCACGAGGCTCCTGTCAGGGAATGTCTAGGAAATCCCTCAGCTGCTTCACTGCCTCTTAGGAGTCCTTAGTGTGGGCGTCCCCCCGGGCATGTGCTGCAGTTGGCCTGAGTTCTTCATGTACCCTTGGAATGGATGAGCTTGGACCCCAGCTCCCCAGCCTTCTCACTCTTCCTCCAACACCTCACATTTGTTCCCATCTTGAAGGCCTCCCTTGCTGTTCCCTGACTGCAACACCCTTCCCCAGATGCTCCGTAGTGGGCCCCTTCTGCATGCAGGCCTCGGCTCACACATCTGCCTGCAAGGCCTTCCCTGACCCCTCTCTGAACAAGCCCCCCCCACCAAGGGGCCAGCATCCCGCATCCTCTCTGGCTCTCTTACCACAGGCCAACACTATCCTAGCTCAGGTTTGCTGATTGTTTACTGTCGCCTGTCACCCTGTGCAAGCCTGAGCTCCAGGGAAGCAGCTCACCTGTCAGCCTGTTCACGGCTCTGTTCCCAGGCTCAGCTGGGCCGGGCACAAATGGGCAGCTGGTTCGAATGTGCAGAAGGAGCGTGGAAAGACAGCTTCAGGTGTGTATCTTTGAGGGGCAGGATCCCTACCTGAGGCCAGATGGCAGGAGGGAGCGAGGAAAGCTGGACACTGGTGGAGTCCACAGTAGATGAGGGCCCCGCCAGCTGAAGATGACCGGACCAGAAGCCAGCCTAGCTGTCTGATGGAATAATGTCCCAGCTCACGTGGGAGTGTGATCACAAAACACAGTGCATGTTTAAATTATAAAATTTACTACAGTAAAAATACACACTGTAGTTAATCCTCAAAATACTCTCCCTCACTTCAAACACGCTTATTCGTTATTCTTTTCACTTTCTGAAGCAGTTCTGGAGTCCTGTTTTCCTGAGGGTCCTTAGTTATGCTGTCCTGGCTGCCTCAATGCTCCGAATTGATTCAAAATATTTCCCTTTCATGATCATTTCAACTCTAGGAGAAAGCCAAAAGTCATCCAGTGCCAGATCTAGCAAATATGGTGAATATCATGATGTTTTCATTTGTCAAAAATTGCCATAAATGGTTGATCAATGTGAGGTAATAAAAAATACAGGGAATGTTTAAATTTTTTATTACAGTAAAAAAAACATTGTTAATCCCCCTAAAAATACACAAAACACTCCCCCTCACTTTGAAAACACTTGTGCCATCATCTTCGGCAATGTGTCTTTTCCTGTAATAAGTTTTGTTCATTATATAAGCATCCACTGTACTTTTAAATCATCCTTCATAGAAAGTTGTGACATGTCAGCCCATCCCCACCAAGGGAGGAAGAGGGCCTAAGTGTAAAATTAGTAGGGCCCTCAAAGCCAGTGACCAAAACCACTCCAACAGACCTTATTTCCAGATAGCTTCCATCAGAGAAGCCTGCTTCCGAGAAACTGGGAGGGGATGTAGGACAGAAGTCCCAAAGAGTGTTAGTTTCCCTCCCCTGCTGAATTCTGAGCTGAAAACCAGAGGGAGGTTGAGGGATAGAGATATTTTAGAGATCTGGCCATGTCAGATTCTTTCAATTTTATGTATTTAAGACATATCATATGATGTTTTGATATGTGTATACAAGTGAAATGATTGCCACAATCAAACCAGTTACCATCATATCACAGCTATATTTTGTAGTAGGAGCACCGTAAATCTACTTTTAGTAAATTCCCGGTATCCAATATGGTATTGTGAGCCATAGTCCTCAGGCTGTGCATCCTGGCTCCTGACTTATCCACCCTATCTCATCACAACTTTCTACCCTTTGACCTACATCTTCCCATCCTGGTACCCACCATTCTATTCTCCATTTTTGACTATTTTTAGTTTCTACATATGAGAGAGGTCTACCAACATTTTTTTTCTGTATCTGGCTTGTTTCACTTAACACAATGTCCTACAGGTTGTTCCAGATTATGGCAATTGATAGAATTCCCTCATTTTTGTAAGGCTCAATAATTCCATTTTGTGTGGAATATCACATTTTTTTTATCCAGTCATCTGTCCATTGGCACCTAAGTCTGTTCCCATATCTCAGCTATTGTGACTGATGCCACTTTAGAAACTCATTGTACAATGGTTGCAGCTTTGCCCCATGACACTACCCAGTCCTGAAACACTGTCCCAAATCAAGGACAGGGAGGCCCCAGGAAAAGAAGGGAGGACAGAATGGGCTTTCCTTGAAGTGGAAGGATCTGAGATAAGATCCTAGGGCAGGACAGGGTTTCCCAAGTTCCAGTCCCTGTGACATGCCTTGCAAGTCTTCTTTTATAATTCTTATTTTCCAGGTTGTAGACTAAAGACTCAAAGTGTAACGAATCAGTAAGAGGCAATGTGTTTGTCTTCCTGACAAGTTGCCATAGCCACTCAACTCCCTCCCTCCATGGGAGACTGGACTTTTCTGTTTGTTTTATTGGTACATGGCTGCAGTACATGAAGATTACAGTCTTTACAGGGAGTCGGTACATGTACGTAACACATCCCAATTCTTTTTCCCTTTGTATTCTGTCCCCTACCTCTCCCCTCCCTCCCTGCTCCCTCCAACTCTTGGTCCCCTTCCTATTTTCAAAAGTTCTGTTTTCATCATTTTTCCCCTTCTAAGAGCAAAATCTTGGAAACTGTCTATATATTCAACAACACGTGAATAAAGAAAATGTGATGTGTAGACATAATGGAATACTACTCTGCCATGAAGAAAGATAAACAAGGCATTTGTAGGTAACTGGATTAACTTGAAACCATAATATTGAGTGAAATACGCAGGGTGCACAAGCTTGCAGCATGGTTTCTCTTGTATGAGAATATATAGACGTATGGAGAGAGAGAGGGAGGGGCAAGGAGGGGAGCAGGGGAGGATGGGAAAAAGACGAGTTTTGGAGGTGTGGAGTGAGCCATGCTCAGCTGAGGCTGACCCTCTGTGTGAGGGAGCCTTGGTTAGACTGGGCCAGTGGTCTCATGCTGGCAGCCAGCAGAACCAGGCCCGAGTAGTAGCTTGGCCTCTAGGTCTTGGGCTAGGTCTAGGCCTCGGTGGTTTTACCAAGGTCCCTGGTGATGCTAATTTGCACCCAGGGCAACGAATCACCAATATGTAGAAGTCATGATAATTACCACTCTCATCAGCATGCAGAGAAAGTGTTCAGGGGGCTTCTGGGAAAGCAAACACCCCTTCTTTTAAAAATAGACAAATTGAGCTGGAGGCAGTGGCACACACTTGTAATCCCAGCTACTCAGAAGGCTAATGCAGGAGGATCGCAAGTTCAAGCCTAGCCTAGGCAATTTAGTGAGGCCCTGTCTCGAAATGTAATAAATAAAAAGGGCTGAGGTTGCAGCTCAGTACTCCCTGGGATCAATCCTCAATACCACAAACAAAACAAGCATCAGCTGGGTTTTCCATCACTTGAAGTTGAGGGCATCCTAAGCGATGTAGCCATGTAAAAAGCGAACCAGGGTCAGCTCTGAGGCAGTCAGCAGGAGCTGACCATGAAGGTAGGGCTCACAGCCAGTGGGGAGGCTATGCAGAATAGATCACCAGATTTTGAGACAGTTTTCAGCCACTAAAAATATAGTACACCCTTGACTTATGAACTCACTTCATTCCCTAGGGCTGGTTGTTACTCAAGTTGGTCAATAAGGCTCAGCCTCCTCTCTACGCCCTTCAGAGTCCCTCTTCTGTACCCAGGCAGATCTCAGTGTCCTTAGAGAGACCCTGGCCCAGAGTTTCCCAGTGAACCCCACACAGGAAAGGATGTTGTAACATTCCTTCTAGAACTCTTTAAGGGTTAAATCTGTACCTGAGACCATCTAGAAGCACAAGCAGCCAACATTTGGGTCATAACTCAAGACTTTGTTGGTAAGTTAACACTAAAATTCTGGTTGTAACTCAGGTTGTTCATACGTCAGGCCGGTCGTAACTCAAAGGTCCACTGTATTTTGAACCAGGTGTGGCTGTGCACACCTGTAATCCAAGCAGTCTGGAAAGCTGAGGCAGGAGGGTCACAAGATCAAGCTCAGCCTGGAAATTTAACAACTTAGCGAAAACCTGTCTCAAATTTAAAATTCAAAAAGGACTATAACCTAGTGCCAAGGCCCTAGTTTTAGTCCCCAGTATTGGAAAAAAAGAAGAAGAAGAAAGTAGTCTGTTAAGGTTATGATATTTATCTTGATTTTTTCTTTCTTTCTTTTTATGCATGAGAATCAACTCCTGAAAATGAAGAAGGCCAGGTTTGAAGTTTGGATGGTTATTGCAATTAAAAGCTAACATAAAGACTCTAGATTGTCTTGGATTTCAGTAGAACATAGAATACCTTTACTCATTTAGCAAATCACCCTAGTGACTAATGTGTCAAACCACTTTTTCAACCAGGTGGAATCTTAAATTTAGTAATTTTCCATTTAGAGCCTCCAAATTAAATGCTAGAGAGGCCCCGTTATTATTTGATCATTATAAGATCAAAAAAGCAGTCACCAGTAATACAAGTGCTTCTTGAAAGGTTCTGGTACCACATCCCCATGCTTAAGAAGTTGGCTGCAGGTTTTTTACTCACGTACAAAATTGGGGCAGCTAGATATTTTAGCACCAATGTCCAGGAACTACCTGCAGGTGGCGCTCCAGAGCGATAGTAAAACAACTGAACAGGCCATTTCAATATCTGGAAAGAAAAGTCAGTCCAGCCTTTCTTTTCTTCCTGATAAAGTTAATTGCTTCAGTTAACATACAGTATAAAACTTCATGGCACAAAAAAGAACAATCAAATTATAAAAGGTATAATTTAGAAGCTTTGTCAAGAGCTGCAATGATCACACTCTAATAGATTTAAATGTTCTAAAGCTGTACAGTACTAATGCTCTGCATGTCAGTGTCTAAAGAAGGAACAATGCCTACATTAGTGCTCAGGCTCTGGGAAAGAAAAAGCTTTTTGGTCTGTAATTAATAATCTTCTATTCCTTACTTTAGAACACAGCTATTTGATGCTTGCTGTTTTTTTCCTAGCACACCCTCCCCCTGCACATGTACATCAGCATGACTAAAATACGCTTTTTACACTTTGCTGGCTATTGAAAAGTCTGCCTGATGGACAGGCTCAGACCCTCACCTTGCAGCTGCTTGTCCTAACACAGGGTCTGTGAAGTTCCAAAGTGCAAAGCACATTCGTTTAGACCATTTCATGAGGCCACCAAGTTTGAATTTTCTGCCCCATTTCCAGAGCCTGTAATGCACTCCTTCCCTCTGACGCTCTCTGCTTCCTGGGGAGGAAGCCCCTTCCAGAACAGGAACTGACTCTGTCTTTTCCATAGCCTTGGCAGCAACTGGCCTTCTCCCTCCCGGTTCCATATCAGCACACCCAAGCCCCAGTACTGTCTCACCTTAGCTAAGACCAGCATGGAGTGGATGTCCTGGCGCATCCCCCTGCTTTTAGAAGTCCCCAGATCCTGAGCTGAGGCTGCTCTGGTTCATGACTGTCCCCTGGAGATCACATTAAATCCTACCAAGAAGATCTATTTTGAGGAAGAAATTAAAGTTTACCGCACCTACTTGGAATATCCCATCTCAAGTTTGAGAAGAAAATCTGATCCCTCATAGTTTCAAAGACCCTCAGCTAGGCTGCAAAGATGGCCAAGGTAGAGACTGGCAGAAATGGCTTGCCAGGAAGCACTGGCCCAGCCTCACACTTCCCATGGCTTCTAGAACTACGGCTTTGCATCAGAAGGAAGGCAAGCTTTTCTTTATTTTCTCTCTACCTTCACATCTGACAGCCTGGACAGCCTTTCTACCACCTTGGAGTTTCTTTCTCCCAAAGCCGGTCATCCTACCAGAGTTGCCTCTAAACAGAAGTAGTTCTTAATGAGAGAAGTCAAAAGGCAGACTTGTGGAAAGGAAAGGTGGTGAGCCTCAACGGGGGCTGAGAAGCCAAAATGGCTTTGGTTGAGGCTACAGTTTCTTCTCTAATCCATATGCATGCTTTAAATTAGATAAGTGTAAAATACAGTCCCCAACATCTCTCCTTTCTGACTACGTGTGACCCAAAGTTCCTACAGGTCTTTGGAAGGTTTTGGTTAAACATGCTGATCCATATCTTATTTGTATTTGGTTTGTCCTTTGGAAAAGGTAGAGCTCACAGTGTCCCACGTATGAGCAACTTCACACAAAAGGGAACAGCTTCTTCCTCCTGCTAGAACATGGGACATGTGATAATTTTCATTGTTTTTCTATTTGAAATCCTGCTTTCTCCCAGAAATCTCCCAAAGTTAGGAGATAACCAAGACATGGAAAACCCACAACTCAAGGCCCCTCAAAGTTGTTCCCTAAATCTCCACCACTGATACCCACCGGTCAGTGGGATCTCATTGGCTGCCCTTCTTGGATCCACACTTAAGCAAAACAAGACATATTTATTCTTCCTTAATGTACTTGGGTTTACCTCGTTTGTTAGACCCAGCCCCTCTGGGGAATTGTCACCAGAGTTTTAGGTGAAAGTCTCTGTTCCAGGGGTCCCACCAGACAAGATTTGGCCACCCATCCCAAAATGTCAATCAAGGACACACACAACTGATCAAGCAGCTTTTATTAGCCTGGCCATGCTGGGCAAGACAGAAAGATTTGAGCTCTGTCTCTGAGGGCCCGACAGGAACTTTGAAGTTTTACGGGGAAGGGAAAGAAAGGCACGAGTTGGGGTTTGCATAGCTGCTGGTATAGACAATCCTGGTCAAGCTGTGGTCTGGGTGATTGTTATCTCAGGACTGGTTCTGCAAGTTTCTGAGCGAGCCATTGTGCTTGAGGGGTGAGCTTTAGTTCCCATCATGGGTAATCTTCTTCGAGCCTCTGCTTTTCCTGGAATCTGAGGTGATTTCCAGTTTAAGGTGCACACCAGGGGATCTGAAATAGTACACTGTAAAAACTGGCAATTGAATGTCCCTGCAAATCTTGCAAATGTCTCACTCTTACCTTGGTGTCCTCAGTCTTGAAGAGGGCTGAGACAGGGCAGGAAATTTAAAGTGAGTGAACCTTAAATTGCTAGTGTTTAGACAAACATTCCTTTGGTGACATGCCTATGTGCAGAGGAGAAAGGACTGACTCCGAGTTTCAAGGCAATAAAGGAGATAAATTCAAAAATGAAGGCAGAGATGCCAGAATGCTTCCTGCTTTTAGTCACCCATCGGGCATCTGCAGGCCCAGCCTCCAAGCACCTGTTGTAGTGTTTGTCTTAGTTACTTTCTCACTGCCTAGACAAAACACCCATCATCCACAACTGAAAGGAGAAGAGATTTGCTTTGGCTCATGATTTCAGTCCATGGTCATCTGGCTTGATGACAGAAGGCCATGGTGGAGGAAAAGGTGATCAGCCCACGGCGGACAGGAAGCAGAGCACAGAGGAGCCCTTCCAGGTCATGCCAAGAGTAACCACCTAACAGCACATTCGGCTACGAACTCCTGGGTGAATGAATCCACTGATGATAGGCACAGCACCCCCATCATCCAATCAGCTTTCAAAGCCCCACCTCTGAGCACATGAGGCTTTGTGGAATATTCTAGATCTAACCTGAAACAGCATTGCTTGCTTACTTCACAACAAATGCCAGGAACCACATCAGCAGGGCTTTCCCTAGCATCTACTTTTTTTTTTTGGTACTGGGGATCGAACTCGGGTCCTTGCACTAATGCTACAGGCAGAGAAACCACTGAGCTAAATCTCCAGCCCCAGCATCTAAATAGGCTTCCCATGCCCCATGAAGACCATACTATTAACATTCCTGTCTTACAAATGAGGACACCAAGGTGCAGGGAGGGTAAGAAATGTCCCAAGTAAATAAGTGACATAAAGAGTGATGCATAGAACACCATAGTGACACTGGTGAAAGAGCGATTTAAGTTTAAAATAGTCATAATGTATATAGCGCCACGCATCAAGTTCTGTACCAAATGTTGCAAAGGTTTCTCTTTAATCCCCTTATGAGGGGATGGAAATTACACTGGAAGCACGGGCAGGTTCTACCATAAAAGAGAATGAACAGGGCCTTCTTGTTTGATCCTCTGCTCTACTGTCTCTCCTTGTAACCACTGAAGTCTCAGCCCACGTTGAATAGACCTAGCTTTCTCACCTTCTCTCCTGAGTCTTATCAACTACAATGTCTGGGCAACAAATATTCCTCTCTCCTCCCCAGAACCTGCATTCATGCCACTGGGAGGTACTACTCCCAACTAAGAGATGAGGAAGCCAGGGTTCAGATGCGCTAAATAACTTGTGCGATAACTAAACTTCATTTAGCTTACAAGAGGAATGTTATGATGAAGGATGGGAGATATAAAGCCAGTGTCTGAATCCAAAGCACACAGGAAGGTTAGGGCATCGCAGTCCAAGGAAAACCTGGACAGCTGTATGAAGAACTATGTTTCATTAGAAACTCTAGCTGGATGCGTATAGTGAGAGCATAGGTACTTGGGGAGTGGAGAGGCATGACCTTGTAGCTGGGTGACAGGGGAATTTGTTAGAGGAAGAAAAATGTTTCCTCAGCATGTGGTGGCAGAAACCTCTAATCCCAGCCTTCTGGCAGGTGGAGGCAGGAGGATCTTGAGGCATTTTAGTGACATAGCAACACCCTGTCTCAAAATTTTCAACAAATTTATTTTAAAGGGCTGGGGATGTAGTTTACTATAAAGGCCCTGTGTTCAATTTCCCATGGCATTGGGGAAACAAAAAAATCTCTGCCCTCTCAGGTCCAGTTTCTGGGGAACTGTCAATTGACAAAAGATAGATTAAGCAGGAGAAAAATACAGTGTACTTATATATGCAGCTAAAGACTACTCGGTGATAAGTAAGTGCTCCAAAACAGAGTCAAATATTGAAACACCACACTTAACCAAAGAAGGAGATGGCTCCAGTGGGCTTTCCATTGAAGCCAATGCACTGAATAGTCCATCTGAACTGAAAGGGAACTTGCAGGGGTATAATGATAGTGCATTTTCCAGAAGGCTCTGCTTCACTTCCAGTAAAGGGAAGCTCAGACAGTATTAGTATTACTTCCTGTGTCTTGTTTAGCCCAAATATTCTCACTTGAAAATAATCTTCACACCAACTCGGAGGGTCCAACTGGGTCCCCACAGTCATGCTGAATTATGGTTTATCCTGTGACCCAAAGCTTTTTAAGCAGAGTTTTGATGTTGTCAATTCTACTTATTACTAAGACCTCTGACAAGAGTCTTTCAAAATAACTTACTACACTTAATTGATTTAGTCAATTAACAAAATGAAGAAGAAAACAACAACGGCACGATAAGGAAACTGGGGCAGAGAAGTTAGGTAATGTGCGCAGGAGCTTGGATTGTTAGTGACAAAGTAAAACCTTGTGTCCTATTTTTCTAATTCCTGGCCCAAAACTCTGTCCCTAATAGTGACCACTGTTTGACTCCAGAAAACTGTCACCCAGGGCACACTTTCTCTGTAAGGAAACAGAGGAAGGCATCCAATCCTCACTCAGTACCATCCTCACCACCTTCAGGGCCCATGGGAGCTAACTGTACTGGCTCTATGCTCTCTCTTCTCTGGCCAAGCAGAAAAATTTATTCCCCCCTCAGTCTCTTCCATGTTTCTAGGTACAAATACAGGTATGATCAAAATAGATAGTGAATGTTTAAAGAATTTCAAGTGTATTACAGTAAAAGATACATTGCCATTAATTTCCTTCAAAATACTCCTGCTCATTCCAAACCATGTTTGACCAAACCTAGAGTGAATGCTGCTGCCGAGTGCCATCCAACAGAAAAAGGCAGGCTAGTGAAAGTAATACAGTGAGTCCTCACCCACCTTATTCACTGGATCTGGCACCATGCGACTTCTGACTCTACCCCAAAGTAAAAGTGACCATGAAAGGTAAACGTTTTGAATCAATCAGGCATTGAGGCAGCCGAGACAGTGTAACTAAAGACACTCATGAAAGAGGACTTGGAAAACTGCTTCTGGAAGTGGCAAGAATTTGGGGGGTAAATGGGGGCTCTTTTGAGGGGATTGATGGTGATATGTCATTTATTGCAATAATTTTTTGAACTTAAATATTCACCATATTTTTATCACACCTCATATTTATTTACAATGCAAGAAAGAAAACTCAGACCTCAGTAGATTTTTTAATCTATGGTCCACTGAATTTCCTTTTACTTTCCTTGTCCAGGTAGAGCAAAATGAGTGACTGAGTTTCAACATATTTAAAGCACCTCATTGAAGATAAGCTTCAATCTGGTGTTTGAGCTTCTAAAAAGTGCCCTGTAACTCTACAATGCATAGTATACAAATTCTTTGAAGAATTCTAAGAACCTTGTCACAGGAAAGGGTGGTTCAGGGGCCTCTAGCTCTGAGCTCCTTTACACTGAGAGCTCTGAGGTTTGATGGGGCCAAGAAAGATGATTAAAGGAAGGAGTGAGGACAGCACAGGGAGTGGCAACCAGGGGACAGACACACAGTCCATGTGGAATCTTGTTACTAAACTATCATTTCTGGGGAGAATGGGCCCCTCCCTCACACATGGCTATGTCCCCAGCTTCCAGCACAGCACAATAAATATATCTTTCTTTCTTTCTTTCTTTCTTTCTTTCTTTCTTTCTTTCTTTCTTTCTTTCTTTTGGTACCGGGGATCGAACTCGGGTCCTTGAGCTTGCTTGCACAGCAGGCAGCAAAACCACTGAGCTAAATCCCCAGCCCCAATAAATATATTTTGGTAGTATTGATTACAGCTTAAATGAATCACTAAGTAAGGAAGAAAAAAGTGGAGTGGAGGGAACATACAGGGAAGGCAGCACTGAGAGACAACAGCAATGATGTTAAGATACATGATTATGGTACAAGAAAGGATAGAGTGGCAACCATATAAACCTGCTGTGAAGGCCAAGACTCTGCAGACAGTAGAACTTGGGTGGAGAAGTGTTCCCACCCCTCCTAGTTGCATGACCTTTGGCAAGTTATAGAACCTTCCTGAGCCCATTTCTTCTCTCTAAAAGATGAACCCTAACAACACCTACCTCACAGAATACCCAAAAGAAATAAGGAATAAACTGTACAGAAGCATTTAACCTTGTATCTGGCATCTATCAGGTGCCCAATAAATGTTAGTTTTGGTAATTAAAAATCTAAGACTGTCTTATTGATTCCCAAGTCTCTCACTACAGTTAACCTTCTCTCATAGGTTTTTATTATTCTTAGAAATGCTATTTCCTAAGTACATATCTATAAATCTCTGTTCTCCACCAAACACTCCAAAACCATTTCCACATTCCGTTCATCAGTTCCTCATGAACAAAGAAAACTTCTCAGCCAAAAGTTCATATATGAAAGCTTGATTTCTTCACTGTTTAACTAAACTAAATTTTGTCTCTTATTTTCTGGGAAATGTTTTCCTCAGATTGCTCCTTCCCAGAGCCAACAGCAGGGCACCATGGGTTCCATCTCAGTAAGCATGTAATGGAGCATCCTGGGGAGATAATGGATTCTAGGCAGCAGAAACCACTTACACAGGAGAGCCTGGAGTCTCTGGGTAAAGGGCGACAATGCAGAAACCACATTAATGCACTCTCTCTATTACCCTGCTCCAAATTTTCCCGTCTCTCACTATTACCTTCGATTAAGCTTTGCTCTTTTAAACCCTTCATCTGCCCTTAAGGTCATTAGCTTCCATCTGGCACCACAGACAGCACCAGAGCTGGCCCTGGCACTTCTCAGAAATCTCAAGATTAGAGACCAGTTGATTTTTTTACACATCTCCTTACCATGCTTCTTTTTCTTGAATGTTTCCAGCTTTAACAAAAGCCTCTTGAGCCTAGACCCTAAAGAAATGATGCATTAGAAACAAAAAAAACTTACTAACTTTATCTATTTTCTTTTCCCTGGTAGTAGGGTAGGGAGGCCAGTGTTGAGCTTGACCAGTAAACCAGTTTTGTTTTGCCTTTTGCAATTGATTTAGAAGTTATTGGTAGCTTTTTAAATTTTACTTAGTCTGTTATTTTAACTCATTTTGTCTCTGGGGCCACAAGTGATAGGACCTGTCCTCTAAGATGCCCAGACAGTCTCCCTCTTTCATTTTCTAACACTGTTCCACTTCCTCATACTCCCACTTGTGCACCCCCAAAATAATTTAAATCTTGGTCCTTAGTCTCTACATAATTTAAAAGTAACTGCTCCTGTAATATATGAGTACTGCCACAAGATGGCATCAGAAGGTGTGTAAAAAATTGTTTACTATGTGTCAGACACCTTGTTAGGCATGAAGAATACAGAGAGGGAGAGCAGAGCAAGATGGCAAATGAGTGGCCACCTCCCCGCAGAGATGCCAATGTGGGCAGCTATTCACACACCAAACTACTTTCACGAGAGGAAAGTGAGAGCCCGTAGTACTTGGTTTGGTTATAAAAATTTTAAAAGACACATAGAAAAAGCCAAGAACAAAAGAATTCCCAGTGACATCACCCCACCAGCACAGTGTACAGAGAGATACTCCCATGAAAGTGAATTAAGCCCATACCTTACCTTAGACTTGAAACCCAGTTCCATGGCTGCTAGGGTGAAGCCCAATGCCAGGCAGGACACTAAGGCTCTAGGCCAGTATGCATAGACTGAGCCTCTCGTCTTTCCTTGGCCAGGTGGCCAATGGACTACATTCACCACCCCTCCTCCAACCTTCACCAGACAGAGAAGAATAAAGCTCCAGCATCGGGGAGATTAGTGCTGGACCTGCTGCACTGAGACACAGCACAGGTTAGAGCTCAAAAGCTCTTACCCCAGGCCTATCATATACTCCTGAGACCACACAGGTTTCTGAAGCTGAGAGTCTCAGGTAAAAACCAAGTTTAGCACCAGCTGCCTAAGCAACTTAGAGATTGCTTCCACTGTGCCTACTACAACATTGAGCAGACAGCAAGGAGCAAGAACTCAGCTGCCTGTGCATAGGGCAAGAAAATGAGCACAGGACTATGTCTTAAAACTCAGTGTTAGGTTGGTAAAACCTAATAGTAGCCAGATAGATCCTAATCATCCCAGGCCAGTGCCTGCAAATAGAACCACAGGACCCAACCAACTGCCAGATGTGGGCCCCTACAGTGCTAAAAAAAATATATACCAACAGCCAACTGGTAACAAGCCTGGATTTTTCACTACTATCTAGTTCTCAAAGAGCAGAAGTATCCACAGATTCAGCATAAACAACTAGCCTACCTAAAATTTCTGGAAAGATAAACATAAACAAAGGCAGATTATGAAGACCAGTATAAATATCTAATCCATCAATGTGCAGATGGCATTGTATGTTAAAAAGCATCAAGAGGGCTTCTGGGTCAATGTGCCACAGGTCCCAGCCCAGAGGAGGCTTCCGGGTCAGTGTGCCACAGCTCGCAGCACAGAGGAGGCCCCCGGGTTGGCGTGCCACAGCTCCCAGCACAGAGGACGCTTCCAGGTAGGCTTGCCAGGGCACCCAGCCCAGAGGAGGCTTCCTGGTCAGCATGCCACAGCTCCCAGCCCAGAGGAGGCTTCTGGGTAGGCAGGCTGCAGCTCCCAGCACAAAGGAGGTGAGCCACACTGGCGCCAGCACCAGCCCCCCCAACCCCCCACCCCTGTTCAAAATGAGAAGACATGTAATCAAGCCTCAGAACCAGACTTCCAGAACACCTACAGCAACCTCAAAGGGAAACGACATGGAACACTCTGATACTCAACCACCTGGACTCCCTGAACTGGCAACAAAAGAGGATCTGGAAAAAAATGAAATCAGAAATAATTTCTCA
>NW_004624804.1:5832710-5880068 GCF_000247695.1 Heterocephalus glaber | reverse complement strand
GAATGGGGAAAAAATGAGAACCAAGATGCATTATGTAAAGGTACAATTCCCAATGAGAAATGTAATTGTGTTGTATACCTACAATGTACCACTAAAGAATTTAAATTAAAAAAAAAAATCAAACATCCTTGAGCTAAAAAATACACTAAGTAAAATAAAAACACAATAGAAAGCATCAAAAGCAAAATAGGTCAAACAAAAGGAAGCATTAGCTTGAAGATAGGCTATTTGGAAAATACACAGTCAGAGAAAAACAAAGAATAAAGATAAATGAAGAAATCCTATGGGAACTTGGGTCATCAGTCAAAGAACAAACATTTGTGGGTTTTTTTTACATTCAAGAGAACACTAAAAAGACTACCCAAAAGAGACAATAAAGTCTATTCAAAAAGATAATATTCCCCTAAATCAAAGTAAGATAAAATTACCAGGTATAGGAAGGTAAGAGCTTACCAGATTAAACTCAGCAAAGTCTACCCCAAGATGCATTATATTCAAGTTCTCCAAAGTTGACTATAAAGAAAGAATTCTCAAGGCAGAAAGAGAAAAGAAATAGATCATAATCACATCTCAGCTTTCCTGACAACCGACTTATCAACAGAAACTTACCAAGCATCTGAAATTGGCATGTTTTTCACAATACTGAAGAAAAACTGACATCCAAGAATACTGTAACCTGGGAAAGCTATTCTTTAAATAAAAGGAAGAGATAAAGACAGTCCCAGACAAGCAAAAGCTGAAATAATTTATCACCATCAGAACCCTCTGGCAAGAAAAAAAAAAAGGAATTCTTCAAATACAAAGAAAGAGATGCTAATGAGTAAGAAGACAATATTGGAGGGTATAAAACTTTTTAGAAACAATATAGAGACAGATTCAAGATATTCTAGTATTACAAACATGTTATATGAAACATTCATATCCATAATATGTAGTCTTAAGCCATATAAAAAACATCTATATTACTATATTAGGATATATACAATATAGAAAGATGAAAAATAAGACATCAAAAATTCAAAATGGGAGGAATGGAGTGCAATCATGGAATTCTAAATTAATTTTTATTTTGTTCACATCTTTATGATCATGTTTAAATAGCTTGTTATAACCAAAACATGCTTCTTAAAGGCTTTATGGTAATCCACACAAAGCAAAAATCTATAACAGACAAACCAAAAATAATAAGGAATCAAAACACACTACCAGAGAAAAATTACTTAATTACAAAGGAAATTTTAAGAATGGAGGGAGGGAGAGAGGAAGGAAAGAAAGAAGCTATAATAAAACTGGAAAACCAGTATCAAAATTGCAATAGTAAGACCTTACTTACTATAATTCCCTTTAATGTTAATGGATTAAACTGTACAATTAAAACACAGAGTGACTAAACAGATTTTTTTACAACCCAACTATATGCTGCTTTCAGGAAAACCACTACACCTCTAAGGATATGCATAGACTGAATGTAGGGAGAGAATAAGATAATCCATGTAAGCGGAATCCAAAAGAAAGGAGTAAGCACACTTGTATCATATAAAATCAACTTTAAATCAAAATAGTAAAAAAAAAAGTCAATGAAGTTATTATATAATAGCAAAGTGATTCAAAAAAGGAAAGAGGAAATAATTCTAAATACATATGAACCCACCATCAGAGCACCCAAATATATGCAGAAAATATTAATAGAAAAAAGGGAGAGGACTCCAATACAATAACAGTAGGGGACTTTAACACCCTTCTTTTAGTAATGGGAAAATTGTACAGATAGAAAGTTAAAGAAATGGCACAGTTAAACCAAACCCTAGACCAGTTGTATATGACAGACATTTGTATAACATTCCATCCAACAATTGCAGCATACTCACTATTCTCAACAGCACAAGACAGATCATATGATAAGTCTGAAAACAAGTCTCAACAAAATTTTTAAATGAAATATCAAGTATATTTTCTGACTGCAAAAAAAATAAAACTAGAAAGGTATAACAAGAAAAACTTTGGAAACTATACAAATACATGGAAATTGAGCAACATACTCCTGAACAACTAATACATCAAGGAAGAAAGAAATAAGTTTTATAAGATCTTGAAACAAATGAAATTTGAACCAACATTTCAAAATCTATGGGCTATAGCAAAAGTAGAACTAAGAGGAAATGTATAATAGTCAATTTTTACATAAATAAAAATATCTCAACCTATTACTGCACCTTGAAGGAACTAGGAAAACAAGAACAAAGTCTAAAATTAGTTAAGGGAAAGAAATAATATAGATCAGAACATAATGAAATAGTAACTAAAAAATTAATACAAAATATGAACAAAACAGTTCTTGAAAAAATAAAAAAATTGACATTTCTTAGCTGGACTAAGAAAAACTCTTAAAATTGGATGAAAAGGTAGTGAGTAAAATTCACATCACAGGAATATAAAGGATCTTTAGAGATTATTATGAAATTATACCCCAACAAATTTGATAACCTAAAAGAAACTAATTCCTGGACACATACACCTTAACAAGATTGAACCTTGAAGAAATAGAATACTTACACAGACCAAAAATTAATAAGGAGAATGAATAAGTAATAATAAAATGTTTCCCATAAAAAAAAAAGCTGAGGACCAGATGGCTTCACTGCTGAATTCTGCCAAACATTTAAAGAAATATTAACACAAATTCTTCAATTATTTTAAAAAATAAAAAAGGAGGAAATCCTTCCAAACTCATTCTATGATACTAGTATTATCCTGATGCCAAAAACAACAAAAAGAAAGCTACAGGCCAATATCTTCAATAAACGGAAACAAAAGATCTCATAAGATACTAGCAAACAATCCAACAACACATTAAAAAGATGATCAAAGTCATTCCAGAGTCATTCCAGGGGTGCAAGTATGCTTTAAAATATGCAGATTAATAACTGCAGTATACCACAGCAACACGTCAAAGCACAAAAACCATATGATAATCTTAATAGATACAAAAAAGATATTTGATGAACTTCAATAGTTTTTTATGATAAAAATTTGGAACAAATTATATGGAAGGAACATTCTTCAACATAATAAAAGTCATACCCAACAAGCCAACCGTTAACATTACACTGGATGGAGAAAAGCTGAAGGCATTCTTTTTAAGATCTTGAACAAAACAAGAATACTCACTTTCACCATTTTTATTCAATAGTAGTGGAAGTCCTAGATCTAAACAAAGTAGGCAAAGAAATAATGGCAACAAATCAGAAGGAAGTCAAATCATCACTGTTGGCAGATAGCATGATCTTACATAAAGAAAATTTCAAAGATTTTACCAGAAAACTTTCAGAACTAATAAGTGAATTCAGCAAAGTTACAGAATAAGGACCAACATTCAAAAATCGGTAGTATTATTCTACACCAATAATGAATTATTATCTGAATTAGAAGAAAAAGAAGAAAGCAATCTCAATTACAATGGCTACAAAGAAAAACAAACAAACAAAAACATACCTAGGGATAAATTTAACCAAGAAAACAAACTCTATAGCAAAAACTATAAAACATTGATGAAAGAAATTGAAGAGGTCAGGAAGAAATGGAAAGACCCTTAATGGAAAGATACTGTTCAAATATCCATACTCTGCAAAGCAATCTACAGACTCAATACAATTCTTATCAAAAACCAATGTCATTCTTCACAAAACTAAAAAAAACTAAAGTTCACCTAAAACCATTTAATAAAGAAACAGAGTAGCCAAAGCAATCTTGAGCAAAAAGCACAAAGCAAGAGGTATTATACTATCTGTCTCCTAAGTATACTACAAAGCTACCATAATTAAAACAACATAGTATTGACATTAAAAGCATACATAGGGACCAAAGGAACAGGATCAAGTAACCCCACGTATTTACAGCCAACTGACCTTCAACAACGGTGCTTAGACTAAGAACTAGAGATATGACAATCTTTTCAATAAATGACACTGGGAAAATTAGATATCCACATGCAGAAGAATGAAACTAGACCCCTATTTTTCAGAATATACAAGGTAAACTCAAAAAAGGAATAAAGACCTAACTGTAAGACCTGAATCTATGAAACTAATAGAAGAAAACAAGAGAAATTAGAACATTCAGGACAATGGAGTGGGCAAGGATTTTTAATAAGACCCCCAAAACACAGGAAACCAAAGTAAAAATAGACAAATGGGATTTCATCAAACTAAAAAGCTTTTGCATAGCAAAGGAAATAATTAACAGAGTGAACAGACAACTTATAGAATGGAAGAAAATATTTGCAAATATACAACTGGGATTAATAAACAGAGTATATTTAAAAACTCAATAACAAAATAATCCAATTAAACATGGACAATAGATCTAAATAGACGTTTTCCCAAGGGAGACATACATATCACCAACAGATACAGGCAAAAATGTTCCGTATCATTAGTCATTAGAGAAATGCAAATTAAAACCATAATGAAATATCACTTCACTCCACTAAAAATGACTATTGTTAAAATGAAAAAGATATAAAGTGCTGGCAAGGATGTGGAGAAAAGGGAACCCTTTCACACTGTTGGTGGGGATGTAAATTAGAACAATCATTGTGGAAAACACTATGTCAAAGAAACATCTTCATTCCCATATTTATTGCAGCACTGTTCACATTAGCTAAGGAATGCAAAAAGCCTAAGTGTCCAACAGCAGGTAAATGGATAAAGAAAATGGCACATATGTACACAATGGAATAATACATTTCAGCTATAGGAAAATGTTAAAACCTTGTCATTTGTGACAACATGGGTGGAATTGGAGATTGTTATGTTAACTGAAATAATTCAGGCACAGAAAGACAAGAACTACATGGTATCACTCTTATATACTGCTAAAAATGTTGAACTCATAGAAGTTGAGAGTATAATGGTAGTTACTAGACATGAGGGAGGATGCGGAGAAGGAACAGAAGTTGAGAGATTCATCAATAGGTACTAAGTCATAGGAGGAAAAAGTACTAATGTTCTGTTGCACAGCAGGGTAACTACAGATAATCATAATGTACTGCTTTTTAAAAAGCTACAATAGAGGATTTTGAATTTTTCACCATAAAGAAATGATAAACGTCTGGAGAAATAGATATCTAGGTTTCTGATCTGTGTATTATAATATTTATATATATATATATATCTGAACATCAGATGACACCCCATAATTATATATAATTTTCACATTGTCGGTTTAAAATAAAGGGTTTTTTTAATTGGCAAACTGAATTTTAGGCCAAATCCTGCTGGCGGCTTTTTCTTTTAAATAAAGTTTTATTGGATTACCAAAAACTTCTAGTAGTAAACAGAAAAGATAGGGTCTCAACCCTCAAAGCTCTGAATCTAGCAGGAGAGTATACATCAAATAAAATGTTGTAAATAGTTATATTTAAATTTGGGGGAAAGTAGCCAGAGATTCATGCTGGGAGCAGGAAGAGACAGCAAAGTTTGCCACGTGTTCAGTACAGGGCCTTTCCCACCATCTCCAGCCACTTTTCAGGTAGGCAGGGCCTCCTGACTAGTTCAGGCCAATGGGATATGGATGAGAATCACATGGCACACTGCATATTTACTCTTCTCTGTCGGGCTCTAATTTCTCCATGCTACATCCTTTGCTGTGGTAACTAGCAATAAGACAAGTGGCAGAGCCTCTGTTTTCCTTAATATCTGAGTAACTACGTGCCAGAGAACTAGCGTTAATCTCCATACTGTTAACCCCAAGCCTCCATAGCTCATGTTAGATAAGTAGCATAATTCTCTATAGAATCAAGCCAAAAGAGTTGCTGTTCTTGTTTTTTATCATAAATTGGTAGGTATGCCAGTCTAAGGATTAACTTTGGAGCTGTAGAGATACAACTAAGAGTGGAGTATTTTTCCTCTGAGTGGGCCTTTGCATAAAAAGCATGGGGATGGAAAAAACAAAACCAAGCTGCACTCCTACCTCCTGTCCTCCTGAGACCAGTGGGAAGAAAGGGAAGAATTCCTAAGCAAAGAACTGGGTAAGGTTATAGTTTCTTACTCTTTCTTTATAGCGTACATCTAGATGATGCCCAGAGCCTCAACCACTCATAGGTGGGCTTTTGGGAGGTGACTGGATCATGGGTGTTTGATACTGGATTAGTCCACTGATTGGTTTAGCATGGTTCTGGGTGTGGATGATGGATTTACTGAAGTGGGAAGCCCCACCTCAGGTGTGGGTGGCACCAACCAATAGGATTGCAGCCTGGATGAAATAAAAAGGGAAAGAAGAAGGAAGGCTCACTGCCTCCTACTGCCATGCCATGGACTTTCTCCTCTGTGATGCCTCTCTGCCATGCTGCTCTGCCTTAAAGCCAGTGGACTATGGCCTGAAACCTCAACAAATACATTTAACTTATGAGTATTTTGTCACACAAGAAAGTAACTAAAACACATTTCAAGCAAGAATCTGGTCATATAACAGATCTAAAGGGCTCATGATAGTTCCAGAACACCCAGGCTCTGGCTAGGGAAGGGCAGGATTCTGGGCCGCTGTTCTCCAAAGGAGTAATTCATGGACTGCTGTCTCGTTCTTCCCACAGACATGGTCATGGGCTCTATTTATAGCAGCCACAAACAATGAAAGAGAATAGTCGAGTAGGTAGTAGCTGGGCTAGCCAGACACCCATAACCTTCCAATGGCTTTCTTTTCTTTTTTAAAGAAAAAATAGCAGAAAAATCTCTGATATACCTTTGCCCAGATTCACTAGTCGACTTAAAAAGGGATGCTAAAAAACAACAGATCTCTTTCCTGTCCAACACAGTTTCAATGTCTATCTCACATTTCAGTATTAAAGTTTTACAAGTGAGTTTATACTTAAGATTTGAAAAATATGAGTTCCCCAATATATAGTTAATTTGAATCATAAAGATAAAATAACCCTTCAGAGAAAAATAGTCAAGACCATAAGCAGCCAGTTGAAAAAAATTGACAATTAAAATTAAAACTTCCACCTCTCTAATAAATAAATGTAAACTGAAACCTCATTTTGCACTCAGCAGATTGATAAGCGACACTTGTGTTAAGACAGCATGAGGAAATAGGCATTCTCGCACATCACTGCCATTCTAGAAATGGGTGCAACAATCTCATTGGCTTATCTTGCAACAAACATCAAAAATTTTCTTAAATTTACTTGCCTTTTAGCACATCAATTTTAATTTTAGGAATTTATTTGAGGAAGATAAAATAGGTAAAACTCTGGAGTCATAGGCATAGGCAAGGAATTTCTGAGCAGAACCCCAGTTACACAGGAAATAGTCCTTAGAGTGAACAAATGGGATCTCATCAAATTAAAAAGCTTCTCCGCAGCAAAAGGAAACAACCAACAGAGTTAAGAGACCACCTACCGAGTAGGAAAAAAAATGCCAGCTATTCCTTAGACAGAGGACTAATATCTAGAATATATAAAGAACCAAAAAAGTTAGATACTCACCACCTGGCTAACAATAAGGAACTCTATGCTGGAAGTAGCAGGAGCATAGTCAGTCTCTAGTCCAATTATTAGAACTCTCCCGTGGTGAATTATGATAAATCCCTGGGAGAAGAGAATTCAATAGCTGGTGCTATGTATTTGGTGTTAAGAAGGCATGGGGCAAGAGTAACCTGAAAGGCAGTGTGACGGGATGCCTGTTGCTGTACTCTACTGAAGCGCTATATAAAGAACATAGCTCAACAAAAGGCTCAGAGCAGTTGACAGGCAGGTGAAAGCTGATGATTAAAGCTAGGAGCCCTCCACAAAGGCAAATGAAGAAGCCTTCCTCACTTGAAGAAAGTGGGTAGGGAAAGCTGATACTCCTCGCGCAAACTCAGGCCTCATAGTAAGTGTGGCCAAAACTTCAGTGAAGGTTGAAACTCCCAACAAGGGCAGTTCTCTTATGCCAAAATCAGAACTTTGATTGGGAAAAATTGAGCCGAGACTCATAGCATGGGATGTCTATGTTGATTTTCCCCAAAACTCTTGAATTTTCAGATTCCTCAAAACACTCTGGGTCTAAATAAGTAACCAATCCACCTCTTTTTATTGAGCTCTAAGACCACTCCCTTCCTTGAAGATAATGCAGAGGCCCTTACCTCACCTCCTAGCAACTTGGCCTGTAATGGTACCTTAGGACTAGACTAAATTGTAGCACAACCCAATTGCAGACACGCTGGGCCTGGAGCTGCTAGACCTACCTAGCATGTATGAATACAGGGCTAGATTGTGAGGGCACTTGAGCAAAGAGGTTAGACCACAATACTGAATAAGCAAAAGCTTACTCATTTAACAGTATATTTCTGAAATGCAAGTTTTAACATCCTGGAAAAAACTCCAAAGAACTGGTACACAGTTGTCCATTGGTCTCTGAGATTGGTCCCAGAACCCCTGCAATCCCCAAAATCTGTAAATACTCTAGTTCCTTATATAAAATGGTGTAGTATTTGCCTATAGCCTATGCACCTCCTCTTATATACTTTAAATCATCTCTAGATTACAGTGCTCATACCTACTACAATGTAAGTACTATGCTGTTATTATATTGTTTTATGGAATAATGACAAAAGAGGGTCTGTACATGTTAATACAACCACAGATTTTAAAACATCTTGAATTCTCAATTGTGGATGCTATCTGTGGGTGCGAAACTCTCAGATATAGAGGGCTCACTGTGTCCTCACTATTAGGTTTTTTCTTAGATGCAATAGGAAAATCAATGGCTCCCACTCAGAGAGGATGAAATGCCAGAATTACAGGTGCTGGAAGGGGAGATTATAGGCAGAGAGGTGGTCATGCAGGAGTATACAATATATAGCTCGTTAGGCCAGAATACTCACCTAATGATTATATTGTACAGGAAAGTCATAAGGAGTGTGTGGCAGAGAGGTACACAGCATCTCTAAAAGTTCAGTAGTGCCTCTTCCTAGATCATCGGTGAGGATGGGAAAGGTGATTGCAGAATTAGGCTAATAGGATTAGGGATAATTGAACCATCTCCTACCCCCACCCCCAGTATAGATGCCAGATGATGGTACTTAACTGTCAGAAATCATACATGGTTAGAGTGATACCTAGAGGACCTGCCCACAAGAATGACAGAGATAGTTAATAGAATGCAGCATTCCTGGGGCAAAATAGATGGACAGTCCATACAGGTACTCTTCAACTTACCATCAGAATAAACCAAGAGCAGATGATCAAGAAGCTCAGGGAAGTTGTCCCAATGGAAATCTGTGACCTTTTGCCCAGTTATTGGACCCAACCCAGGTTTTAAACTTGGAACTCAATGATGGAAAGACAAGCTGAGTTTTCAGAAAGCGGACTTTGCTAAAGGAAATCTATAAATGGTCAGTAAATAACATGAAAAACTGTTAATTCAAATGACATCAGAAAAATGCAAATTAAAATAAGGGTCCAGGAATTTAGCTTAGTGGTTCCACCACCTGCCTCACAAGGTCCGGAGTTCAATCCCCGGTACCAAAAAATAAAAATAAAAATAAAATTAGGATGAGACACTATCTCATACCCAAAAATATGGCTACTATCATAAAGCCTGATGCTTCCTAATGTTGCCCAAAATGTGTGGCATTTGATTTAGGGATCAAAACTCATAATCAGTAGGTGTTAGACCTGAAGATAATCAAGTACATAGCCAGAAGTTACTGTTGCCCTCCTCAAGACCCAGAGAAGTTTACAAAAGGTTCAGGTTGTAAGTACTTGCTTCTCATATATTTTTTAAATCCTTTAATCTCATTCTGAAGATACATAGCCTGAAAATATTTAGGTGTGCAGCCTTCTGGACTTCTCACTATGAGACATTTTAGTGACCTAAAATAGAAAAATTGAGAAGATATATAGAATTCCCATATAGCACTCACCCAGTGCGTTAGTCAATTTTGCATTGCTGAGCTAAACGCCTGAGAAAAACAACTTAAAGGAGGAAAATTTATTTTGGTTCATACACAGTTTCAGAAGCTGCAGTCCATGGTCAGTGGTTCCATCCCCTCCGGCCTAAGTCCGGCCAGAAGAATATTGTTGCGGAAGGTCATGGTAGAGCCACGCTGCTTCCCTCATGGCAGCCAAGAAGCAGAGACAGTGAGAGCATCAGAGGAAGGGCTGGGGACATAATAGAGTCTCCAAGGTCACACCCATGACCACTCGCTGAAATGAGACCAACTTCTTCATAGCCCATTCAGCTATGAACTAATCACTGGATTAATCCAGTGATGACCGTAGTCCCTCTTGATCCAATCACTTTGCAAAGCCCCTTAGCTGGCCTTCGGAGAACATTTTAGATTTAAACCATGACACCCAGTTTACTTTATTGCCAGCATTTTACATTAATATGATAAAGTTGAGGACCGGAGACTTAGCTCAGTGGCACTGCGCCTGCCTCACAAGTGCAAGGTCCTGAGTTTGATCCCTAGTACCAAAAAAAAAAAAAAAAAAGATACGGTTGATATAATTAAACCAATATTGATACATTATTAGTAACTAAATTCTATGTTTTATTTTGATCTTCTTAGTTTTCCCCTAGTGTCCTCTTTCTGTTCTAAGATACATATTAAATCCTCATGTCTATTTAGTGTCCTCTTGACCAGTTTCTTAGACTACCGTTGTTGTTTTCTAATTAGTATATGGACTGTGAGACAATCATTTACATTCATTTTGGAGAACTGGCACATGTATATCATATCTTGATCAGTTTTGATCCCCTTTCCCCCTTGTTTTGATGACATTTACAGTGTTGAGGATATTGGCCAGATGTGTCCTAGGATGTCCCTATATTAAAGTTTGTCTAGTGATTTTCTCATGGTAAGACCAAAAAGGTTCCCTTGGCTTTTATTTTTAATCCTGTTCTGGATCACTTTCAGGATAAACTTTAAAAATAGTCCCAATTACTGATTGAAGAAAGTTCTTTTTTCTTTTTGAAGCAAGTTCCCTGGAAAATGTCAGCTGCTTGCAGCTTTAGTGCTGAGCTAAGGTTCAAATTCTGTGTCAGAGATAGTATAAAAATGTCTTAGGATGTTCACTTTTAAAAAGACCTACTCGGGCTGGGGATTGAGCTCACTGGTTTCACCGCCTGCTGCGCAAGCACAAGGACCCGAGTTTGATCCCCGGTACCAAAAAATAAAAATAAACAAATAAATAAAAAGACTTACTCTTTACATTACAGAACCTATAAAGTAAGCACATTTGCTTTTATTTAATTAATGTTTACTTGAGAAGTGCTCCTTCCCCCAATTCCATGGGCACGTAAGTCATTTTTCAGCTCAGTAGAGATGTTTTTTCTAATTACTTTATAATTATAGCATTTTATTAAAATACTAAGGAGCAGTTTGCTTTTTATGAGGTAATTGGCATTAAAACATTATTTCTGATTGAGATTATGTTTTGAGTTTTATTTTTCTTTCAATGAGAAAATGGAGGCACATGATTGAGAAGGCAAATTACAGTACACTTAATTGACTAACAATAGAATAGCTAGCAGCTGGTCTTCGTGATATACGTTTGTGGCAATTTTGTCATAAATAAGTCAGGCTGAGCAAATGAAAAGAAATTTTGAGAAAAGCAAAGGTGGTTTACTATATGAAATATATCTGAGCTTTCTTTG
Source organism: Heterocephalus glaber (assembly GCF_000247695.1). The sequence continues at coordinate 5,868,429 of NW_004624804.1, read as the reverse complement.
TACGGAAAAGATCTGAGCTTTATTTATGTATGCGGTTTGTAAACTTTGCGTCTATTTTCTCCCTCCTAACATAACATTTTGAGGTTGACCAGCCAGAATAGCACTTTACGCCCCCCTCAAGAGCCCCTGGGCTCTGTGCCTGGCAGGCTGCTTGCAGGACTGTACTCATTCTGCATAATGCTCTGTCAGAGACAGACAACCTAGGGCACCTCCAGAAGAAAGGCTTGAGAAATCACTTTGATGAGAAAGAAAAGAGAAGAAAAGGTGGGAAGCAAGAAAATGGTCGTACAGTATTCGAAGGGCTGTCATCTGAAAGAGGAAATAGATTTTTCTGTGCGTAGTTCCAGAATTAGAACCTGTGGGTGGAAATTACTGGGAGACAGCTTTCGGCTCTTTATAAAGAGGAACATCTTTCAGCAACAGGTCCATGGGGTACCTTGGATGGTGGCTGACTTTCTCCTTACAGGGATTCTTTTGGAAGGGGCTGACAAAGGAAATTTCACTTAGGTGGGAGAAGACATCTTCCTACAACTTGTGGCTTTCAATTGAAACAAGTCTAGGCTTTCCCTCCTCATTATGTTACTTGGTCAGTGTGGGTTTTTAATTTCGTATACTTTACCTTGACAAAAAGGTCATATTATTTTCACTCTAAATAACTTAGATCTTTCGGCTGCCCTAAAAACTCCCTAAGCTCGAGTATTTAAGACTCAGGGTAGACTTTGAGTTCTTAATTGCAAAGCTTTCTCTACAAGAAAGTCCTTCCCTTGTCCTGTCCCCAAAGGCACTGCTGGACACCACTGGCAGAGTGAGGTCCTCATTCCTAACCAATGTGAGCACATAGGTCCTTCACAGGTCCAGCTGGCCATTAAAATTAAAATTAGCACTCTGCAAACCTTTTGCAAGTTGCCTTCAGTGAGTTGGGTAAATACAAAGAGGAAGCAATGAGAAGAGGGGAAATGTTTGTGAGAAGGTGTTCTGCAGGTAGCTGAAAGTTTTTCTTAATCTGTCAGTAACACCTTTTCCCACCCTTCCTCCCTGTCTCTCAGCCCAATGCACTAAGCCTAGATCGCAACATCTGCTTTAGATACCTGAGTCCAGGCTTCACCCAAAGCAGTTGTACTCAGAAGAAAAAGTAGAGGAAATAAGATGATAACCATCCCATGGATCCCCTGTTGACTTCTTATCAGCTTCCACAAATCCCAACACTAACAAGCATCCTCACTGTTCACAGAGTTACATTAATCTTTTGCATTTTCCAGTTACTTTTTAGCTCAAATCCATCAGAAAAGTCTTTCAAACTTTTATGCCATGTTTAGATCTTCTTCTCCTATTTTTTTCAAAACCACTGTCTCTAAGAAGTCTGCCAGTGAATCTCCCTCGCTTCACTCTGACTCTACCTCTCATACTGTGTGAACAGCTAGGGGACACTAGGGTGACCTCATTTTTATACTGACTTATGCACAAAGCAAAGTTATTTCAGGGGATCTATGTAATATTTCATAATACCTCAATTTAAAAGGAACCTCATTTATTTTTTAACCCACAGATGTTTGATCCTTAGGCTGACAGCAGAAAGGCCCCCAGCAATGCAGCCTCAAGCTGCCCACAGAGAGAAGGCACTGCCAATGGCTTGTTCCAAGGACACTGGGCAGATGGTGGCTCTCCCAGCCAAGAGAGAGCTGATGAGTCTCTCCTTCCACCCACAAGATTTGCATGAGGCTCTGCCCAAGCCATACCCCTTCAGAAAAACTAACAGCAGCATAAAGCTAAATAAATATATAGATGGGCATGCACAATAGCTAAAGCAACCTTGACTGCCTGAAGCTGATTCTGCTTTCAGAGACCATCTAGTCATCCATCCATCCAGAGCAAGGAAGTGGGATGCATTCACTGCATCTTGATTAACAGAGGAGCAGTGCTAGGCCAAGAATCCACATTTCCTAATTTGTGATTCACTTACCTCATGCGAGGAGCTAAACATGGTTAAAGAAGGGTTATTATGTCTGTAGGAAACTAATGTAACATACAAAGACCTGGAATTGACTTGGTTGATTACCTGTCTGATATTGACTCTCTGTGTGTTTTTTCATCTATGAAATGGGCTCATAATACCAACCTTACAGTCTTTGTAAAGGTTGGGAGGACATGATGCAAGTAGATGGCCTGCTGCTTGTGGATACTACATCGATTATTTCCTTCTCTGATTTTGCAGTACAGCCAATCTCTGGCAGTCACTTCAGTGTTAATGACTCCCCAACACACACCAAAAGTTATCTCATACATCTTAAGTAGCATGCTTAACCAACTCTACATGCAACATTTAAATCTTACTCTTTAAAGTGAACATTTTTAAAGCAATCCCTATAGATTTCCTGGGCTAGAGTCAAAGTTACAAGAATTTTTTGAAAGTGTTTTGTAATTCTTAACTGCAGTTTGAAACATCTGGGGCTAGTTTTTCACCTTTGAACTATCTATTGCCTCTTACATTTGATTCTTGTATGGCATCAAATGCACACATACATTGGCTAAGGTAACAAATATGAAAAGAATCCTGATTGAATGACACATGGTGGAAACTTCTCCCCGCTGAGGATTTGTTACTTTCCAAATATACTTGAAGAGCATAAAGAAAAATCAGCATTGGAAAGAGGAGAAGAAAAAAGGGACGGGAGGGGAGAGCCCTTTGGTGAGAAGTGGAAAATACGGGAGTTGAGAGATCTGTAGTTGCCCTCCTTTGGGTTGGGTCTGGGCTTTGGGACATTCTCACTGGTTCCAAGGCTGTGTGTGACTCAGAGAGGCAGGAGGCATGGAGGAGTTGAGGCCATCAGCTAATGACTTCATGTGCCATCAGCCAAGGCCAAGTAGGTGGGCCTCCTGCTCCCACACCCCCGTCCTCAGTAAGCACACAGCACAGACACCCCAAGCTGTCCTGTCAGGACTTTTACCCTTCCAAGCTGCCATGGTACTCTTCAAAACCTAATTTCACTTCTAAAATCATGTTGTGGGGGAGGAACCACGCAGAGGAATCTGCCCCTGCTCTGTATCACCACCCCTCCCACTCCAGATGGATCTAATTTCAAGAGTGCACATTCTGGGCTCTCAGATATGTTCTCATTCTGTCTTGATAGGCTACTGTGATCCATAGCTGTTTCACCCTCCTCCTGCAGAAATACCCTGCTGTCTGCTCAGGGAGACCCCTGTATTTGAGTGTTCTTCAGGGCTATTTACTTTATCTTGGCATCCTACACATATAATTTCTGTTTAATACTGACCCTAAGAAGCATATATGGTTATCGTGGATTCAAAGAGGGAAAGAAGCCTTTAGGGAGATCATTATCTCAGTACAGAAACAGGATTCTAACCAGGTTTATCTCCATAATGTTGCCCATTCTATAATGATCTCCCTCCAATTCCTCAATTAAAAGGAATTTTTATTTTTTCCCTCAGGAAAATAAACATACTATGGATTTATTTTCAATGCAATACAGTGACTTTTTAAAATCTAATACAATTTTGATTCTCTCTCTCTCTCTCCCTCTCTCTCGGAATTGAACTCAGGGCCTTGTGCTTAGCAGGTAGGCACTGCACGGCAGAGCTATATCCCTGGCCATATCATCTTCTCTTTTACTAACATACCCTTAATTTTCTTGTTGTTTTTGTTTCACAGAGCCCATGACTCTCAAAGAAGCTGATCCCTGCTCCCTCAGGTCTGGGGTGGGACAGGCTAGTGTACAAATTATCCTATTCCTCTTGGCGGTGATTGGTTTAGATATGTGCATGTAAACCAATTCTAGCCAATAAGATTAGAGAAGAGATTTGATAGGGCCCTGTGAAAACTTCTTTTGCATTTAAGAAAATACCATAAATAGTCTCTCAACCACTGAATATGAGCAAGGAAGCAATGGCTCTGGACAGCCATTGAGCCATGAGGAGAGGAGTAAGGCTGAGGGTGAAGCCAAAATGGCAGTGAGGCCATCCAGCCACAGAAGAGAAATGAGAATAATGAGATACCATCTACTAACATCAGTATGGCATTGGGTCAACCATCCCTGAAGACAACCCCCACCTTCAGATCAATCCTCCCTGAAGGCAATGCCTCACCTCTGGAGTTCCTGTATTATAAGCAAATAAATCCCATGTGATGTTAACAGATTTGATTATGATTGGTTTTGAACAGCTGAAAGAATTTCTAACTGATGCTAGGATTCCTTGCCTTTCCTGCATCTGCACAACTATGGCACTCATCATTCACATCTTGAATGCTGTCCTAGAGGAAGCACACAACCCCCTCAATCAATAAATGAAGTGCAGTCTTTGCCAAGTGGTGAGTTCTGGGCAGAGCGTTAAAGATGGTCATACATTCTTTGTCACTGGGAAAACTATTGAGGAGCTGGTGTCAATTTCCCCTTCTCTTGAGACTGGGCTGTCCATGTTGTTGCTTTTGACCAGTAAAATAGTGAGAATGAGACTGGGTAATTTTGGAGGTTGAGCCTTAGAAGGTTGTCAGATTCCATATGTAGTTTGGAACTCTCCCTTTTGACACTCAGCCACCATGTCAGATAGCCATCTACCATGAGGCTATCATGCTCTGAAGAAGCCCAAGCTAGCCCTGATCAGAGAGGGAGACAGGGGAGGAGGAGGAGGAGGAGGAGGAGGAGGAGGAGGAGGCAGAGAGACCCACCCTTGAACCCCAGCAGAAGCCATATAGAGCTAAAGAACCACCCAGAAGAGCCCTACCCAAATTCAAGATTCACAAATAAAATGGTCATTGTTTTGAGCCATTAAATTTTGTAGTGGTTTGTTACATAGCAATTGGTAACTGAAACTGGAGGAAGATATAGCAACTCTTTTTTCAAAAGATTCAATAAAGAACAAAAATGCTTTCTGCTGAACATTTGTGTAAATGCAAACTATGTTACCCACATATGCTATTCTCCAAGTACATCCACTGATCCTGGTTTTAATTACAAATGTGTAACCCTCATAATAAGATGCACATATGATGCTTCTCTATTCCTTCCCATTTCCTCCTGGATCAGCTAGATCTCAAGTTCTTATCAAAGTGTTCAAAAGACAACAGAAAGTGTATGAGGGAGCATTCTATGACTAAGCAGAGCCCACTTCCGTGGTCTCATGAGCAGCCAACATCTATACATCCCCTACATGCCAATGTCTGACTAGGCCCCAGTCTCCCTGTGCTTGGCTTTGTGGGGCTGCAGCATTTGTTCAAATATTTGTCCCATAAAAAATCAGCAGAATCAGAATTATCCACTCATTTCTTTTAAGTTGGGCAGATATTTTGAGCTAAATTTATTTTAACTAGAGATTTATGACAGGAAAAGAATAGTTCTAATTAAATGAGTATTAGCCTCTACTCTTAAGTGAAATAAATAGGACACACATGTGTAAATACAGAATAGTTTCTCTGGTGTGAGAAACTGAAAGTGTAAATAAGGACTAAATGTATAATAGGTAATGTGAAATAGGAAGAAAAGAGGCAAAGGGGAAGGAAGTGGGAGGGCTAGGGGAAAGGATAGAAGGGAATGGGATTAATATGAGAAAATGGAAAAATAGGAACAAAATCTTTGTAAATAGGGAGGAATGGAGGGGTTGAAGGGAGGGCTGGGCAAGGGTGAAAAATAAGAACCAAGAGAGATTATGTAAAGGTGCAAATTTCCAATGATGAATGTCATTATATTGTATACCTAAAATGTACCAATTATTCGAATGAATAATCGATAATGTAAAATAGGAAGAAAAGGTCCAAAGGGGTAGGGTTAGTGGGAGGGGCAGGGGAAAGGAAAAATGATGAGAAATGGAAAAAATGGAAATAAAGTCTTTGTAAATAGGGAAGGGTGGAGGGCATGAAGGGAGGGCTAGGAATGGGGAAAAAACAAGAACCAAGATGCATTATGTAAAGGTACGATTCCCAATGAGAAATGTAACTGTGTTGTATACCTACAATGTACCGATAAAAGAATTCAGTACAAAAAAATGAGTATTAGCCTCAAACAGTGTGAATAATGACCCCCTGGAAGAGTCCCAGTCCCCTAATAGCTAATTAACAGCTCAGAACTGAGCTCCCTGTCTGTCCCCAGGCAAGGGTGAAAGGAGACCTTGACTGATTAATGAGATGGGTTCAAACCAGATTAAAAATGAAAATTGGCTTTACAGACTCCAGACCTGCAAATCCATTCCACCTGAAAAGAAGAGATTATTTTTAAGGCATCCTTGTGGGAGCAGGGAGTGTACAGCCAAAGGCATTGATTTCAAAGCCTTCTGGTGACCCCTGTCACAGCAGTATGGACAGAGGACCAAATAGCCAGCAGTGAGGAAAATGGTCTCCTGCTGTCACGAGCGCTGTGGGGTCGGAGACAGAAAACATAGGGGCCTTTGTACAGACTAGCTCTTCTTTCATCATGTTTGAATTTCAAACAAATTGTTAAAGAAGACAGCCAGCAAATTAGATGTCAATAAATACCAATTTCCACCTCTACGGTTCCATGTGAAGATGTGCTGGAAGTCCTTCTCTCCTTCAGCCAGAAATTAGAGGAGGCTCTTCGTTATTAGGGGAGATTTTTTTTTCCCATTTCCCTGAGGGAACTGTAAACCTGTACCAAATCACCTCCCACATATGCTTTCTCTGATACTTACCAGAAAGGACTTGGAATAGGCAGTTATGGACTCTAAATGAGCTGGGTCTGTCCAAAGCCTCCTCTGCTAGCGATATCCAGATCCCTTTTATGTAGCTTATAGCTGTGGGCTCACTGGCTAAGCCCTAGACAGACCCCTGCTTTTATCCTCTTCCCTCTTTCCCACCCCAGAAAACTTCAAAATCTGACATAGAGCCAGCATTTATTGGCCCAGCAGAATGGCATTCAATGCACTAGAGTTGCTTTTAGTCATGGTGGACAAGGGGTACACATCACCACAAAATGTAAGTCCCTCCTCTGAACAGCCAGCCCACTCCTACACCCCTCTGAGACCTTGTTGACGGGGCTCATAGAGTGCTGATGTGGGATCACCACAGAGCAGTGTGGATCTTCCTCACGCCTGGACCAAAAATAGCAGATTAAAAGATGAGTGGAGGGGGAGAAACCTCCTTTCTGAATTGTTAAGTAAAAGGTATGGCCTTGCCATCATCAAAAACGGGATTCTTTCTGTTAACCAAATAGATTGCCACTGTTCAAAAGCAAGATTATAGTGACTTAAATTGAATAACTGATTTTTTAAAGAGACATTTGAAGCTCTGCATTTTCAATTCATCGTGGCAAACCTTAGCAAAGAGCAAGCACTAATGAACAGAGAGATCAAAAGATCAGAAAGCCAGTGATAACAGCCTGAGGGTGCCATGCCCAACCTGTATCCCAGAAGAAGATTCTTGATCTTCTGTACTCTTTTTTTTGCCTCCTTACCATCTGACTGGTCAAGGACAGAACCCCAGGAAGATTATATGACCAATTGTTCCCTCTCCCCCTAGAATATCTCCTTCCATTGATGCCCCTTCTACTGCAATGAAAAAACCCAGAAACTGAGAACCATCAGACTGGTTACACAACACAAAAACCAAAATTCACTTTTAAAAACTGTATGGAAAACACCTGGTCTTTATCAGATCCTTGCAAGGCTCAGTGCTAACCTGTTACTTGCTTTACTGCCAAGAAAGGTGTTAACTCTCAGGGGGTGATGGAGACACTTGCGGTATCAGCTAATTAACACTCCCTCATGTGAACAGAAGTGCTCTCCTGAGCTGGAAAGAAGCTCATTTTCTTCCAAAACCGTGACTTAAGGCTGACACTTCAAATTGTCAACAGTAATTTGGGGGATGAGAATGTGTCTCTTTAGTTATTTTAATCAGCAGGATGTACTGAGCAGTCTTTGGTACAGAACTCTTGTCTGCAAAGCTTCTGGAGGCAGATTAGGAAACACCAGTTTGAGAAGAAAGTTAGAACCAGCATAGGTTATGCAATAAAAGATACAGCTAAACACATAAGAATTAATATTATATTAGTATTGTATGGTGTTATGAATGAGTAAAAGGGTGGCCATCTTTTAAGTGTTAGTTGGCAACTGCAGGGATAAGGGTATTTTAAAATAGTGGATGAGAAGGAGTGGTGAACACAGATTAACAGCAGAGGGCAGGGGACAATTAAGAACTGGGCAAGTGACCAGCCAGAAAATTTGATAGTGTAAGGCCATTTAAGAAGTCTATGGTTTCCAGAACAAGAAAGAGATCAAAATATTCTCTTTGAACTTACAAAAGTCATGAAGAGAAGAATTAAAATCAATATCAATTTTATCAAAAATTGGAAAAGGCATGAGGTATAGGGAAGTGGTGAGAATGGTCTAAATCCTCACCTTTGATGGAAAGAAGACAGCATGAAAGTGAAGAAATTAAGAAAGAAAACCATCAGTACATTATCTAGTTTTAGAGGCAACAAGCAGAACAGCTACAATTATAAACCATTAGAAGAAGGGAACTAAGAAAAAGGAAAAGTCAAATACAAATTGCTCTTTGCCATTTTGAATTTTCCTGTACTGAGTGACATTTTATCCACATGTATATATTACTGTGATGATTTCTAAGGGAAAGTGGCAGGCTCTGGCATGCCAAGTGCCTTTAAAACACTGCTGGGTATATTAACAACCCTATGATGGATGGGAAGAAAAATCATGCCTTCAGAATTCAGTACTTAATGAAAATTAAAAAAAGAAGATTTGGGTGTTCTTGGCATACTATTCATGCCAAACAAGTTCCTATACCGTGTGTCCCACAATGGATAGTGTATTTTGATTCTTTTTTTCTCCTTCTATCATGTTTAAGGGCTATGGATTGTAACCAGATAGTAAAATTGGGCACTTTCAGTCAGAGAAAAACCAGCAGCATTTCCAAGGGAGTTGGTAATATTACCATTCCAAAACCCTTTATCCCAATTATTACAATACTACATCCAAAGAAAAACAGAATTTTTAATTTTTCCACAAAATGTTAATCAGATATGTGGTTTCTATTCATTTCCTCATATTCCTACTGCTCTATGTTCCTAGACAATAGAATTCCATGATTTAAGAGTTTAAGGGTCATCTGGTCTAGTTTCATTGTAAAGACAGCAAACTGGGACTCGGGACTCTGATTTACCTAAGGTCATGAGCAAATTAGTAAACTTGTCTTCTTTCAGGGGCTTCTGATGCCTCCAATTCTCCTCCTCCACTGGCTTCCCCCAACCTCTGTGAAATCCTAAGTAGAAAGTACTTACCGTAACGCTAGAAATTACCTTTACCACAATAAAGAGGTGAGTCACATACTAAAATTTCTCTGCCACCCATTACTTCTACACTTCATCTTAAAGCATCATTTTTATTCTCTGAAGGAAAAACACCCTTAAGGGATGGATACTCTTAATGCAGTCAATGTGGGAAGGGGGAGTTGAAAAGGGAACTCTCAGATGATAATCACGATGAGAACAAAAGCTTACCCAAATTATGCAATGTTATAATTATGCCATAAAATTGCTCTTCAGCTGGGGTGTCAATGGCATTAAAATTTTTAAATCATCCTGTTCTTGATGACTATTCATGAACAATTGAGATGTTCATGTGTGTGCATACATATTTAGGCAAACCATGGTGCTAGGAGCATTCATCCACAAGTCTGTGGCCTCTCCCCACAATTAAAAAAGAAAGAAAATGAAAAAAATTCTCTGTATATATACATACAAGCATTGCCCTTATGCTAGGATCCTTGACCAAAAAAGATTACAGCTCTAAGATCCATGCATCTGAAGATTTCCAGGGCTGCCCAGAGCTATTTGGTTTGCATGAATTCAGCCTGCTGAGGAAGCTTACCTGAGGTACAAACAGTTGAATGTGTTCCAAAAGGGAATGGAAAAGGTCCGGGCATGCAGTTCAGTGGCGTCATGCCTGCCTGGCAAGCATAAGGTCCTGAGTTTGATGACAGGTACTGGGGGGGTGGGGGGATGGAAAAGGATGTTAGAAACAAAGATACAGTGCAAAGCACTGATGTTATTGAAGTGGCTGTCTACCTGAGCCCAGCACTGTGCTGGACAGCCTGAGAACTACAGGAAAGCAAAGGCATTTATTTATAGTTGAGGAAGCTGATGGCTTCAGCTCCTGGCTCATGCCATGCCTATACAAAGAGAGTCATGATTTACAAATATACTGCATTTAATGGTTGTTCTGAGTTTTAAATTCCCGCTTTAACATTCATTTTTCTCTTCCCCTAAATTTTGGCTGAATCAGTGATTTTGTTGTTGTTGTTGCTGTTGCTGCTGTTGTTGTTGTTCTTAATGTTTTTATTCTTACATATAAGTGGTTCCCAGCCTGGCCTCATGTTAGAGTCATCTGGAGATCTTTAAAAAAATAACACCTAACCTGAAGGCCAGCTACACGAGAATCTCTAAATCTGGGCATTTATGTCTAGAAGAGCTGTTTAGCTGTTTCTGCCATGCACTGATGAGTGACAAATGCTGTTGTATAAATAAAACAAAACCATTTTGTAGAAATTTAAGTAAAAAAATCAGTTCTGCTCATTTATTCAGTCAAGTGCTCTGTGCAGAGGCTGGCTCCATGAAGGATGGGAAACCAATGGTTCCTATGCCAAGACCTGTAGATGTCAGTAGATGATTTAGAGAGCCCATAGAAAATTCCAGAATTTAACTACTTCAAGTCTGTGAACATTTTCTGAAATCAGCAGTGCGCTTTGGCTTGTCTGTGGCAGGTCCTGCCTCTCTGGGACGTTTTGTGGTTTTGTAAGAGATTCTCTTGTCAAAACCTTTTCCCAAAGACTGAACCTGAAGGTATTAAAGAAAAACAATCTCAGTTTCTCCTGTACTCTCACAATACACAAAATGTGTTGGGCTTTCTCCCCACCTGCAAACAGGGAATTCTGCAGTGGAAGCTACCTGGACAGAACATCAGATCCTGTAAGTTGAGGGGCCTCTTCTGATACTACCTGTGAGCCAGGGACTCTGGGACTATTGACCAACCAGCTAAAAACAGTTTACCCTAAAGGCAGGACATGGGATGACTACTTCCTGATTCTAGAAAGTTAATGGAGCTGAAAAAAGGGGTAAACCCCTGACTCATAGAAGTCAGGGAAATACTTAACTTAGGCTTGCCAGCTTATTGTATGGGATGATTTAAAGGATGCATATAAACAGGCAGATGAAAAGAAACACCGGGTGATGTTGGAAGGGTCCCGAGTGCAGGAGCTTCACCCCTTTGAGTTGGGGTGCACCATAACTCTTCTTGGATAGAAATTTAAGTGCTACCTATTGCCGGGGCAGTAAAGCAAAAGAATGGAGAGCATTTTGAGAAGATAAGGAATTTGTTATGATATTGTTCATTTATATTGTATCTTTCACAACAATCCTCACATAACCTTATGAAGCAGGTGGGAATTTTATCTACATGTACAGACTGGTGAAGTGTCCCATCCACATTTTCACATCATGATGAGCACAAGGAACCAGGACAAGACCAACTCTCCTCGTCACCACAAGGAAGTTCCTTCCAACTACAGTCACTCATCGTCTACAATTTTCCTGTCCTGAAAGGACTGAGGTGTTTTATCTTCAGCAGACCAGCCCTGAAAGCTCTTAGCTAGGCGCTAATGCTGAGACTCCAGCCCAGAAATGTTACCTGATAAGAGGTTGAATTTCTGTCAGGGAAAGAATATTAAACCAAGTGTAATTTCCCATATTTTGGGTTTGGTTTTGTTTTCTGTGAACTCATCAGGTGAGATATTCTGCACTGCAGAAGAAACTCGGGTAGAGGAGAGAGAGAGGAGGAGGAGAAATCAACAGCACAAGAATAGAACATTCTGATCACAAGATATGAAGTGAACTTTACAGGAATTTTAGGGGAAAGGAGCCTTCCATGAAAAGACGTACAAACTGGAAATTTCAGAAACAATTAATGTTGGTGTAAGGACTTAATTCTACTTATGTGGTTTGTTCATCTGGGCCACATGTAGAAATGCCAGCCTCCCAAACACTGAACCCTGCTTTCCTCTGGACTTAAACTTTTTGAAAGAAATGACATAAATGAAGAAGCAAACAGCTAATGGGTGCTACCATCTTTCATCAGAGGCGAACATCATTGTCATTGGACTTTTAAGGGACTTATTAAGAAATTTGAGAGATTAAAGAGAAACAGAACAATCTAAGCTAATTAATAATCAAGTGCTTTGGGACAAAGATAGGACCCAGTTCTCCAGCAGGGGTTGCCTATATCCCAGAGAGATGGGTGACACTAGGAACTTCACCAAGACTGTGTATCACACAGACACTGGTCTTGAGAGAAGAGTGTTTTCACAAGGAGGAAGAGTTGATAGTGGCTGTTCCACTTTCCTATAATGGTGACAAACTGACTAATTTGTCCCCACCTGAATGGATTTAGTATTTAATAGAACATCAAATGATATAGCGCCCATAAATGGAACAGATGCCATGAAAATATTTTATAAATTATCTATGGGTTGAAAATAATAACTTAAATACAAATTAACAACACGAAAATGGCAATCCTGACATTTCTGCTTCACCTAATATAAGCTCTTCATTGACTGCAGTGTGAGGTAAACACAGGATAATATTTTCACATCTGGCAGGGTAACAAATTTCTGAAATTGTTAAAAATTATAAACCTTTTGAAATTTACTAGGATTAAAAATGGATCATATGCCTAAGCGAATGTTTTTCTTTGACATAAAAGCTAATACTATCATGCCATCTTCATAATTAGCGTATTTTTAAAATATTGTGCATTTCCTTTAAATTTTACCTTTAAAATTTTTCTCATTTCTATATAATGTTTTGGTGTAGCTACAAATACATATTTTGAAAAAAATCTGTCTATAAAATATTCTACTGATAGAGATATACAATCAAAAACAGAGATTGTTGGCTCAATATTGAAGCAGCAAAAATTCAGAGGTTAATAAACCAACAGGAGCCAAGGTCAAGTACAGCTTCATAGAATTTAGGTTAGTCTCTTATACATGGAGACAATGAGTCAAATGAAAGGAAAAATATCAACAAAAGTGCAGAAGAAAAAATGTTAGACAGCATATCTGACCAGTTGAGAACAGGCACTGGGGAGGAATAAAAATATAATTGTGCAATTTGGGATATAGTTGGCTCCTGAAAGCAGGAAGTCTGACAGACTATTATCTCTTCCAGTCTCACCCCCAATCCTTTTGGCCTGTAACCTCAGCTGTCACCTCTGAGATGAGTCCCGTAGACATATCTTTACATCTAGGCTGACTTTTCTCGGTGCTTGTTGGATATATCCACATATCCCTCCAACTCCTCAAATTCCACAAGTTCAAAATATCTCATCACCCTAAAAAAACCTCCTCACTAAATCTCCATCTTCAAGCATACATTCCTTTGCATTTCATCCAAGCAAAGGAATCTGTTGAACTAGGATCTATTTATAGTTCCAATATATACATTTTACACCTTTTTAGAGTTAAAATTATTATTTAATAAATACTTAGCACCTAATATGCCAGCCACTGATAAAGACATTCAGGGTGCATGCTAGACAAAACACACAACTAGTAACTGCTGATGTAGAGGAACAAGAAAACCCAAGTTTACAATGAAGGAATGAATGAACCTACTGGTAAAATAAAATGTCGAGTCCTCTTATTAATTGATCTTTGAGAAATATTTATCTGAAGTGTATGGTGGTGCATGCTTGTAATCCCAGCATGATGGGAGGCCAAAGCAGGGAGATCACAAGTTTGACCCCAGCCTGGACAACTTCATGTCTTACCATGACCCTGTCTCAAAATTTTAAAACTAGGCTGTGGATGTAGCTCAGTGTGAAAGCCCTGGTTTCAACCCCCAGTACCCCAAAAGAAAGGGGAAAGGGAGAAGAAGAAGGAGGAGCAGGAGGAGGAGGAGGAGGAAACAAAAAGAAGAAAAAGAAAAGGAAGAAGGAAGGAGGGAGAGGAGAGAGACTGAGATTTATCTAAGGTATTTGATAGCAACATCTTTTACAGGAGCAATATGCTGTTGTTTGGAGTCGTTAGACCTGGACTCAAATCTCAACTCAGTCACAGATAAGCTTAGGAGCTCTCTGAAGAGGAAGGGGAGTATCAGTGATGAGTGCAGCAAAGTTCTTCTGAAATAAAGGAAATCCTGAAAAAGTGAACAGAGCTACAAACATTTGTAGAGAAGATACAGCCAGATAGAGAAAAAGGCAATCATTGCATTAACTTGCTTAATGGCAATGTCATGTCATACTACAGAACAATGTTAAAGAAGAGACAGAAACAGACAAACTTAGACCAGTTTTTAGTCCTGAAAAAGTTGAGACAGAAGCAGATCTTGATGGGCTACAGACTCTCTCAAGAAAAGAAAGGACACAAGGGAGCCAGGTTCCTGAAGCTCTTATGGAAGGGGACTCTCCTTCCAAATAGTAATCACCTTCCATTTCATCCTCCCTTCCTGCAAGCCACAGATGTCAACTTGAGTGTTGAGTACAGTATGAAATTGTTGTTTCTGGTAAACTAGACACATTTTATAACTTTTTGGTGAATGCACTAGAAAAATTATTGCTGTTTATGATAAATTATGCACATTATATAACCATTTTTATTATGAAAGGGTTAATTGAGGGATGTTTTGGGAGGTTCAGAACACATTATGGGTATTTCCATTATTTCTTATGGGAAAAATAGGCTTGACTTACAACTAACTTGAGTTACAACCAGCCCTCAAAAACAAATTGAGTTCAGATTCAGGGTCCCAATGTATATATGTATATAAACAAATGAAATGGAAATGGTATCATATAGATACCATTGTTAGATTCCATTGTTATCATATAGATTTCAAATAGCCCCCCAAAATCTCATGTGTTCGGAGATGGAGCTTTTGGAAGGCAACAGGATGATGAGCGTGCTAACATCATCAGTGGAACAATCCATTGATGAGTTCACAGCTGAATGAGCTATGAGGAAGTAGGGCCTTGTTGGAGAAAGCAGGTCACTGGAGGTGAGCCTTTGGAGGGTATATCTCCTCTTGCATCCTCTCCCTTTCTCTCTGCTTTCTGGATGCCATGAGGTGAGCAGCTTTTCTCTACCATGCTCTTCTGTTATGATATTTCTGCTTCAGAGCCTGCTAACCATGGACTGAAGCCTCTGAAACTGTGAGCCAAATATATATATTCCCTTTAAGTTGTTTTTCTCAGGCAACTTGATCATAGCAATGAAAAGCTGACCAATACAGGTACTTGAGATGGGGAAGCTGAAGGAAGAAGCCCTTCCCAGGCACTTCTAGCTCCTCTGGGAAGCATTTCAACCTCCCAATCAGAATTCACTTTCACCTGGGCCAACAAATTGTTTATGGTCCACAGGGATTTTCACGGTGGAGATTTCTGTATCTACTACTGTCCCCATCTATCTACTTCTTGAAAGCAGTGTCTTATCATGTTTCATGTGGCCTTCAGTATCTACTGTAATATGGTGCTAACCAAAAATATCGGTCTTGTTGAATTCAAGTAACAATTGAAGACATTTGTGAAATATCCTTGTGTCTTGGTAAGACATTTTATATTACTGTAGGAAGGAACCATGGGATAGGCCCTATATAAATTGTCTGAGACTACAGTAACAAAATACCACAGACCAGGTGGCATAAACAATAGAAATCACATTTTGGAGGCTGGAAGTCCAAAACCGTGGTACTGTCATTTGGTTTCAGATGAGCCCTCTCTGGCTTGCAAATGTCCACCTTCTCACTGTGTCATCAAGTGACCTTTCCCCTATGAGATGGAGAGACAGGGCTCTCTGGTGTTTTGTTCTGTTCTTACAAGGACTCCAGTCCTATCAGAGTAGGACCCCAGTTATGAAGTCATTTTATCAGCTACCTCTATAAAAGTCCAATCTTCAAATATAGCCACATTGAGAGTTAGGGCTTCAACACAGCATTTGGAGGGGGCATAATTCAGCCTTAAACAGGTCCCTAGCATTATTTTTATCTACAAGGAAGATCATGAAGATTTCTCCTCATCTATCAAGACTTAAAGTCAGAGCTAAAAATGAATAGAAAGACAGGAAATAATAAGGAGCTCTCTGATCCAACCAATACAGAAACTTTTTACCAGGGCAGAATAAACAATAATCAGATAATTGGACTCCAGATCTTAGTTCCAACCAGGCTATTGATTTAAATTTATTAATCTCAGGTAGTGAATCTAACATCTCTTACTTAATTTTCAAGTCTGTAAAAAATGAAATTAAGACTTCCTGCTGCAAAAAATGATGATTCTGTGATTCAAAAATAAGCATGGCAATAATTTCCATTTTAAATCATCTCCTTCCTCCTTATTAATGTTTTCACACTCCTTGTCTTTGAAAATATATTCGTCTTGATTATTTTTACATTGTTTAGTGCCTGGCATGAATTTGTCTCCCAGATTCCTTTGTGTTTTCTTCCTCTATAGTGTCCAGCATCTGAGTAAAAATTTCTTATTCTCCTCAGACCAGCTGAGGGGCTGTATGCCCGCCTTCTTGCCAGAGAAAGAAATAAAATACTTTTCCCTCCATCTTTTTTCCACTCGAACCTCATCTACTTGGAAAATTTATCTTTCTGCACCTTCACTCCACCACAAAAGCACAAATTCACAGACAGTATTTCCTTAACAAAACAGACATTTCTTTAAAGATGCTCCACATGATCCTGGATATAAATGAGTTAAATTTGCAACAGTCAACCAAGGTCAAAAAGACAATGAGGAGGTCAATCAATAGTCACATTCCCTGAGCTTTCTACCTCGCTGTCTATTTTTGGGTAGATTGCAGAATTGCAGGTCCTACTCAGTTTTAGATTAAGTGTGACCAAGAGACGTTTTAGCCAATGATGGGAGATGAGTAGCGTCGATTATGGGTCTATCCTTTGGTTGTGAGATGACCCAGAGTGTGCTCGTTCTCTGTCTTTGCAATCAACAGTGTTTCAGCTAGCAAGTGTCTCAGTGATTGAGCCACAGAGCCAGGTTGAAAGAAGGGTTTTCTTGCATCACTAAGTCCTAACAAATTCTCTCCTGGGAATGTGTCATTCTCTTCTATGAAGTCAGCTTTCTCAGTCCTACTGACAGGCCTTCTCCAACTCTTCTTAGAGTGCTGAATCTGTTTTCCTGTTTCTCTATTGGTTTGCTTTTATACATAACTACCCTCCTCAGTGGACTGCTTGGACATTACTTGCATGCTAACACCATACCTCTGAGATGACTCCATAGCATTTTCCTTAAACAAGAAAATTACTAAAAACTTCCCATATTTACACTAGGGAGAATAAGAATATTTGGAAATACAGGAGGAAGAGTGCCTATCAATTTACCACTGGATTTTAAAGAAAGGAGCATTTATTCTCATCTTCTAAGAGACTAAATCTATTGCTTTCCTTGGTTGATTCTCTGAAAATAAGTTTCTTCTGGACCTATTTCCCTGTTAGAATGGCTGGTTAAAGGGTCAAAGACTTCTGTTAGACATCTGTGATACTGAACGGCATCGCTCTGGCGTCTGTCACAGATTTCTACTGAAACTTTTGGTGTCTTGCTCTTTGTAATGAGGGCTTAAAGGATTTTGCATAGCATAAAACCTGGTTACAATACCAAGCACTCAGTGCCTTCCAGGGCCTTGACAGCCTGCCCTCCTTTCATCTTCTTGCTTTGCATCAGATACTTATCTGGCCTCTGGTGCTGTCCCTTCTGAATGTCAAATAGCTGGCCCAGTCTCAGTCTTCTAGAACAGGGAAAATATCCTCCCACTGTGGCCTAGAGCCTACCGAAGGCCATGGACAGTGCACCAAGATATCATGGTCAAAGCCTGCAAAGATCAAACAGTTCTGCAGTCGCTCAAATAGCCACAGAAAAACTCCACCCCCCTCCCCAAGCTAACTTCCTGACCCCAAAACCCAGAGTCTAGTCCCTCAGCCAATAGTTTTAAGTTTGGGGTTTTGACAGCTACAGAACACAAGGCTGCAATAAAGTGGCTTCCAGACAAGGCTAGGAGGGATGCTTCTACAGGCTCATTTGCTTGCTTTTCATCTTCCAGGTTCTTTTAAGCCACTGCATAGGTTGCTTTGCACACACTGACAGGTTCAAGTACCTTCTGGGTCCAGCCTTTGGGCTAACTAGTCCCAGGGATTAAAGGCAGGCAGTTGACTGTTTTATAAACTAATGCACAGGGCACAACCCAAGTGCATCTTGCATAGTCTCTGTTCCATACTGGAGAGGTCCAAAATATAGCCGAATACAGAGCTAGACCCAAGTAGGAATCAACAGGCTTCTGACCTCAGTCCAAAGATCTGGCCTTGTCCCTACTTAAACCTCTAGAACAGGAAATTAGAGCTATCCCAACATGAGTGGCTGGGCTAGATGCCTAGCTTTGATCATTGTATATGAAATCAATTTTCACTCAAGCCAAAGGTCCTTCATTTTTTTGCAGAGGAGTGTGGGAATATAGGTCATTGATCAGTGAAAGAGTTTTATTCATATTTTAAGTGTGTTTAGAGGTGTAGACAGCTGTGTTTTCTGTATGTATGAGTTGGCAGCCACTCAGAATTTTAGAATCCAGAACATACCCTCCACCCACACTGCTCCTATTCATGAATCACTGATGGCCAAAATGCCCTTTACCCTTACAGTCATTTGGCATAAGGATAAGAATATCCCCAAAAAGGGTAGCACATTAACACTCATTAATTATCTCTGTACCATGGCATAAATACATTTTATCAATCCCTTTCAAGCCCTTTCTTGAGGCTAGTTTGAGAGAAAAAAGTTTAAATTGCCCAAGTAGGTATTTTAGAGAAAATGGCATCATGAATTCCCTTGCATTTCTGCATTAGGCTGACGGTGTACAGGTAGGAGGTGGAGAGGCAAGGAGAGAGGACAGCAAGAGAACTGAGCAGGAGTAGATGGCCTCAAGTTCACTCTCCTCTTTCCTGCCGGGCTGCCCTTCACTTAAGCCTGCCTGGTGCTGGACTGGAGAGGCCAGCCTGGGTAGGGTTATCTTTGACGCCTGTCTGGGAAGGAGGTGTGGTTTGATGTTAATTTGGCTTCCTTTGTTACTTGGGTGTAACTCTTACGAGTGTTAACTTGCTCTGTTTGTCAGAGCTGAGTGGTTGCTGTCTGAACTGTGCGTGTGCTTTGGCAGAGAGGGGGAAAAAAACATCCCTTTGAAGGGAAGGTGGGTGAAGAAGAAAGCCACATTAAAAAGCCAACCAGTGTTAAATTTGGGCTTGCTCCTATTTGTAAGAAGTTTAAAAATACCCTAGGTCCTTTCCTGCTTTTGCATACTTTTATTTAGCAGTTTTGCCCCCATTTCCAACAGTCATGTGTAAAGGCACTTCTTTGGATAGCTCTTACCCTTGCTGAGCTTTTCTATCAGTTCTCTGACTCAGTGGCCCTAGAAACATAGGGCAGAAGCTTGAAGATACTGGCCTCACCCATGGAAGAAGGTCTGAATTCACACAGGACAAACAATAACGAAGAGCTTCTCATCCTGCTCCACCCTCCCCACAAGGCCCCAGTCAAACCACCCTAAACCCACACTCTCGGGTGTGCCCCCTGAGCTGCCTGTTCAAAGACAAGTAGATGAATAGTTGTTGTGAGATTTGTAGAGTGTACTTGTTTGTCAGAGTGAGAATTTAAATCAGTTGAGCGAGTTTTGGAGGCCCAGAGCTCTTCATAGGAACTAAAATCCTTTCTGTGTATCCTGTGTGAATGACTTATTAAATACTGTGTACAAAATGGAAGAAACACATGGAAGAAGACATCATTAAGAATGGGTTAAGCTAAGCACAGTGGTGCATACCTGTAAACCCAATACTCTGTGAAGCTGAGGCAGGAGGATTGCAAGTTCAAGCCTAGCCTAGGCTATTTAGCAACTTAGAGAGATTCTGTCTCAAAATAAAATTTAAAGAAACAATTAAAGGGTGTAGTTCAGTGTGAAGTCCCTGGGTTTAATCCCCAGTACCACACAAAAAAAAGGGTTAAATATAATATAACTGTAAATGAAAAACTGAACAGTTGTAAAAAAAGAATGAGGAAGCTCTCTAGCTACTGATACGGAACAATTACCAAGAAATAGTAAGTGACAAAAAGGCAAGATATAGAACAATGTGGATAAGTAAGTTACACTGTACCTCTGTACTAGATGAAGTGCCCCCCTTTCAAACACACACACCAAGACCCACAAGACAAGGTGTGTTTTAAACTGTCTCCCAGTGCCACTGAATAGTCACTCCTAATGTCCCATCGCAGGGAAACATCCCAACATGGCCTTTATTGGGTTCCAACCTGTCTTGTTCCTCATTCTCCTATCAACTTGGTTGCTCCAGGTGAGAAACTGGATTCCTGGGGAACAGGAATGGGAAAAAGATGTTTCACTGCTTATACCTTTGTACTTTATAGTTTTGAAATGTAAATATATTATCTATCAAGAAAATAATAATAGGACAATTTAAATTTTTATAAAGTATGGCAGTCAACACCATCATGGAGGAGCCAGTCTATTTCTGATGGAGCAGAACTTCCCCCTGCCAAGTCTGGCTAATCCAACCAGAAACCATCTCCTATGCAATCCAACAGCCTAATGCCAGTGAGTCCCACCTGAAGACTGTCCTCAGAGGGAGGGGTGGCCTCTGACGCCTTCTTGTAAAAACCTCAACCTTCTAAGTAAAGACAAGTATTACAGCAGGCTGGGTAATCTTCACCATGCTATTAACATCCCATAGCACAGATCTTAAGTACAAATCAGTTGGATTTCAAGTTCCTGAATATTTAAATATAAAACAAAACGTAGTGCTTGTTTCTCTCATTGTAAATTTAAGTCCTGCTCAGCAGATCACTTAAAAGAAAAAAAAAAAAAAAAGAAATATACAAAGGTCAAGGATTGCATTACCCAAAGAAACCATAGTTAATATTTTAGAGTGTCTACATTTAGCACACTGGCACAAAAAATGTGCTTGTCATTTTATTTCTGAAATGCTGAAGGATGGTGTAGCTAATGGCCAGAATGCAGCTTGAGAGATTCAAGTATTAGTGAGAAGGCTAATCAGAAATCCAGGAGCTAAATGTTTGTGTGTTGTTGTTATTTTGGTACTGGGGATCAAACTCGGGACCTTGCGCTTGCAAGGCAGGTGCCGGAACCACTGAGCTAAATCCCTGGCCCTCAGGAACTAAATGTTAAGAAATGCAGGTGAGTCACAAAACACCACTACCACCAATTAAATGGGTGCCATCAATTGAGTATGATATACCAGGCATTGCCTCAATATATTTCTTAAAAAGTAAAATTTAAACATACAGTCATTAACTCATTGTCACTTATTTCATCTATAACCCCATCCACTACAAAGTTTCTCTTTCTACAGAGAGAGAGAGAGAGAGAGAGAGAGAGAAAGAGAGAGAGAGAGAGAGAACTATTCTAAAGGCAATTACAGACTTTTAAAATATAAGGGCTCAGTTTTTAAACCTAACTACAACATCAGTGTTACACTTCAGAAAATTAACCTGATGCTTTAAAATCTTCAGACTATGGGCTGCGGATTTAGTTCAGTGGTGCTGCCGCCTGCCTCACAAGCACAAGGTCCTGAGTTCAATCACACTGTGTTCACATTTATGAGACAAGCAGAGAAATTTAAATATTAACTAAATGTACCCATAATTTTTGTTCAAACTGGATCTAAACAGAGTACATTTGAATTTGGTTAATATTTCTCTTATGACTCCCTTAATCTGTAAACTTTTTTCCACGAACTTCATTTGTTGAGTAAACTGAGTCGTTCATTCTGTAGTTTCTCACCTTCTAGATTTGACTGACTGAGTTCTCACAGTTTTGTTTAATACATTCCTCTGTTTGCTTGGCTGCCTGAATAAATTGATGTTAATCTAGAAGTTTGGTTGGATTCAGATTCAACTTTTTTTATAAGACTACTCCATCCATGGTGGTGTGTGCTGTGTCTTTCTGAGATAGACGATCATCACCTAGGTCCTTTATTATAATCAGCAACTGCAAAATTGTGCTGTCTAATTCTGCCATTCTTCTCAATTTATTAGTTGAGATACTCCTGTAGAAATTTTTTTGTTATTATCATTTGGTTAACCTGAAGCCATGCATAGTGATACACACCTGTAATCCTAACACTCTGGAAGGCTGAGACAGAAGGATCACAAGTTCAAGCCCAAGCCTGGACAACTTAGCAGCCTGACGAGACCCTGTCTCAAAAGAAAATATAAAAAGGACTGGAGGGCCAGGGATTTAGCTCAGTGGCACCACGCCTGCCTCAAAAGCACAAGGTCCTGAGTTCAATCCCTGGTACCAAAAAAAAAAAAAGGACTGTAGATGTCACTCAGCACAAAGTCCTGAATTCAATCCCCAGTATTTTTTAATGGTTAGCCTGAGATACAGTTGGTGTGTGTGACAGTCGACAGGCAGGCCAACTGCTCAGTGCTTTGCTTGTGTTTGTAAGTACAGTAATCCAGGATAACTAGTGGGTTCTTGACCAAAGGTGACCAAATGTTTTCCTTTTTGGTATCTATGAATTCATAGATTTTAACATATGTAGTATATTTTAATTCATCATCATGTTAAACTTTCCTGACGCTCAGACTGCTGTTTTCGGCCACTAGGGGCCTCTTCAAACAGTCTTCAGTAACTTCCTTGTATTCTGCATAAAAGTATACCCACAGCCCCCATGTCTTGTTGCCTGCCCTCAGACCTGGACCATCCACTTCTCCCCAAATCCCTCGTTTATTTTCCGAGAAGATGTTATTTAGATGTCAGATTCTGGGCACTAATGCTGCTTATGGCTGCTGAGTTGATCTTTTTATAGACAGAACCAGAAAATCAGCATTTAAAAAAAAATATAGCACAGGCTCATACTAATACTTTTAGTTCAAATTTAGCAAAACATGGTTTTGCTTCAGTGATTTTTGTATCCTTTTCCCTCTTTATATGGAAAATCTTGGTTCCTAATTTCTTTAGCATATCATGTTTTTGTTTTACTTGATGATCTATGTAACCATCTCAGGGACCAACAGGAACAGCAGTATGGTTAAGTTTTTGCTTGTTTTTGTGGTACTGAGGATTGAACCTAGAGCTTCTAACATGCTAGGAAAATGCTCTACCACTGAGCTACATACATCTTCCAGCCCTTTTTAAAAATTTTATTTTGAGACAAGGCCTTGCTATGTTGCCAAGGCTGGCCTGAAACTTGTGATCCACCTCCCTCAGTCTCCCAAGGAGCTGAGATTACAGACATGGGCCACTGTGGTGGCCATCATTAAGGTTTTTAATTTATTTGTGTTTGTTGTTACTATTGTCTGACTTTCTTCAGTTCTCTTTTTTTTAGGGATATATCTAGTCACCTGACTGTATTTTAAATTACTTTTTTATTGTAGGAATTGCTTCTTTGATTTCAATTTAATTTTTAAGTATAAAGATTGGTGATTGTTAAATTGATGCAACAAAGCATATTCCAAAAAATCTAACTTCTATCTCTTACCCTCTTTCTTCTTACTACTTGAGGTAATCATTTTGTCCTGTGATTCTTTAAACATCAACAAATATAAACATATATCCCTGTAATCTTTCCTCAGATAAATATTAGAATGCTGGATCACTTTTCTATCTTACTCTTGTTTACTTTTTCATCTTGTTGTGATGATCATTTCTTAACAGTTTACAAGTACAGTGGCATCTGCCTTCTCATTTTTATCAGCACAGTACCATTTCGTATTCCCACTAGAGTGGATGGGATGCCTATTTCTCCACAGCCTCACTGACAAAATACTTTGTCAGTCTTTTACATTTTTTCCAGTCTGATAGGTGAGAAAATTAGATTTCAGTGAAATTTTCATATGTATTTCTGTAAAGCTGAACATTTTCATATGTTTAGGAACTATTTCCATTTATTTTTCTGTTAAGTGTCAGGTCATATTTTCACTCCATTTTTCATAGGTGTATTGGCATTCTTTTCTATATTTTTAGAAGCTCTTTGTGATCGATGTTGTAAATACCTCTTTCCAGATCCTATAACCTTTTAAAATATACTTTTATAATCTCAGATAAGGAAATTAAAATAAAGAAGGTATAAGGAAGCTGTCCATGGCCATGAAAAAGGCTACATACATTGGCCTGGTCACAAAGCACAGGTGTGCTGTCATTCACTTACAGGTGTCTCCACACCTGGGTCCTCCAGTCAGACTTTGGATAGCAGCACTTCTGGACTCCACCAGCATCTACCTGCATAATCTCAAGTCCGCAACTGTAGTCAGTACATGATGTCTTTGGTTTTCATGTCTATAGAACACTGAGCGGGACACATTGTTTCCTTTTCTATCAAGTTCATTTATTCCACTAACATTTCTGGACATCTTCCATGGAATGTGGGGTCCAGGTTAAGTCTCCCTGAGAGGGATTAGTTGAACTAAGGACGTAGAGAAAGAGAGGAGCCATGTGAAGATCTAGGGAAGAGATTTCTAGGGAGTGCCAAGTACTAAACCCACTTTTTACCCATAAAGAAAACCCATATTTGCACACACTGTCACACACAGCCCATGCTTTGGCCAACATGGTCAACAATAAAACCTTGCACATTTGCAAATTGCTTTTTTGTGTGCTTTGATTTGTTTTGTTTTGTTTTAATACAGGTCTTACAATGTTTCCCAAGTTAGTCTTGAACTCCTGAGCTCAAGTGATCCTCTTTCCTCAGCCTCCCAAGTAGCTGGGATACAGGCACAGGCCACCTCATCCCACTGTAAATTGCTTCTTGTGCAAAGTTTATTCAGGTACTTTATAAGTTCCTTGTGGGGAATTATATTTACCTTTTGCACTCTTCATAAATTCTTAAAACATTGTCATGTACTTAATAAGCCTTAATGGTTTCTTACCTATTAATTAGCTTTACTTGGAGATCAGCTTTATGAAGTCCTATTTCAGCTGCTATTGCAGGCAGTAGCAACAATTAGAGAAACCAAGAAAGCTATTCCAAATAAGTCTTTTCTGTGCTTTAGCACCATCACTTCCCTCCCACCACCCCACTACTGTTCAGTGAGTCCTTTCCTACCTTAGAAAAACCTGTAGAACAGGAAAGGGCAGTGCAGAGCTAAATGAATAATTCTAAGAGGTCACAGCCCGCTGGGAGGACAGACTTAGACAGCAGTTTAGATACTGCCTCCTTTTAAATGCCATGCCTGTTTAATTTGAGATAATAAATATTCTGTTTGAAAAATGAATTCCCATAGCACTTTTTATCTTTGACTATAAATTCCTCTCCGATATGACTATTTTTAATTTAGTAATTTCATTTTCATTATATTCCCTCACACAACTGAAAACACATTTAAAAAGAAAACTAAAATATGGATGTACTCCTTGGATCCAATTATTAGTTAATGAATATTTACGAGGTTCATGGCACTTTCACAAACACTGTTTCCTTAATTTTCTCCTAGACTAGCTTAGGTTTTTAGTTAACCATTCATTATGGATCTACTGGTGCCAACACCAAACTAGGTGCCAGCTATCAGTCAAGATGGACTTGCCTGAGTTGTGAGGACAGACAACCCCACAGCGAGTGATTAGACTTATTTCATACGCACACTAAATGTGCACCATGAGCCAGCTGGGAATCTGCTTGCCATCTTTATCATCCCACTGACACCACCGTGACTGCTGTCCATTGCTTCTCTGCCAGGACTGACACAAGTCACATTCACTCATGGCCTCTCAGGGCTAGGAAGTACAATCCCACCACATACCCAGAAACAGAGACCCAGAAATGGTCAGTGACCAGTGTTAAGGACTTTAGAGAAAATTTAAGTGACGCGGTGTTTGTCTTCGCTGTGGTAACCAACCTAGCAGACACTTTCAAGGCCTGTGAGTTAAGTGCCAGCCCTGAAGCCTGTCAGAGTGGTGGTGGGCACACACGGGAGCAGGATGACTCCAAGGGGCAGGCATGGAGGGCAGCGAAGGCCTTGAGAGCCTAAATCAATGTCATTGAGAGTCAGAGACTCTGCCCATTCTTCTCTCTGAAGAATGAAGACACAGCAGATGAACTTCAAGAGCATTGCCAAGGCCAATCCTATCACAAGAAGACTGTCGTGGAGGGCATCAGAGCCATTTAGTCTAATTCAGTGCTCACTAAGTCAATGGCTCTTTAGAACTCTTCCAACATCACAGAAGTCAGAACTCGTCCTTTAAGCAGGAATACTAAGGTCTCTGAAAACGTTTTATGATTTTTCAGTATGAGTTGATGGACTGATAAATCAAAATCTTGACTCTGAAAAATCTGGGTGCATGGTAGAATCGCCAAGATAATGCACTCTGTGAAATCTTATTTTAAAAAGCTAATGATCACTCCTTTCCTGATAAACAAGTTTACTCTGTGTGTTACCCAATAGCCATGAGACCCATAAGCCATAATTCATCTATGAATGTATTGTTTACTCAACTTTTAAATTTAAAATATTTCAAATATGCAATGATACCAGAATTATATCACAGCTACCTACACACCTGCCACAGATGTGATCATGTTAATATGGTATATTTGGGGTTTTTTTTTTAAGAAATAAAACCATTCCATTACTACAGTACTTAGTGTCCTTCCCGCACCCTTTCCCTTCACTTCTTCCCCAAAGGTATATATCATTTTGTACATATTTTTGTGATATTATGACCTATAACTTATATTCTTATTGCAACCTACTGTTTGGGGTTTTCAAACTTGACATGTAATATATGTGTCTTTTATAACTGGCCTTTTTTCTCAGTATGAGTTTTCACAAGATATATCTATATCATTACTTTAAAATATAGTTAATCCATTTTTTCCTTCTGTTCGTTGACATATAATAATTTAACATGTAGTATAGTGTGACAATTTGGTATGTGTATCATGTGTAATGATTAAATAAAGGTAATTTTCATTTTCCTCTTCATATATGTATATATATACACACACATTATTGGGAGCTCCAATTTTGTCTCTTCTAGTTCTTTATAAAATAAATAATAAATTGTTGCAAACCATAATCATCACCTACTGTACTGTGGAACATTGGAATTTATTTATCCAAGAGAGCTGTATTTTGGTACATGTTAATCAACCTTTTTCTACTTTCTTCCCCTCTATCCTTCCTAGCTTACAGTCACCACGTTTCTCTTCTTCTAGGAAATCAGTTTTTTAAGGCTCCACCTATGCTATACTTGTCTTTCTGTGCCTGGTTTACTTCACTTAATATAATGTCCTCTAGATTCATCAGTTCTGTTACAAACAACAGAATCTCATTATTTGTTTGGCTGAATACTGTTCCACTGAGTGTATAAAAACATTTTCTTTATCCATTCACCCATTAATGAACACCAGCATGAGTTATTATTGTGAGTAGTGCTACAACAAGCTGGAGAGTGCACATATATCTTTGATACACTGATATCATTTCCTTTAGATATTATACTCTAGTTGGATCCCTAGATTGTGTTAGTTCTATTTTTAATTTTTTGAGGAACCGCCATACTGTTCTATAAGGGCTGTACCACATTCCCACCAACAGGCACAGAGTTCTTTCTCTACACCATCTCTAGAATTTTTTTTTTTTTGGTCCTTTCCACTTAGCCATTCTAACTCAGGTGAGATAATACCTTCCCGTGGTTTTGATGTCTAATACTCTGATGTCTTTCCCTGATGTCTAATGCTTTCAGGTATTTTTTCATACTCTTTTTTGTGTGCATCTTTTTTTTGAAGAATGTCTATTCAGATCCTTTGCTTGTTTTTAATCAGATTATAGATTTGTTTGCCTTGGGGAGGGGGAATGCTGAGGTTTTTGAGTTCCTTATGTATTCTGGATATTGATCCCCTATCACATAAATGGCTTACAAATATTTTCTCCCATTCTGTAGGTTGTCTCTTTACTCTGTGATTGTTTCTTTTGCTGAAAGTTTCTTGGTGTGATATAATCCAATTATCTGTTTTTGCCTTTGTTGTCTGTTTCTGGAGTCTTATTCAAAATGTCATTGCCTATCCTATTGGCTTAAAGTTTTTCATTTGTGCTGTCTCATAATTTCAGGTCTTCTATTTAGCCCTTTTGTCCATTTTAAATGACTTCTTATACAGTGAAAGAGGGGGTCTAGTTTCATTCTTCTGCATATGTACTCATCCTTTTTTTTGGTACTGGGGATCGAACTCAGGACCTTGCATTTGCGAGGCAGGCAGCAGCACCACTGAGCTAAATCCCTGGCCCCCTACTCATCCATTTTTAATTGCTATAGTACAGTGATTCTCAATTCTGGACATTAGAAATTTGGGAACTTTTTTTAAAGATTAATCCCTGAGGCAATTCAGGCTGAATCAATCAATGTGTTCTATTTTAGTAAACATATTTTTTCTTACCCTCAAAACAAATATGGATTTTCTAATTGACAGAAATAGTCTTATAACTATTCATCATACCTACCATCCTAACTGTATTTGTCAAAGACCTATCCAATCCCATTACTTGGTGGTTGTTGTTGTTTGTTTCTTTGTTTGCTTTATGCAATGGGGATTGAACCCAGGGCCTCACACATGCTAGGGAGGTGCTTCTACCACTTACTACACCCCCAACTCCACTTTATATGTTTTTGGTCTTCCTAATCTACCAATTTTTGAGCTGTATATGCAATAAAGTTTTCTACTCTGGTTGCTAATTAAGTTAGGCTTTTTATATTTATGATTATTTATATATTTGTTTTGATAGAGTTCTGGAATTTTATTTTGCACTTTCTATTTATCCTTTTTAAAATTCCTTTCTTGACCTTCTTTTAGCTGTATCCTGTTTTTTACTCCCTCTTTTGCCTTTTTCTTGTTTTGAAGTTATATTTTCTGTATTTTTTATTTATTCATAAAATTCTATATACAATACAGGATTAATAAACAAAATCTGAATTTAAGAAGTATGGCTAACTTTCTTGTAAATAATAAAAGAACAGGGCAGGGGATTTAGCTCAGTGGCTCTGCCGCCTGCCTTGAAAGCGCAAGGTCCCAAGTTTGATCCCTCATACCCTACCAAAAAAAAAATCATCATAATAAAAGAACATCAAAACCTTTTAAATTTAGTAAATTATTCCCTATAATACATGTAATGATTTTCTTCCACTTGAACACCACCTTGAAATTATACCCCCCTAAAAGAAATCCTCCAAATAGCTATTATTTTGTTAGTATTATTATATTTATACCACTGCTATCAATTTAGCAGTAAGATTCCTATTGTTTATTATGCATTTTAGATTCCTGGACCACAAAGGCAATATAAATTTGAGTAAGCCTATATAAGCTATAAGACTGTAGTTTTCTTTTCTTGGGTTAGGCTCCTTATTCATTCATTCCTTCATTCATTCATTTAGATTCACCAAGAACCATAAGGAAACAGAGAAGTCTCCTTTTTTGTGTGTTTGGCACTGTTTAGTCTTTCTTCTCCTTTTCTTTTACTCCCCAGCCCTCCCATCTTTCCCTGAGGGTACACTCTCCACCTCTGAATGTTTGGGCTTTGCAGAAACCTCAGATTCACTCCCCATATTGCTGAAGCTCTAGCTTTGTATTTCACATACTGTGGTCCTCAACTCTAATCCCCACTCCAAGGGCAGCCACTGCACAGTTCACAAGCTCACTGTTCTGGTTTTCAGTTCCCTTTTCAATGCTGGGATCTAGGCATTTCTCTTTTTTTTCTTCTTTTTTTTCCTTGCAGTTTCAGCTATATATTTCAAAGAATATTGAACATTTTATTTGGCTTTTCTCAGAAGTCATAGTGGGAAAGTTTCAAGTTATCTTAGTATACTGCCGAAAGCTACAGATTTTCTGTACATTTAAGGTATAGATGTATGTGCAAGAGTGTATGTTATATATACGTGTAAAACATGTATACTACATACTTACATACAATGTGTGTATAAATACATGCACACAGCTGCAACAACTCTACATAAACTGTTAAAGAACTCCCACAATTGCATAAGATCACATTTCTATAAGAAATTCCTTAAGATTATATAGAATCATGCATACTGGTTTCCAAGTCTCTGATGGAACCCCCAGCTAACATAAAATTGATATTGGAAAGGTTTTATTAGTTGCCTCTAAATATGCTTGAGGTCTCTCAAAGAATAAAAATGATAAACTGAGAGCATTAAATTCCCAGCTCTTTATCTTCAAAAAAGAAAAAGCCTGAAGTATATGACTATTCTTATAGAATCCTTTATCTTCTTCAATCAGGGTGCCACAATTTTCAAAAGCCACACCTAAAATCTAGTCTTGCAAGTGGTGTAATTATAATGCAAATTTACTTTCTTGCCTCCTAAGGTCTTCTATTTTAAAGTCAGTTACTAAATGGCAGAGAGTGGGACCCTGAAATGAAACTACATAACTAAAACCCCTAGAATCATTGAAATTCTCTTGGCCAAGAGAAGAAGCCTTTCCTTTCTAAGGAAGTTAATCTCCTCTTGTCTGAGGACCTATGGATAATCACTTCCCCTGAGGGTTTTTTCCTTGCAAGGAACTTCAGTCTTCCTCTAGACTCTTTCCCATTAGACTTGAAGAAGTCAAGATACCAAACATGTCTCAAGAGGAAGCACAAATGAATTGAAAGATTTTGCCAGGTTGCATCAACAAATGACAACTACTTCCCAGACTTTAGCCAGCTTACAGATCCAGAACCATGTGAATGAAGAAGAGACTGAGCTCCCTTGAGTAAGGACCCCTATGTAGAGGGTGTGGACCAGAGCAGTGCTGCTACAGGCAGGTCCAGCCAGGGCCCCAGCACAACCCCAGCCACTCCAGCCCACAGGCCCAAGCCAAAGACTCACCTGGAAAAGAGCTATGCAGGCACACAAGCAACAGCCAGAGACCTGCCCCATACCACTGGTAAGTGCCCACAGACCCTAGCCAGAAGGCCACCCAGACACCAGTGACTGGTGTGCATAGCCCCCAGCCAAAGGCCCTCCCAGACAACAGCTATGTAGGAGGGCAGGCCCTAGCCAGGGGCATGCCTAGATACAATCCCAAGTGTGCACAGGCCCTAGCCAGATCCCCACCCAGACAACAGGACAGCACAGGGATCCAGAAGGCCACCACTCTGAGCCCAGGAATTGGTGCAGTGTTGAGCAGCAGAGAAAAGGACTCCCAGTGGCTTGCTGAGAACTGAAGACCACTGGTTGAGCCAAAAGTTTGTCTCAACAAAGGCACCACAGGCTGCATCTGTTGAAAGGAGAAGACATGTAAACAAGTCTCAAAACCAGACTTTCAGATCGCCTAAGGCCACCCCACAGGGCACTGGGATGGAACAATCTGATACTCAGCCACCTGGACTCCCTGAACTGACAATGAAAGGGGATCTGGAAAAAATGAAATCAGAAATAATTTCTCAGATAACAACAGAAATTGTGTCCATAGTACAAGACATGATTAATAAATCTAGAACAGACACAGACAAAAAAATAGAGGAGCTGAGGAACATGATGGAATCCCAACATAGGAAAGAAATGGAATCCACAAAACAGATGCAAACAGATTTCCAGGAAATTAAAAACTCCGCTGAAAGTTTACACAGCAGAATGAGCCAACGTCAGGACAGAATTTCAGATATAGAAAACAGGATTGCAATTAGTGACCAGGAAAAGAAAAATTTGTTAAAAATAGTAAGGGACCACAAGAAATCAATCCAGCAGCTGCTAGATAATGCAAAGAAGAATAACATAAAACTGATTGGAGTCAATGAAGAAACAGGAAAGGGCCAGGGATTTAGCTCAGTGGTTCCACCACCTGCCTCACAAGCACAAGGTCCAGAGTTCAATACCTGGTACCAAAAAAAAAAAAGAAAGAAAGAAACAGGAGAGAGTGCAGATGACATAAAAAAATGTTCAAAGAAGTAATGGCAGAAAACTTCCCAAGCAGGGGAAAGGAACTTGACATACAGATAAGTGAGGCATGTAGGACTCCAACTAGCCATAATCAAAAATAAATCTACACCTAGGCATATAATAGTTAAGATTCCAGAAACCAAACAGAAGGACCCCTACTGTATAGACAAAAAAACCATTTTACTTATATTTAAAATTCTCCTCTTAGTTTTCCCTAAAGAGACTTATGACCATTTATCAAAGTGATTGTGCACTAGAGAAAGAAAAATAATCAGACTTATCAAGATTTACTGATGAAGGCTGAGGATTTAGTTCAGTGGCTTCACCGCCTGCTGTGCAAGCGCAAGCACCCGAGTTTGATCCCTGGTACCAAAAAAAAAAAGATTTACTGATGAGCCATTAATTTTGTGAGACCTAAGTGACTCCATTCTAAAATTTGGTGGCATAAATTTCAGTTCTAAGAAAAACCACAAGATGTATTTTGACCACCTGCATGTGATAGTGTTCAGCCGTTCCCTAGCAACAGCTAATCAGTAGTTAGCAACCGTTTGCAGCTTGGGTGAGCATGGCACAATCAATCAGGTTTAATTGCCAATCTAGAACCTTGCTGTAACCACTATAAAAACCCCTGCTGATTTGGAGTCAAGGCTCTCAATCTTGACCTGCTGTGGTGGTGACAGTTGGGAGTCCCTTCTCGAGCTTGAATAAACGACCCTCTCGTGTGTTTACATCGGAATTGGCTCCTTGGTGGTCTTTGGGGACCTCGAAATCTGGGCACAACATTTGGGGGCTCATCCAGGATCCCCAAGACCCCCAGGATCTCCGTACAGGAGGGTCAACACCGGCTGGTGAGTTTCTGTATCTGTAAAGTCGGGGGCCCATTTCTGAGTAGGTCGGCAGATGGTCTAGGTGGATGCACTGGAGGGCCATCGACCCGGGGTCCTGAAAGACGTTCCAGACCCTTCTGTAGGGGACAGAGTGCCCCGCGAGTCTCTGAGACTTCTGGAGGGACAGTGCGGGTCGCTCCTGTGGCACGGCGTGAGACCGTCATCCCATTTTCAGCTTTGCCTCCAATCGAGCAGAGGACTGTTTTGTTTTGCTTTTTGTTTTTCTGATGTGTTTGTCTGTCTGTCTATCATGTATTTTTATCTTTTAACTTGGACTGAGACGATGGGACAGACTGTGACCACCCCCCTGTCCCTCATGACAAACCATTTTAAAGAAGTTAGGGAGCGCGCTCATAACCTGAGTTTAGAAGTTAAAGAGACTAAACTTGTCACCCTCTGTAGCTCAGAGTGGCCTGCCTTTGGGGTAGGATGGCCACCCGAGGGGACCTTTGATTTAGGACCACAAGGAGAGTCCGAGACGCCGTCTTCCGTCCTCATGCAAGACATCCAGACCAGGTTCCCTATATTGTTACTTGGGAAAATCTAATATGTGACCCCCCTCCATGGGTCAAACCCTTTTTGCCTCCACAGAAACAGCAGCCAGAGGTAATCCTGGCAGCCTGTAAAAAGACTCCCAGAAAACGCAACGGAAAAAAGCAAACTGACAACAAGTCGACCATGCCGCTTTACCCAGTCCTCCAAGGAGGAACCGAGGAAGATCCCCTTTCCCCCCACCCTTACCACTCTCTCTCCACTCCCCCGCAGCAGCAGGCAGGGGGAGAAGTTCCGTCCCCAGCCGGAGCCAGGGAAAGAGGGCCGGCTCCGGGCACCAGCAGCAGGGATGGCCCCACTCAGAACACTCGCCACCAGCATGCCGCCTCACCGGCAGGACCAGCAAACTCCACTGTTCTCCAACTAAGGGCGACAGGGCCCCCTGATGAACATGGTAACCAGCATCATCACTACTGGCCCTTCATCACTAGTGACGTTTATAACTGGCGTACTCAACATGCCAAATTCTCAGACAACCCTAGAGATTTGATTAAACTGTTCTGTTCACTCATCAGCCCACCTGGGATGATTATCAGCAGCTCCTCCAGATCCTGTTTACCACAGAGGAGCCAGAGAGAATCCAAAATGAAGCCAGGAAATTGGTTCCTGGTGACAATGGTCAACCCACTACCAATGCTGATACTATCAACACTTCTTTTCCTTTGTTCCAGCTCTACTGGGACTTCAACACAGCAGAAGGTAAGGAGAGGCTCCAGGTCTATCGCCAGGCTCTGTTGGGAGGTCTCAAAGCAGCTTCTCGAAAGCCCACCAATTTGGCCAAGGTAGGGGATGTACAACAGGGGCCGAACAAAAGCCCTGCAGCCTTCCTAGAAAGAATTCAGGAAGTCTTCTGTAGGTATACTCCTATGGATCCAGAAGCAACTGAGACAAAGGCGGCTGTTATTATGCATTTTGTCAACCAAGCCGAGCCAAGTATTAGGAGAAAGTTACAGAAAGTAGACAGGTTAGGAGAAAAGAGTATTCAGGACTTAGTGATAGTGGCAGAGAGAGTGTATAACAATAGAGAAACTGCAGAAAAAAGACAGGCAAAAGCTGGTGATCGGCAAACTAGGAACCTAGCTTGGATCCTTCTTGCCACCACTGCGGGAGAGCCAAAAGAACGTGAACGTCGTCTGAGAAAGATTGCGACCGAAGGACAAGGTAAGGGGGAACATAGAGATCACCCCCGATTGGGAAAGAACCAGTGTGCTTATTGCAAAAAGGAAGGCCATTGGGCCAGAGAATGCCCTAAAAACCCTGGAAATCGCCCCAAGGCCCCCATCCTGGCTATGGATGAACTGAGTGACAAGGGGGGATGGGTTTTGGCACCCCTCCCCGAGCCCAGGGTAACCCTAAAAGTGGAGGGGAGACCTCTCGAGTTCCTAGTGGATACCAGAGCTCAACATTTGGTTCTGCTTAAACCACATGGCCATATCTCTGACAAAACTTCCTGGGTCCAAGGGGCCACAGGCATGAAAAAGTATTCATGGACTACCCGAAGAACAGCAGACTTGGGAGTGGGCTGGGTAACCCACTCATTCATAATTATACCTGATTGCCCCTATCCTTTACTTGGAAGAGGCTTGCTCACCAAGTTAGGAGCCCAAATCCATTTTCAGTCCGGGGGCGCAGAGGTCCTTAACCAAGAAGGAAAGCCCATCCAAGTGTTAACTATAAACCTAGAAGATGAGTATTGGCTACATCAAAAGCAGCCCATGCCAAGCCCTGATATAGACCAATGGTTGACTATGTTCCCTAAAGGTTGGGCAGAGACTGGGGGCATGGGGCTCACCAAGCAGAGAGTGCCTGTATTTGTGGAAATAAAACCAGGGGCAGACCCGGCACGGGTCCTCCAATACCCCATGTCTCTAGAGGCCCGCAAGGGAATAACTCCACACATCAGGAGGCTACTTGCCCAGGGAATTCTAAGGCCATGACAGTCGGCCTGGAATACCCCCTTGTTGCCAGTACGGAAACCTCATTCAAATGATTACAGACCAGTACAGGACCTCCGTGAGGTAAACAGGAGGGTCATAGACATCCACCCTATGGTATCTAATCCGTATACCCTCCTGAGTTCTCTGCCCCTGAACCACCAATGGTACACGGTCTTAGACCTCAAAGATGCCTTCTTCAGCCTCCCACTAGCACCCAAAAGCCAACATATCTTTGCATTTGAATGGAGCAACCCGGAACAAGGCATCAATGGACAGCTAACCTGGACCCAATTACCACAGGGATTCAAGAACTCTCCCACCATCTTCGATGAGGCTCTGCATGAAGACCTGGGTGAGTTCCACCTCCAGAACCCCCAATTAACTCTGTTACAATATGTAGATGA
>NW_004624804.1:5803974-5829845 GCF_000247695.1 Heterocephalus glaber | reverse complement strand
CAAGGCACAATCAATCAGGTTTAATTGCCAATCTAGAACCTTGCTGTAACCACTATAAAAACCCCTGCTGATTTGGAGTCGAGGCTCTCAATCTTGACTCGCTGTGGTGGTGACGGTTGGGAGTCCCTGCTCGAGCTTGAATAAATGACCCTCATGTATTTACATCGGAATTGGCTCCTTGGTGGTCTTTGGGGACCTCGAAATCTGGGCCCAATAAATTTCTGGACCTCTAAAACACCAGTAGGGTTTTATAGAGGCCAGCTGACAAATGGAGTTTTGTCTCAAGTCTGTCTCATAGTAAT
The DNA here is from genome assembly GCF_000247695.1 of Heterocephalus glaber. The sequence continues at coordinate 5,829,543 of NW_004624804.1, read as the reverse complement.
TCCAGTGAGGACCGAAAAATCATCCTTGTATGTCATTGTGGTCTTGTGGTTGATTGTTATATAATGTAATGATGACAACTTGTAATTGATTTTAAAATATTTTTGTTAGAATGGCTATTATCAAAAAGATAAAAGATAACAAGTGCTGGCAAGGATCTGGAGAAATAAGACTCCCTCACTGTTGGTGGAAATATCATTTAGTAAAACCATTATAAAAAACAGTATGAAGATTCCTTTAAAATTAAAAATAAAATTAACATGTGATCCAGCAATCCTGCTACTGGGTATATATGCAAAGGGATGAAATCAATATATCAATTATATATATATATATATATATGCAGTCCCCTGTTTATTGTAGCACTGTTCAACCTAAGCATCCATCAGTGGTTGAATTGGTAAAGAAAATGTGGCATATATATATAATAAAATACTATTCAGACATAAAAGGAATGAAATCTTGTCATTTGCAACACCATGGATGAAACTGAAGAACATTATGTTAGATGCAATAGCCTAGCCATGGAAAGATAATTATTACATGATCTCATTCATATGTGAAAGCTAAAAGTTGATCTTATGGGATCAAAGAATAGAATAGTTATTACAGGGAGCTGGGGTAGTGGTAGGCATGGTGATATTCAAAGGATATAAAATTTCTTATAGATAAGAGAAATAAATTTAGGAAATCTATTGACTAATACAGTGATTATAGTTAATAATATATTATATTCTTGAAAATGCTAAGGAAGTGGATGTAAAGTATTCTTTCCACAAAAACAACTATGTGTGATAGTGCATATATTAATTAACTGAATTTAGTCATCCCATCAAGTATATATAATTTAAAAATATGTATGTGGTACATACATACAATTTTATCTGTCCATTTTTTTTTTTTTTTTTTGGTACCAGGGATCGAACTCGGGTCCTTCCGCTTTCGAGGCAGGCGGCAGAACCACTGAGCTAAATCCCCGGCCCTATCTGTCCATTTTTTAAAGTGTTAAAAATTATTTAGGAGAGGTTAAATTTAAAGGGCTTTGATGTTTATATGGGATATGTGGTATTAGCCTTATCGATAGACAACAAGATGAAGAGGGTAAAGAAAAGATAATGTAATTGTCCAAGGCCCAAAAGTGTCCACTTGTTATTTATTGTAATGACCTATAAGAGTAAGGTCTAATTATATTACATTAAATGCTTCATTTAACAGATAGACATTGAAAAATAAATGGTAAGATATTAAAAATTATGTTTTGGGGCCGGAGATTTAGGTCAGTGGTTTCGCCGCCTGCTGCGCAAGCACAAGGACCCAAGTTCGATCCCCGGTACCAAAAAGAAAAAATTATGTTTTGACTTTCTTGACATTTTGCTACAAGTTAACTATTATGCTAAGCAAAGAAGTAGAGCTAGAGATAGGCAACCATTGACACTGACATGGCTAGACATAATGTCAATATCTATCTCGATCTCTAGTTACCTGCTAATTGTTTTATAGAATGGGTTTTAACTACAGTACTATTAATTTAGGCCCAAGCATGCCCGGGACTGGGTTGCCTTTTCCTCTAAGTCAGGCTGGTAGGGTCCAAGCTGAGCTGTGTGCATAGATGGAGTAAACAGTCTGCTAATGATGTGATTTCAGGAACAAAAGAAAACTAACTGAACTCCCCATTGTGTCCCCTAAGTTCCTGCATCTTCCATTAAACACCCGTTGGTTTCTTAAGCTAAAAGGAGCTGGTAAAATCCAAATATTTCAGAAGTGTGACATAAAATACAGATGTGAAATATTGTCTGCTACTGGTAGGAGGTTGGGAGGAAAGGAAAGTGTGTAGGAGAGAAGGGTCAGGCCCAGTGAAGATGACAGGAGAGAAGCCCAAGAAGTTGGAAAATACCTTGCCCTGGAGTCACGGAGACCCCAATAGGGATAAAGAAACCTAAGGGCAGGTTCAGTTATTTCTTCACTAGAGCAGCGAAGTGGCTTCTTTCTAGGAGTCAAGATAGATATGATCAATGTTAAGGATGAAGAAGAACAAAAATGGGAAAACAATGGAAATAATTCATAGATCTAGTGTTAGAGGACCTGATACTGAGCTCCAGCCTGACCATAAACTAGCTGAGTGACTCTGAGAAGCCCCTCACCTTTGGGACCTAGCTCCCCTAGGCCCAAGTGAAAATCTTCCAGAGGATATTTCCTGCTTTTGCTTATTGTGAAATGTGCTTGGCAGAGCCTCTGGAATAAGAAATCCAAACAGAAAAAAAAAAAAATGGCTAAATCCCAATGTTGAACTGTGGTGTGTTAACACAGAAATGCTATGTTAGCACTCAGAGCGACCACATCCAGCACTAGCAGACACTGGTGCCTTATCACTAAAGCTAACGTGCACATGACGCGGTGAGGTCTGAGCTATCATCAACTCTGTCAGCCCTTGTTTACTTAACGGCACTGTTTCCAGAGAAGATTACTACCAAAGCCATCTTTCCTGTGATGTTCAAGGTAACAGGTGGTTGTGGTTTCGTCGTGGGCCTTTATACTCAACCTCTTGCTTACTCAAACTCCTGCTCAAGTCAGATCAGTCTCCTAGATGATAGAAATCCTGAATCTTACCACAGCTGTAAAACCTACCACTTCACACCCAAAATATTGTTCCTATTCTGTTTGGTCCCAGGCCTCACAGTACATTCACCAAAGAGGCTCACAGTTAAGCCATGCACCCCTAAGCTGGAGGAAATGGCTGTTAAAACTGCACCTTTTAGCTGTTCTCCAGTTTTCAGAGGCCTCAGCACATTCTCTACAAACGCTGATTAATTTTCTCAGCCGACCAGTCAGGAAATTTCTATAAGAAACAGTTTTTCCATGTGACAATCCTGAGACACCAAGTTGGCCTGAGTCTAGATCACAAGACATCAGAGTGACAGGATATTCTCTCTCCTGGCTTGAAGTCTTTCACATCTGGAAATTTCTGATCAATTTACAAATTTCCCAGACTCCATTTCCACAGCCAAGAATGTGTCCCTACAATTGTGAGACAGATATGGACAGACTAGCCAATCTCAGCCTACAAATGTATCAACAAGTACTTATCAGGCTTCTTGTAGCACACATCCGTTTGCCAGAAACACACATACCATGTACCAATGTGTAATAATGACAATCATAATTAGTCTATGGCATCTTCCAGTCTGAGGCTATACACAGGATTCCTTCCAGCTAACATGTTAATGTGTAGAAAATACAGTACCAGATGGATCCAAATTTTACTGGCTAAACTTATGACTCCAGAATGAGGAAGAAACTCTCCCAAACCTGCCCTCTTTGGAATATTCATCTTAATTTGGATCAATGGACATCTCAGGAAGTCTTGGTGCTACTCCAAATGAGGCTCTGGTGGGCAGCCAGTGAACTTCATCTGTGTTATCCCCTACCAGAGAAACCCATAGCTAACCAAAACTCCCCCAACTTTGAAACAAATGGGTGGAGTAGGGCCAAGGAAAGGAAGAGAGCTATCTGCATGCATGCAAAGAGCACTCCTGCTGGGTGCTCAGATGTGCCCTGGCAGGCATTTGGGCATTGGATTTTCCCAGCATCCCATGGAGTAACTTGTGTTTTTCCTCTGATCCAGGAAGAGTGGATAGTAGCATTTGCATGGAAATTTAATCATGTTCATGTAATTCTCCCATCTTGTAGGTTTCTGGGCTTAATCAGTGTAAATTGGCAGTAGGGTCTTTCTCCCTACAAATTCCTTTAGTGAGCAGAACAAGTTGTTTCAAGAGATAGTCTCAAAGTTAAGTTCTCCTCCCTCATTGTCACTGCCATACCCCAAACTCAGTGTCTTGAAACAACAGTTTAGTCTGCAGTTTGGCTGGAGTGGCTCTGTTAATATGTGTTTCTTATAGGCCCCGACTGAAGGAGCATCAACTACGAGGGCAGTAGCTACCAGCTCTTCTGCATGGCAGACAGGAGCTACCATAGAAGCATGTGATACCTCTTAAGGTCTAGATAAATGGTAAAAGACATACTGTCAGTTTTGCCCATGTTCTATATGCCAAAGAAATTATGTGGCCAAGTTCAACATAATGGGGCAGGAATATAGGATGTATTATCTGACTTCTAGTAGGAAAAACTTCAATATCATATAGCAAAGGTCACTAATGCAGAGAAAGATAAAGAATTAGAAACAAATATCTATTGCTGAATAATAAATTATCTCTCAAACAGCAAATATTTATTATCTCCCACCTTCTATGGGTCAGGGATCCAGGAGCAGTGTAGCAGGTTGCTCTGACTCAGGATCTCTCAGGAGCCTGGCAGCCCTGCTGTCGGCCATCAGCCAGAGATGCAGTGTGGTCTGAAGCATGAGAGCCCAAGACGGTGACTTCCTTCTCACTCCCACGGTCCTTGGCAGCTCCCTCCTGTTCCACAGAGAGATCTCCAATGCCTGAGCATCCTTACAAGTTAGCAGGCAGATTCCCCCAGCATGAGAACTCCCAAGAGTGATAAACAGAGCCCAAGACTGAAGCCATGAACTTTATAACTTCACCTTGGAAGAGGCAGCTCCTCCATCACACCCAGTACACTGTGGAAGGAACCATACCACACTTTGAAAACCAGGAGACAGGGAACATCCAGAGCCTCCTGAAGGTTGCCTATTACGTATCTGATTGTGAAATATCTAGTTCTTCTCCTAAACTACTAAAATACTTTCTTATTATTGGGACTCTACCATTGAAACTAGCATAGAGCAATGTAAAATCATTTGCATAAAATCGTTTTCAAATCAGGTTAATTTTTATAACAAAAATAGTAGCCATAAAGATGAATGGTTTTTCTCCTTCTGGCTCTTTTACATTACTATCTTCCTGTTTGTTGGTTTTCTTCACACCAGCACATACTACCATGTATTCTCCATCCTCTAGTCAGCTGGGTCAATTATCAAATACCAGTTTTTTCTTTTCTTCTATTTAGTCTTTCCTGGGTACTAACCCTGGGAGAGAATTCCATACACATCTCAATTAAGACTCTAGCCTACTGCATAATACAGTATCTGTTTGCTTTTATTAGACTTAGATTTCCAGGGACCATTTTTTGGTATAGTGCTGACTGAAAACACATTTGAAGAAAGAGTGAGAGGGAATACAGGAAAAAGAAAAAGAACACAGGCCAAATCTTAACAGGTTTTCCATACATTGCTTCTCTATACCTGCTGGTTAAGCTCTTCCTGTGTGCCCAACAGATGTTAAGTGATTTTATAGTTATCATTTTAGTTAACCCTCATAATAATGGAGAAAATAGAAGTTATTTGGAGAGGATTTAGTTCTCAAGCTCAGAAAGAATTAATTTTCTTAGCAAGTGTAAAACCAGAATTATATCCTTGACTCTTTTGATCCAAACCTGTGATTTCTTTAGCACCCCATGCAGGTTCCACAGGGAAGACCCCCATCCCTCTGCTGTAATAATGAGCGTACCCTTGTGTCCATCTGTGCTTTAGTGCAACTACTTCCCTCATTTAGTGATCTTGCTGTGTCAGTCCTCAGAGTTGTTCAGGGTATGGGGACCCCCAAACCCTGGGCCTCAGACTGATGTGGCCCATAACCTGTTAGGAACTGGGCCACACAGCTGGAGGTGAGTAGCCAGGTCAGCAAGCGAAGCTTCACCTGTGTTTATAGCTGCTCCCCACCACTCACTTCATGGCCTGAGCTCTGCCTCCTGTCGGGTCAGCTGTGACATTCATTTCTCATAGAAGCAGGAACCCTACTGTGAACTGCACATGCTAGGGATCTCAGATGCACACTCCTTTGAATCATTCCAAAACCACCCTACCACCCAGTCAGTCTGTGAAAAATTATTTTCCATGAAACAGGTCCCTGGTCCCAAAAAAGATTAGGGACCATTAATTAGGGTATCCCTTGACTGACTGTTCTCTTCATTTGTGTTTTATTAAAGTCCCAGAACCCACAGCCAGGGGAAGACTTGACCTCTCCCTTTCATGTAGGTGAGCAATGTCAGGAAGAGTAGACAAATTACAAAGAGTGTGGGAGGAGCCCAGGGCCCTGCAGGCAGGCAGACCCAGCAGCCACGTCCAGTTCCCAACACTCTTACACAAAGAAGCAAAGGAGCTGCCTCAGACATCTCACTCCAGATGTCCACAGCTGCAGCCAGGCAGAGCACCCTGGGAGTTGACATTTAAAGGTCACAACTTCCAGGAAAGTTGAGAGGATGAAATGAGTGGTATATATGAAAGCACTTCTTTGAAAGGAAACTGCTGTATAAATTCAAGATAACATGTTTTTGAAAGCCATTATTTATGGTAATTTCTCTTTCTTTCAGCCAGTTAATTGGGGCATACACACATACCCACATATTAAAACACACAAAAAGATAAATTTTTTTTTGGTACCAGGGATCAGACTCGGGACCTTGTGCTTGCGAGGCAGGTGGTGGCACCGCTGAGCTAAATCTCCAGCCCCAAGATAAATTAATTTTAAGAAAATTAATTGAGTCTTGTCAGCTGTGAGGGGGTGAGATATTTTCTTTCTTTCTTCTGTTTTGCTGGGCTCCCTACTTTCTACCCTCATGGTGCTCAAGATCTGGTAGGCAGCCTTCTGTATGGTTTCTTCCTGCTCACATGCACATTCATACACCTCCTAAGGGTGGGTCATGGCTTATTTAATTACAGAAATTATATAACCTTCTCAGCATTACATGTTTCTCAACATGGTTTCATAGGACCTCCTCCACATCAAATAATATAGTCCTAAATTATTCTTTTTAGGTTATAAGATATGGTATAATGTGGAAAGGCCTATAATGTTTCTCTCATTCCTCTCCTGATGGACATTTATCTCCAAATACGTTTAGCAAACAAGTTTTCAATAAGACCCATGGGTAGAGCTCCACACTTTCAGAATTTTGTTTCTGTGGATCTAGAAAAAGCACTGCTGGCTGTTTAGATTTCTACCAAAAGACCCATGGATTAAATTCAGGCTTGGATCCCCAAGGGTGCTACTGGAAGGTGGAAGAGCCTTTGAGAGGTGGGCTCATATGAGGCAGGGCTCTAAAGAGGACAGTGAGACCCTGGCTCCTTCCTCTTTTTCTCCCTTTGCTCCCTAAGCTCATGGTGTAAGTGGCGTTGCCCTGCCACACACTTTTGCATGATGCGCTGCCTGGCCACAGGCCTGAACCCAAGGAAGGCCCTCACTGGTGCACTGAAGCCTCCTAAAAGGTAGCCAAAACCAACCTTTCTCTCTATATGCTACCTGCCCCACACTTTTCATGATAGTGATAACAAGCTGACTAATACAATGGATGGAAGGAAATAGTATTTTGGCTCTTAAAATTGTTTTCAGTCCGATGGAACTAAAGCGATAGCTTATTGTCACTTGGAAACATGCATTTCTTTGGCTACTACAGGGAGTAAACATTTTTTTAGGTACATGTAACTATTTTGACCCTTTTCCCCTGTGAATTTCTTTTATATATCCCTTGGCTTATTTTTGTTGAATGTTTTGGCTTTGTCTTGACTAATTTATCATAGTCCTTAAAATACTATAGGTAAAATCTTGGTCTGCTTTCTAAATTAGAACAATTTCTATTGGTATCATTTGTTCCTTGATGTTATTTATAGTCTCCTTTGACTTCACTGCTTTTTTTCTCTATATATATATATATATATATATATATATATGCATATATTTATCTATTCTTTTACAGTATCTGGTTTCCCTTAGTTCACAAAGTGTCTTCTGCTCCTAAATTATTTATAAGGTTTCTTGGATTTTATTATATTTTGTTGTATTATTTTTTACACTTACATCTTTAATCTATCTAAAAAAATTTTTAACATGTTGTGAGGTAGATTCTAATTTTATCTCTATCCAAATGAAAAAAACAGTTGTGCCAACAATATCCTTCATTTCCCCTTGAATCACCTTTTAAATATATTAAATCCTCACTTATGCTGAAATTGTTTTCTAGTTTCTTTATTCCATTGTTCTTGTCTATTTCTCTATTCCTGTAATAATGTCACATTTACATGAGTAGATATTGTTTCTCTATCCAGTAAAATAAATCCAAATTAGGAGAAGCCCTTCCTTTCCTTTTAGTCACAATTTGCTAGCTATTCTTGGATATTTGTCTTTCTATATGAATTTAAAATTATTTTATACAATTTCAAAGCAAAAAAATCTATTGAGATTACCTTTAAAGTTTTATTACATTTTACATTAATTTTAGGAAAATTTATTTACAATTCTAAGCCTTAATATCAACCAAGAAAGTATGTCTTCATATATCTTTTGTAATTGTTATTACTATCAGAAATGGGATAGTTTTTCTGTGTTCATTTTAGTGCTTATGATAACAAGAGGAGAATTTAATGGTTTGATATATATTATAGATAGCCACTTATGTAATTATTTTGTTAATCTAGTATTTTTACTAGATATTATTTTTCTAAGTATGTAATTGCAGAACCAGCAGAAAGAATTACTTTATCACCTGTTTTCCAAAGTTCATGCAAATTATTTTCTTTGATTAATGATATCATTACATTCACAGGAATCCCAAAGTAGTATTAACTGAAGATGTTGATGACAGGGAATCCTGCCCAAATTTTAAATGGAATGGTTTTTAGCCAGATTGTATAGCTTTAGGAAAGGATTTCATCACTGTGATAGGATCTCATTTCCAAAAATCCCTCCACTTACTGATGGCTGGGTTTCTCAGGGAACAGCATGTAGCTGGTTTCCTGTAGGTCTCATGGGAGGTTAGAAAAAAGAGGTGGCAAGAGGCAGTATAGGTTTGAGAGAAACCCTTGTCTTCTCCAGGAAGGAGAGAGTGCTTGGTGCAGGGCCACACTGTCAGTGAGCCACAGTGAGAGCAGAGGCCAGAGTACAGGATTCAGGTCAGGGTCCCCGTTAGAATCTCCACCTGCTACTAAATGGTCAAGTCCTGTCTCTCCCATTCACAGGATCACTTCCTATTTTTCTCTCCAGTTCATACCAAACCCCTCTCCTCATTTGACAGTCCTGGACCTGGAAAGCCCAGCAACCCTCCAACTCTGAAGACTCTTCTTCCACCATCATAAGGACCCCAGAAGCCTCACCCCGTCTCCTAAGTGAGGCCCACCTGAGCAAATGTTTCAAAGATCTCACTATTTACTACAGACTAGTGACAAGTTCCTGCAGCAACAGACATTCTACTACACATATTTGAGTAACATTACCTGGCCACTTAGGTGAGAGAATCATTAACCTTGATTAAAGAATTAAATCCCTAGGGACAGAGTTTCTTGACTTTTGCCCTATTTTTGTTGTTGTGTGTGTGTGTGTGTGTGTGTGTGCGTGTGTGTGTGTTTTGGTACCAGGAACCGAACTCGGGACCTTGCATTTACAAGGTAGGCACGCTGCCACTGAGCTAAATCCCTGGCCCGACTTTTGCACTATTGACATTTGGGCTGGATCATTCTGTGTTGGGGGGTGTTCTGTGCATAGCAGAATGTTCAGCCAGCATCTTCGGCTTCTATCCTCTAGATGCCAAAGGCAACCTCCTTTCCAGTTGTGACAATCAAAAATATCCTCAAATGTTGTCAGATGTCACCTAGTGGTATGGAGGTGGGTATAGGGGAGCAAAATCATCCTATAGAGAATCACTGCCATGGGCTATATACCCTGAAACAGAATACCTAGAACTGCCTTTGTATCAACCAACTCATTTGTAAATCATTGCTGAAAACTGAAGAATCTGCCTCTGTCATTTTCAATTTTTTTTTTTTTTTTGTACCGGGGATCAAACTCGGGCCCTTGAGCTTGCAAGGCAGGCGGCAAAACCACTGAGCTGAATCCCCGGCCCCCTCATTTTCAATTTGGAACTCATTTGCAACTAACTACTGCTTCTTTCTACTATTCAAAAAAAATCTTAATACATATGGCTTGCTTCCCTTGATTGGCAGGCACCCTGGGCTCTTGTTGAAGGACAATGGCTCAGCGATCTCAAAGCTAATTTTGCATGTGCCACTTTGGGGTCAGTTCACACCAATGTTACCTATTTTTAGCTACAAGAGTAGGAACATTTTTATTTAGCTTGCTAGTGTATTGCTCAGCATGAAGCTACATGTACTTTGATTCCTATTGATGATGGAGATTAAAATATGTGCAGCTTTCAGAATTGCAATTTTGAAAAGGAAATTGGCTTTCCCCTGAGCAGCCTGACGCTGCAGTTTGGCTGATGACATCCCAGCCAACAACCTCCAAACAAACCCTTGACTTTAGAAATAAGTAGGAGCTATTTATAGGCCAGAAATGATTTTCAAGTGGGTTGGCCACGGGGAAAAACAAGCTGAGAAAAGTCAGCAAGAAAATTCCCATTTCACCCAGTACCTTGAAGTAGGGTGATCTGCCAAAATGGAAAGTCTGTGTCACTATTGCCAGTGGAGGATGGTGTTTGGATGATTTTTTTAACTTGTCAAAAAGGCCAACCCACTTTACATGGAACAACCACAGATTTGATTTAAAACATAAAACCTGGAGGCCTATCCTTAAGACAAAGGAAATAAAGAGACTTCAATCAGGATCATGGAAATATCCATGAGATAACATGTACCCTAGCAACAAGGATCCCAGTGCAAGGCTGACTGCTGCGAGCGTGAGGTCCCCTCCTGGAGGCTCTTTGAGATGGGTCTCTATGTGGCTATGAATGTGAAGGCCCCCTTGGCATTCCCAAAGGGCGTGATGTTAACACTGTCCTCTTTCTGCTGAGGAAAATTCAAAAGCCTTGCATTGTCCTGGATGAAGCCCACACCAGGACAGAAAATGGGACTGCAAGAAGCTCTGAGGACAAGGAGCAGTGTCCTGAAAGGGGAATCCAGTGGCTCTGCAAAGGCTGAGAAGGGCTGGTGAGAAAGCGGAACCATGGGGCCCTCAGGAACACACAGTCTCCCTCACAGGCAGCCTTTCAGGGCTTCTCTTGCTGATCCTAAGAGGCAGGGCTCTTATGCATCCTAACTTCAGTAGTATTTAGGATAACTGTCAGGGCAAAGAACAATAGCTGCTTGGTGGGGAAAGTGGAGGTCAGGGACAAATCTTTCTCTCTTTTAAGATGGTAACGATCTAGGCATCTAAGACCTGTATGTAAGATACACAGATATTGTTCATCTTGAGCAGAGATAGCAATTTTTTTCTGTATAAATTCAGGTAATAAATATTTTAGGCTTTGCAAGGCACGTGATCTCTGTCACAGCTACTCACCTCTGCCAATGTAGCACCAACACACCCATAGACAACATATAAAGGAATGGTTGTGTTTCCAAATAAAATTTTATTTACAAAAATAGACAACGGCCAAAATCAGATCTTTGGGCCCCAGTTTTCTGGCTTCTGATCCTGATGGCTGACAGCAAATCCAGTTAACCTTCCCATCTGAAAAGTCCTTTTTCAGCCATCAGGCTGGCCAAGGCCTACTTCAGGCCTTCCTCTTCTCTCTTCATGTTTCTTCCTGACCCCAGCCTTGCCCTTCCCCAACATTTACAGTCTGTTTCCATTGCTGCTCTCTTAGAAGACACAATTAACCCATCAGTCCCCATCTTAGAGCTTTTAATAATCCCCTGTACTTAGAGAAAAAGTTCCAAATCCCCCCATTTAGCATTCAAATTCTTCAATACAGCATTCACATCCTACCACCAAGCCCATACGATCGATCCCCACTAGGGCAACAAAGGTACTATGCCTGGAATGTAAGAAGCAAGTGCTCCACTCCAATGACTAGACCAGTTCTCTACCTTGTTCGATCAGCTCCATAGTCCCTGCCTGTCAATCATTCTCATTCTTACACAGTCACTTCAAATTCACTTTTTGTTTCTCTTTTTAAATTATTTACTTCCTTCAGTGGGCCCGTGTAGAAGTGATGTTACCCCTCTGTTAAAACAGTGGGCCTTGGTTCCCCCTCTTATCTTCATCTATGCCTCAGTGTGTTTGACATGTTCATTCAATCATCGGGCCATTAACAGTTGTTTTGTGTACCATGCTCTGTTCTGCAACATTCTCAGTGCTGGGGAAAGAGCTATAAACTAGACAGTGTTGCTGTAGGGAGAGACAGACATCCATAAATGAACAAATCAACATATAGGAATATTTCAGACAGAGATAAATGCCAATTTAAAAAAAAAAGGAAAACACAGAGTTACTTGTTAAGAAAGTGAGTGGCTAGAGACAAAGCTACTTTGCCAAGGGAAATACAGAGGGGCTCTCTGAGGAGATGTTACTTGAACTGATGCCAAATAGGCACAATGAGAAGCAAACACTTATCTCTGCACCAGGCAAATGCTTTTAAGTGCTCTTGAATGAATAATGAAAGAATATTTTCCTATCATTTAATAATTTGTAAAACAATTGCTAAAAACAAATATGGTAGGTATTTCGACATGTGCACATAAGAAAAGATACCTAAGATATACTGTTGCTTTTTCTTTTTTTTTTGGTACTGGGGATTGAACTTGGGACCTTGCGCTTGTGAGGCAGGCAGTGAAACCACTGAGCTAAATCCCCAGCCTGTAAGATACACTGTTGAGTGAAAGCAAAAGCAACTTGCAGAAGTGTGTAAAACATGTTTTCAGTTCTCAGGTGAACAACACACATATGTGTACACATGTTGCTCCATGCCCAAGAAATTTCCAGAAAGATATATAAGTTAAGGATAGCAGCTTGGGCTGGGGATGGAGCCCAGTGTTAGAGCATGTGCTTGGATACATAAGGTCTTGGGTCCACCCTCCAGCACTGGGAAAAAAAGAGAATTAAAAGAGAGTGGTAGGTTCTAGGAGTGATAATGTGGAATTATGATACTTTTGCTTTCCACTTTACACTTTTCTGTATAGTTTGAATTTCTTACCACAGGCACATATCCTTTCTATGATCTTATCCAAGAAATCTATTTCTCATGGGAAAAAGAAAACCCTCCCTTTATAAAGCCTTCTTCAATTTTTTTCAGTCTGTAACTTAAGTAACTGGTGTATTAGGAGAAAATTCTTCTCCACTCTCCCTAGCACTATTGAAATTTTGTGCTTACCTTTCCCCACTCTCTGAACACCCCCACACACACACACACACTGTTCTCCTCACAATTCACAGAGGATTTATATCATCACGCACTGAAACACTGATTGAAACTCACTATCCTAAACAGGCTGGGGCTACCAGATAAAATACAGAGCATCTAGTTAAGTATGAATTTCTGATAAACAGTGAAAAATTTTTCAATGTATAATTATCCCAAATACTGCATGATAAAAATTAGGCTAAAAAGTTGCCCTTTACACATATTAAATTTACATTTAACTGAGCACCTTGTATTTTATTTGCCAGATCTATCAACTCCAAATCAGGCACACATCCAGTCAGAGGAGGCTAGAATCTTGGATGAGGTACACCATGTCTTCATGAGCACTGTGCACCTAGTTGGAAGAGCAATGGTGTATTTCCAAACTCTGGCTCAATCAACAGAGTGAGATAGAGGTCAATAGCTCTCCTTTCACTGCTTCCTCAAAAAGCTGGATTGTAGCTTTAATATTCAGCCTATCATCACCTCTTGAGCCTGGTCCACACCCATGCTGTCTTAGAGTCCAGCAGAGAGAGATGGACTGGGCCTCCCCTCACACCAACCAGAACTTAATGATGATGGACGCAGTGCTCCAGGGATAAGATCTGCTTCTCCTTTGGGCACTGGTGCTGAGTCCTCAAACGCACCTACATCTAAGCCTGCACAGATAAAGGAATGCAGAATCTAGAGGCCAGGTACCCAGACATCCACATATTCTAAGGTCCCGCGGTGATCCTGCGGTACTGCCAGCATTGTGAACAGTCACCTTAAACCCCAGATCACCTGTCCACCACCCTCAAGTTTCAAGTTCCATGAATGATGCCTCCCGCACTTTGTGCATACAGGGAAAAGCTCGGCGTGCTGCTGACAAGCGAACTCACAAGGTCCTAATGATGGAAGTGCGGCAAGCACACCCGACATTCACTTTGAGGAGCACAGCCATTTACAAAAAGGATTAAATTGCCTGGAAGCCAAAGCCATTATTATAGGGAAAATAAATATTGAAATGTGACTGGTTAAAAACTTTCTTTGGATCCACAGTAGTCCTAAGACTAACACCATATGTGCATTCCAGTCCCAAGTGGCAACTTCTCTGGATTCATTTCCTACCGGGGGAAGCGAAACAGAAAATAACATTGGTTTGCATTGCAGCAGACAGATTTTTTTTTCAGATGGGAATAGTCAGAAGGAAACTTAGGCCTGAGACTTCCTGCCTAAGGGTCCTAAAACCCCAGCAGGGTTGCCAAGCTTGGCTGTGAAATAACTTACTCACAACTATTTACAAATAGGAATAAAAATATCTTGGTGCAATGGGTGCTAAGAGCTAGGAAATGGGCCAAAGGGCCCACAGCAGAGCTCTGCAGCCCTGTGGGCCTGTGACTCAGTGCTGCTCCCAGAACAGGTGGGGTTGGCTTTCAAGTAAAGCTAAGGTGCTGGTCTCTGGTGTGATTCTCTCTTCTCCCACCGAGCAGCTCTGTGACTCAGGGCAAGTTATGTCACTTTCTTTGACCTTTAGATCCCTCGGGTCTCCTCTTCAAAATAAGAACACAGCCCAGGCGTGGTGGTACATGCCTATAGTCCCAGCACTGTGGGAGGCAGAGGCAGGAGGACTGCAATCTTGAGTGTGGGTAATCCAGTGGCTTAACAAGACCCTTGAAATAAAAGAGTGGGTGTAGCTCAGGGCAAAGGCCCTGAGTTCAACCCCCAGTACCAAAAACAAACAAAACCCAAGATGTTCAGAAGAAAGTATATGTAAAGTATATGCACATTAGCAACCCTGACGTTAACTTGTATGTCAGGGCTCTCCACCATCTCTAAGTGCAAAGGAAACACTAGTGTTGGTGCCCTTCCTGAGAGAGGCTGAACAGTTGCTTTCGAGTGCAGCACACAGATCAAAGGTCCCGCTGCTCTGGGGACTGGGGCTCAGCTCTGCCCTGCGTGAGAACAGCAATTATACTCCTTCTTCACACTCACTGTGAGTGGATCAAGCTTGAAGGCAGAGTGCAGCAAGTTTCCTCCCACTCCACTGAGAGGGAAGTTTGCCTTGTGACCAGAGCTACTTCCTCCTGAGGCCTGGAAAGGGAGAACTGAGGACAGCAGGAGGGGCTGGGCCAGCCTCGGGAAAGCCCAAGGCTTCCTGTGCAAATGCAGGGCAGAGGAGCCAGTGGAGGACATGTGCCAGCGCTTTTAATGTGGATAAGAAATCTGCCAACTTTCTCCTAAGCAAAGGAGGAAGGAGAGCAGTAAGGAAGTCAACCCAGTTTGCAGGTGGTCAGTGGGGTGGCAGGGTGGACAAGAGAGGGGACATGTTCTGAACCGTGCTTCAGCGCAGGACTCACCCAGGGAGAGTCAGGCTACTGGGGACCATCTCTGACTTGTTGCAGCGAAGAAATGTAAAAATAGCTAATAACCCTTGAAATTGCAGTGTTAGCCCCAAAGAACGGCTTCCAGAGATGAAGAGTGGGTGGACTTCCACCAGCACAGATTCAGCTTTCTAACTTTAGCCTGAACTTTCTGAAGCTTCTCAGCAGTACCAGGAAAAAGATTTGGTGTGAAGGAGGCTAAGAATAGCAAGCTCAAATCAGACTGCAGAATCAGATAGTTTCAATCAGCCAAGTGTCCTCACATCTCTCCCCCTCCTCCCCAGCCTCACCAGGACATGAGCAGCAACAGTGCTGGAGAAGCTGGAGCTGGGAGAGACAGCGTTTTTAGATCCAGAAGGATGATGAGGACAGCTAACATCTATTCAGTGGTTAGGACTTGCAGGCCTTACACCAAGCATTTCACATAGATGAATTCACTGACAAGTCATTGCAGTACTAGGAGTACCTCCACTTTACAGATGGGAATGTTTATACCTAGGGACATCAAGCAGCCAGTCCAAGGTCAGCCAGCTGGTTAAGCAATGGAGCTGGAAAAATAGCAACAAAGTGCTGTGTTAAAACAGGAGATTGCTATCCATCTCTATTAGAAATAGAATAGCAACAAGAATTTGGTTAGACATAAGAAAGGAAGAAAAACTTCTAGATTACAAAGCTATGACATTATTGAGAGTACTCATTATTGAGGGACAACAAGAAGCTGCTAAATTCTGGGGGAGAGCGATTTGTGCTTTCCCACATGTGTCCACAGAACATCAGTTCTTTAAGATGGAACGAATACAAATGGGTATAATCAAATATACTTGGGAAATACTGTACTAAATAGTTAAATGGGTTTCATCATGAGCTCTAAGAACTCTTAATTAGCTAATATGTTGCAATACCTTTTCTCAAACTAGTCTTTCCTTAAACATACTTGGGGCAAGTCTGGGGTTTTCTGAGATGATTTAAATTTGGAACTTCCTGGATCCTGGGATTGGCCTTCCTTCTCAAAATGTAGTCTCTGCCTTTTGTTATCAGCATAAATGTCACTCGGGAGCATGTCTCAACTCCACCCTGGACCTACAGAATCAGAACCTGCCTCGCAACAGCATGCTCTCATGATTTTTACGTCCGGATTAAATCTTACACTCAAAATTTCTTCAAGCCTCAGAATCTGGTTAGACAAAATTCAACCCAACCATGACCCTAACATTAGATATCTGCTGCATAAAATAGCATCTCATAATTAATTGTCTCTTGAAACACTTAGGATTTATTGCTCATGATTTTGTAGTATGAGTTGGCTCAGTTGGTAGGTTCTTCTGCTTCTAGTGGCCTCGGCTGAGGTCAGTCACTAGGTTACCTTCATGGCCAGACTGTTACCTTTCATGCCTATGTCTGGAGCATATGTGTGGATGGGGCTCCTGCCCACAGGCAACTTTGATTTCTCAGCACATAGCATTTGCAGGGTACTGGACACTTACACGGCAGCTAGTTTCAAAAATGGAGAAAATGGATGAAGACAATTCTATTAAAGCCTGGGCTTAGGAGTCCTAGAACATCACTTCTGCTCCACTCTACTTATTAGTCAAAACATAGTTAGCTTCAAGGAGGGGAAATTGGTCTCTACTGTTGATGAGTAAGTGACATACCTAGAGGAAAGGAATTGGTGCCGATGGTCTTTGGATGCTATCTACCATACTTCCCCTCTTGGGTGATATTAGACACTGTTCATGAGCCATAGCTAAACTCTAAGCTCCTGAAAAGTGGTCTAATATGTGTTCTGGACTCATTCTCCCTCCAAGGTAAACAGGTGCTTCAACACACTTTATAAAGGAAAGGTATGGCCTATCTCTGAGCCATGTCCATGCCAGGGGCTAGAGAGGTGGGCTAGGTCTCATCGTTTATCAGTACCAACCAAAGATATTCATTCAAAACCTACGATGTGGCAGCAACGATTTCACACTGCAGATATAATAGTTATATAGAGATATGTGCAGTTACAAGATCACTTTTTCTATGGTTTCCTATCATCTAGACACTAAACTAGTATACCACTAAATAAAAATAAAAATAATAACTTTAGAATGTAACAAGGGCGATGAAGAAAATAAAAGAGGGCAATGCTATTGGGAGTGACTTTCTAAGTTAATTTGAACGAGGAGGTCCAGGAAGGTCCATGGTGTGGTGGGGGGGTTCGTTGACCTGAGGGCAGAGGATGAGGAGGCAGCCATTTGAAGCACTGAGATCAGACGGGCTGAGGGTTTCCGTGCAGAGACATGCTCAAGGGACAGATGGAGGGCAGCTGGAGAGGAAGCTGGAGAGGTGAGGGGGAGTCCTCAGAAGACCCTGTGAGCCCTGGTATACATGGCACATTTCATCCTATCTGCAATGGAAAACCACGGGACGGCTGAATGTACAAACTCACACGCCTGCTTTGCATCTTCACAAGACTCTGTGAGAACCAAACTGCGGAGAGAGAAGAACAGGAGCAAGAGGCCTGTTGGGAAGCTGATGGGAGAAAACAGCACCAGACACTGCTGTCCTCTCTCCTGCCTACCAATAGGCAAGTGCAGATTTCAGCCCAGTTCCTGAGTCCACTTGAAGAAATCCACACCTCCATCCAGGCCTTCACAGAGTAGAAGATTGACCCAGGTTTCTTTTTTACTTTATTGGGCTTAGGCAGTGACAATTAGTATAAATCTTCCCTATACTTCCCTTTTTATCTAGAAATAACATGACTGTGAAATGCTTCATTTCCTTCCTTTATCTTCTAGTGTCCTGACTTGAAACCCAAATTGGTCAAATTTAGGTCTGGTCTGTGGCTCCTAGAGCAGACGATGACTCTAATATCACAGTTAACTGTGGTAGCGGCTAACACCAGCCAATTAATATCAACTATTGGGCTGCAGTGTGGACCAGTGGTATAGAGCTTGCCTAGCATGAGTCAGGCCCTCCTGGGTTTGATCAGCACCACTGGAGGGAAAAAAAAAAAAATATATATATATATATATATACACACACACACACACACACACAAATATATCAACTATTTTTGTTCACATTTCAAATATTTTGGCATGAAGGAAGAAGTTCATATATGATTCCTTTCTACGCACTTAAACCTAAAATTCTAGAGCTGCCTGAGCTGTGCCCACCCCAGTCCCATAGCTACTTTAGAATCATCACTTCATGAAGTCACAAAGTCTGCATTCATTACCGTGTGTATTACTTTTACATCCTTTGCAGCTTTTACATTTTGCAGCTTCGGATTTTTGCCAGCCACAGGTATGGCATAGCATGTGCAGTTTTCTCATTAATACACATTCTTTTCAATAAATAATTTTCTGACTATGTAACAAATTCCATTTTCATACTTTTCTGGTTTCAGGTAAATTCTAAAGTCAAACAAAAAACTGCTTGCCAAAAGCTGTCTCCAGTTTTGAGGGTGTTTATATTTTTGGAAAATACAATACTATTTTTTTTTTTTTTGGAAAATACAATACTATAAATAACTTCTGCCTCTGGGAAAGTTGCAATAGCTGTAACTTTGTACATCTCCAACTTCTTTACAATAAACCATTTGCACATACCTGCTACATGCCACACCTGTGTGGAAGGCCCTCAAGCATCTCTGTATCTACTCATCTTGAGCAAGATGCTCTAACCAATTAAGAGCATAATAAATGACCCATAAATTACAAGTTAATTACTTTCTACTCTGTTGGGTAGAACTTGTAACAAACAGCCCAGGTAACCTATATGACAAGGAGAACAAAAAGATCCGGCAACACAAAACATATCTCTGCCTCATTTGTTGCCACAAAAGCTCTTTGAGTGTCTGCAGATAAGAGGAGCACAGGCAGTCTGGGGCCTCAACCTTAATGCTCACTTGTCCATGGGCTGGTAAGCGACATGGGACTCAGTTTCCCCTGGAGTTGATTAATAGAGGAAAATAATGGCTTTCTTTCCCTTTTTTCCTCTGAGAGCTTGGGATAGCAGCTGGGTGTGGGGCACTGTGTTCCATAAGCTCTTGTAAACTAAGAGGGAGAAGCGGGGAGGGGAGGGGAGGGAAAAGGAGAGGAGAAGAGAGGAGTGTTGGGAGAAAAGGAGTAAAGAAGAAACAATGATCAGAGAATGTTAGAAAGGGACGAAGGGCCAGGGATTTAGCTCAGTGGTTCTGGCGCCTGCCTCACAACCACAAGGTCCCGAGTTCAATCCCCTGTACCAAAAAAAAAAAAAGGAAAGAAAAAAAAAGAAACGAAGGGGCGAGGTCAGAGTCAGAGTGCCCAGCTGGAAATACAAACTCATTTAAGGCACGTGCCTGTGATCCTAGCACTCAGGAGGCTGAGGCAAGGAGACTCAATTCAAGTTTGAGGCCAGTCGGGGCTACATAGCAAAACCCCATCCAAAAAAATAATTAATTAATTAATTTGATTAAGAAACAGAGGCAAAATGGCAGAGATGGAACCCGAACCTCGCTATTCTGATCCCCAGAGCCATTTCCCTCACACACTTTACTATGCTGTAATTTTGAGGATTTTGGTCTCCACACATAAGCAGACCCTGTATCACACCTTGCACTGTGTGGGCTGTATAAATAGTTAAAGGTGCTCAGCCAGGTAGTGAGGATAGGAGAAGCCTCATCAGTGCTAGCAGGAGGGTTCCCACCGGGCCATGAGCAGCTCTCAGCAAGGAAAAGTCCACCACAAGGGCGACAGCCAGGCCCAGAGCCCTGCAGAGATCTGCTGGCTATTTTCAGGGAGGAATTCCTCTGTTTCCAAGTTCTTTCTCCAAGGGGTTTTCTCCCTAACAGCTGTTGTATGGGATACAGGTGATTGCTGGGAAGAGAGGCAGACTTCCAAAGCCAAAGGGAAGAGGACCTCCCAGCCCCTGAAGGTTAATAGCACAGGCATTAGCCTGCCAGGGACCAGGGGCTGAGGGGACGGAGGAGATGCCAGAGAAGGAAGGAGAGGAGAGAAAGTGGCCCATTATAGAACCGTCCCAAGGAAGGTCTCCGGGGAATGCACGGCACAGGGCCTTTGATAAAATTTTCATGAATAAATATATAACACTGCCTCCTGCACAGTCTCATAACACAGTCTTAGACACAGAAACATAGAGAAGAGGTTTACCTATGCAAGATGAAAAGATGCAAAAGGAAAAATAGAAGAAGAACGAGAAAGGAAACCACGACCGAAAGAAGCGTCAATTTTTCCACTGCCTGTGTGTCCAGTTTGAAGACCTACTTAAACAGTAGGCGGGTCCCTTTTTGAGACTGTTATTTAAACAGCCAAGAACTGATACTTAAACCATCAGTGGATGACTGAACATTGGATCAACCTGTAGTGTGCGTCTCACATGTAAATTAAGGCAACAAACAGTGGGTAATTAAGCCAAACCAGAAACAAGCCCCTTGGCATTTCTGGGGGCAAAGGGATCTGAGGTCTAGGGTTAGCCAGAGATTTTAAAAGCCTTGGCCTCAGCGGAGAAGAGAAAGTCTTGCGGCCCTGTAAAGAACACACTTAATTCCAGGTCGAGATGGGAGCAAGGGAAAGGCTCTCCCAGTCTCCATCTCTGCACTACAGCCCCAAACTGAGCTGAGCAGCCACCAGCCCCACAGCAGCCTTTGCCACCGTGACTCATGTTTAGGAAGGCGAGTGCAATAAGGCTGGAAGGAGGAAGAGAAAAGGTAGCAAGTCGTGTCTAGTTCTTACACGTCAGTATTCAGACATCCAAGCAAATAGAAAGGGAGCCTGGTTTTTAACGCAGAGAGGGATTCAAGCACTCACTTCTGATCTCTTTAAAGCTAGTAGGGTTTACTCTCTGGAGAATTCTACAAAGGTGGGGATTTAGCTGGCCCTCCCTAGAATTTACAACTGCAAGACCACACGCTCTAATATTTCTCATGGTTAGTTATCTCTTCTAGGCGGTCACAAGCACCTTGAGGCCAGGACCCATGCCTATTCCATTGCTGTGGCTTTCACAGTGGCCCACAGTGCTTTGTACAGAGAGAAGCATTGTGTTGAATGACTGCTGAGAGGGAGGCTATTTCCATCAGCTTTCTAAGAGGTCCCCAAGCTCTCCTCATTCAACGCATCCTTCCCCCTTAAACCAAATTAACCTTTACAATGTTTGACCTCACTGGGTCAAACCTCACCTATTCTCAAATCTGTTTGTGGTTCCCTGATGTATACAGTTATATGGAGTTAGTGTCCCTGGCTGGTGCTCAGGCCCATCTGTGTCAGACAGGTCTTCCACCACTCATTGCCCTTTTAACACCTTCTGCTGTCCACCCTTTGCCTGAGCCCTTTCCTAACTCCCATTCTCCGTGCTTCCATAGTTCGATACCTTTACTCCTGCTCCCTGGAATAACAGAGGTAGGAGGAGCAGGCCAGGAGTCTGAACACCTGACTTGAAACTCCACATCCAGTAGTTCATTAGCTGTGTGGCCTACGGCAAGTTGTTTTCAGCCACTGAGTCTCTTTTTCCCATCTTTAAGATTAGGGATCAAAATATTCACCCCACGGAGTCATAGAAATAAAATTATAAAAGCAACAAGCATTGTAGGTACCCAATAATGATTTGTTCCTCCTTTTAATTATCCTTCAAACTTGAGCACAAATGTTACCTTTGTTTTACTGTAGGCAGAAGAGCCTCTCCTTCCTCTGAACCGAGCAAGCAGTTAGGGAAGATATTCATGCAACAATGAGGGGCAGACTTTCCCCATGCCAGCAGAGCACCTGGCCACATGTCTCCAGACACAGGAACCTGGAGTCGTAGAACAAGCAAGTGTCCCAGATTATATATCCAGACCTCTTATTGCTCCTATAAAGAAACCGATGCCAGAGAAACTAAGATTCTTGGATTCTTCCCTTTTGTGCTTCATTTTTGAAGCACTGCCATGGAGAAAGGCCAATATTCACTGAACCAGCCAGAGGTACACAAATGCCCTGGGCTGAGATTAGCATTGGAATTGCAAGCCAGAACTTCTTCACATGTGTCTCCTCCACACCCATGTTCCCACACAGGGATACACATTTTACTTTCTCATCCAGCACACACTGAGCTCCTACTGAATGCTAGGTCCACACTATACAGAGGATATTCAGATGTCTGAGATAGACACCATCCACCCTGAGGATTCATAGCCCAGCTAGGAAGATGTGATGTGTTGGAATGATTGCAGAACCCCCATCCACCCTATGCAGGAGCACCAAGGATAGGCAAGGGGGAAAAGCTTCACAAAGAAGGAGGAACTAAAACTCTCCACCCTCTCAGCAAACCACTCAAATGTTTGGTTAATAAATGAGAAGAATTAGAAGCCAAAGGTCTTAGCCAGATAGAGAATGGAGAGGAGAGAGGAATAATCCACTAGACCTTGAGCACTACAAGTATAGGAATCTCATTGGTCTGTTCCCCGAGTAACTTGCTAGCTACTCCCAGTGTTGAACACATGGAAGCTCTCGATAAATATGAAATAAATGAATATGTGGATCAACAGATGAATGCCACCACTTTCAGATCAAATATTCCTTCCTTTGTTTAGATACTCAGACGTACTAAGTCTGTGTTTGTTTTTGTTTTGCATGGTACTGGGGATTCAACTCAGAGCCTTCACGCTGAGCTACTTCCCCAGCCCTTTTCATTTTTTATTTTGAGACAGGGTCTTGCTAAGTTGATAAATTGACCAAGCTGAGCTGGAACTTGTGGTCCTCCTATCTCAGTCTCCCAAGTAGCTGAAATTATGGGTGTGTACTACCATACTAGCTTTTCGGTCATATTAATTCTGATTTTATTTTCCACATTTTCTCTTTCCATTGGAGTTCAGTGATAGAAAGGATAGAATCCTTTCTAACTAGTTAAGAAGGAATTTGTTTCAAGGCATTAAATGACTCAGAGAAGTTTAACTCTCTAAGTTAATTAGAGAAATTAAACTCTCTAAGCACGTTGCAGAACTGGGCCATCAAGAGAGCTATTTCCTATCCTACAACAGAAAGTCACTTCCTCCAGCCCCATATAGTGCTATAGCCACCAGGAAGTTGCTGAGATTCAGAACCCACTGCTGCTGCCACTCCAGGCCACACCCACTTATGGTGATAAGGAGGATTGCCCCACACTATGCCTCTCACCACCCATCAAAGGAGTGAACAGACCAGACCAGAAACGTTTGGTAGTGCTGCTGCAGAAGAGCCAAATGCCTGCCTGTACACCTAGCCACCAAGTATGGTCCCACCCATTTCTGTCTTCCAAATGCTGTATGAATGACTATGATTGATCAAACTCACATTACCTCACTATGCCTAGCTGCTAGGGAGATAAGAAAATGTAGATTTCAGACTTCTAGCCTCTGTAGGATAGAAGAAATCATTCTAAGGAGGAAAGAATGAATTAATGAGCCGATCCACCATATCCCTCTTTGAGGAAATTTCAGAGAGGTTTTTATCT
Organism: Heterocephalus glaber; assembly: GCF_000247695.1. The sequence continues at coordinate 5,805,648 of NW_004624804.1, read as the reverse complement.
ACTCTACTTATAAATTGCAATTTAAGTATTTTTAGTCCAATTCCAAGGTAGGGTGGTAACCTCACTTGTAAAGAGATTTAGAACAACTTCAGTGGGTTTTTCTATAGAGATTTAAAAAGCAAAGAGCCATTTGTCTTTAATTGTATCCCACCAGAGTGATGCTTCCTAGATACTCTACTCCATTGAGAATGCCATGAGCCCAATGACATCAGCCCATAAGCATGACTTTTGTGAGCCCTCATGTAGTTCATAGCAATCCAAACCATAACTTCTGGTTTTGACTTCGGGTGCTGTTATGACTTCTATGTCTCTGTACAGGGAGTCCTGAGACAGTCAATGAAACCTCATTGACATTAGTTGGTAAGAAGTTTTATTGAGGACTCACTGTGTTCCAGGCACTGTTGTCCCATGTAACAGTCATGTTGAATAAGTATGATTCATGGTGTGCTCAGAACTGTCCTTGTCTCCCGTTGTCCCTCAAGAATAGTGGGTAAATGTTCCTGCCCCTGAATAAAAACCCTGGCAGATGTGGTGGCATATCTGCCTGCTCCTGGATGATAGAAGAGTATTAGACCTAATTTCAGCCACAGAACTTTCTTATTTCTGTTGCAATAGTATACAGTATAATAATCAAGAGGCTGAACTTGACTCAGCACTGGAGCCTCTCCCCAGGCCTGCCTCTGGCTGGGGCCGGGATCAGAAGGAGGCAATGCAAGTGGACACTCCTGCTGTGGGTCAGTCTTCCCTACTTCCTCACTGTCATGGCTACAGGTGCTCTAGGTAAGAAGATGGGAGAGGCAAAGGGGTGGACCAGTACCTAACTCCTTGCATGGCTTTGAGCTCTTTGGGCCTTGGCATGTGAAGGAACACTGGTGTCCCTGTACAGGGAAACTCTTTCTCTCATTGGAGCACTTTTTTTTCCTATTTTTTATTGTGTTAATATATTTAAAGTTTACCTTTTTAACCATTTTTAAGTACACAGTTTGGTAGTGTTAAATGGATTCATAATGCTGTGCAGATATCACCACCATACACATGCCGAACTCTTTTCACCTTATAAGACAGAAGCTCTAGACCCACTGAACAGTGACACCCTATTCCCCACTCCCCAGTTCCACCCGTCTTCCTCTTTAACTCCTCTCATGTGTCATTTCTGTGGCTCCTCAGGGGTCACCTGACAAGCCCATCTCCCCCACAGTCCCCACTGATTTGGTGAATACATTACTACTCTTGGTGGCCTCTTGCAATACCTTCTTCATCCCCTGGGCTATGGGCAATGCCCCTCTGGCCCTGCTGTATTGTGTTCTCCCTCCTATCTCAAGAAGGGACCTGTGAGTCGGTCCCAGCACCTGGAAGGAAGCTCCCTGGCTCCATCTCAGGCTCCTAGGGCAGAGAAGCTCAGCCGGTCCCAGAACCTGGAAGGAAGCTCCCCTGCTGCCATTCCAAGCTCCTAGGGCAGAGAAGGTGAGCCGTGTGGGTGCCAGAAGCACCCCCTCCCATGGAAATGAGATGACACATAAACAAGTCTCAAAAACAGACTTCTAGATCACCTACAGCAACCCCAAAGGGAAACAAGATGGAACACTCTGATATTCAACCACCTGGACTCTCTGAACTGGCAACAAAAGATCTGGGAAAAATGAAATAAGACATAATTACTCAGATAACAGCAAA
>NW_004624804.1:5474177-5795730 GCF_000247695.1 Heterocephalus glaber | reverse complement strand
AGTCTTTGTAAATAGGGAAGGGAGGGCTAGGAATGGGGAAAAAATAAGAACCAAGATGCATTATGTAAAGGTACAATTCCCAGTGAGAAATGTAAGTGTTGAATACCTAAAATGTACCAATAAAAGAATTTAACAAATAAAAAAAAAATAAGGACCACTAACTTACTTTTATTTATTACTTTTAGTTATTTAAATAACTTACTGTTATTTAAAATGTCTCATTTGATATTCCCAACTATCACTCTGTAAGAAAAGACCACTATTATCCAATTTTACAGATGATAAAGTTGAGGCTCAGCAACTTGTTATTACTTCCTGCTGTTAGTAAGAAGATAAAATTAGAATCCAGGTCTTCTGATTTGTACCTATGCACTTGGCATGGCTGCTCCATGATGCATCTCTGTGCTGTTTTTGTTGGAAACTATGGAAAGAGCCTTCTAATAGTGAAATCAGTTGATGGAAAAATAAATGATGCTCCTGAAGTCACTGTTTTGTCATAATACTCTCAGTATATGCTTGGGAACTACTACTCAACGTGTAACCTATCTTGATTTATAATGTATACTAGTTTATTAGAGGCTCTGAGAAATCCTACCACAAGAATACCTTTATATAGGTATTCTACAACTTATATGTTCTACTAACCTTGCATTTCTCAATCTTATTTGACTATAAACTCTATTCTACTATTTGTTAATATTGCACAAAGGAATATTCTTTGGAAAAATATTTTAGACTATGTTAAAAACAATTATGTAGTGAACAACTTAAGTAAAAAATTGTGCTTCCTTCTCCTTTCCCTAATCCCAATTTCCTCACTCCCATACTATTTTCCAGTAATACCAATTCCAAATAAAATTCCTACAGACACAAAGTACTTTAGGAAGAATATAAGGAGACTGAAATTTTAAAGCAAGCTTCAGGAGGGTAGAGTAATACAGACACAGAGTTTCTTCCTCTGGCCTCCTAGTGGCCTGCAGTAACTTCAAGGGACCTTCATGCTTCATTTTTTCTTTCTCCACTTCCACATTTTCATTTGTCCAGTGGTTTGAAGAGTAAGCTTTTTCTCATTCTATTATTCATCTGTAGTTTTCCCCCAAAAAAGAACTTTCCGTAATTTTCAGGGAGAAAACTATAACTTTCTGGAAATTAACATCTTGTCTATGAAGTAGGAAGGTCACCTTGTGGTTGCAGGGCATTAAGAAATAGAGGGAAACTATTCGGTATTTACACATGTGTGTCCTATTTATTTCACTTAAGAGTATGGCTTCAATATGCATCCATTTGGTGCAAACACCCAATGATAAATGTAAACATATTGTATACCTAAAATGTACCAATAAAAGAATTTAAGCAAAAAAATAAAAGAAATAGAGGGAAGTAATTCTGTGCCTTTCAAAAACCTTTGTCAAGCATTAATTAATCTACCAACTAAAATCCACTGTATCAATTGAGTGAGGCTTTTGTTTTAGTCAAATGACTTTTTTAAAACCTTCTTACAAGTAGCTGCTACTTAAAGCATCTTCCTGTAAAGAAATTAATTTTGACTCCATATCTTTACAGTTGTATTAAATTCATTGTGCCATTTGCCCATTTGCTGAACATGTGTCCCATAATGGGGTTCAGGACAGACTACATCCAAATCAGCACCTTAGCATTTGCCATTCCTACCTCTGTCTCCTTTTTCCCTGAAGCAACCGGAACACCCAGCTAAGCTTCCCTTGAGGGAGGTCGTAAGACTCTTATTCCAGGGAAGTCCTCCCTACACATGGAAAAAAGGAGCCAGACAGCCCAGAGGCTGCCACCTTCCAACTTCATGTGTGGCCCAGGCATTTCTCCATGTGCAAGAGATAGGTTTACCCTTGGAAGATTTCTCAAGATTGGAGGTGGGTTCGCACCTTTCTGAGGCCCTGCTGGGAGATGCCTCCTTCTTGGACCCACTGTCCCAGCAGCTGTTTATGAAGACACCGTGCACTGCTTCACAGTTCCTTCCAGGAATGGGGCCCTGGAGCGGAGACCACCTCACTCACAATCTTGTTTATTAGAACTCTACAGCCAACACTGAGCACTTTTGAGTCACTCTCTGTCCTGTATTTTGTCATCTCCTTCTTGATCAAAGAAAGGGCAAAATGAACTTTCCATACATTACAGAGTGAAGGAGTCTTTCTTGAAGACTTTTATCATCCAGCACAGGAAAAAAAAGAAAGCCCCAGTCAGATGATTCCTCTTCTTAGATAGAGCAGGTGATGTAGTTGCAGCCATCTGGGGACAATGTAGCAAGGCCTGTGGGTCCCCGTGTCTTCAGAGACAAGGATGCTCCTTCCCTTTGGGTTCAGAGAGGGCACCTTGAAATAGAGCTTGTAATCTGCTTTCAGACAGAGGTCCTAGGTTTCATGGCCTGCTTCAGGGGAAAGTGGCAAGAACACAAGAGTGGCCTTCCTGCTTCTATTCTTCTCTAAAATCTCAGGGAGCCATGTGTTGGGATAGGATGTTCTGAACCCCTGAAGATCCATGATTTTTTCTTTTTAAAATTCTAAAAAAAATGATTCTTTAACATTAGGGATTCCACAGTTTGATAGCTGAAAATAAAATCCCTCCTGTTCTTGGTTGTGACCCCAAGATGAGAACAGATTCCAGATTATGTTGGCTTTCAAAGAAAGGCAGGTTGAAAACTAAACAAATAAGGTTTAAAAATTCCTTGTGAGGGGACTAGAATCTGATGAACCATCTTTAATTAGTTAATAGAAACTGCCTGAGGCCCTGAGGCCCAGTGTGCAGACACAAAAATCTCAGCCAGAGGCACCTGTGCAAAGAAAGTGTATGCAGGGTGCATCTGTGCACCAGAGCCAAGCTGGGAGGGCTGGGAAGGATGGAAATGAGAGCAAAAGCAGTTCTGACTTCCAGGACTTAAGAATTCTGGACTAGGGCCGGGGATTTAGCTCAGTGGTTCTGCCGCCTGCCACACAAGCACAAGGTCTTGAGTTCGATCCCTGGTACAAAAAAAAAAAAAAAAAGGAATTCTGGACTCTTTAATTCCAACATTTCTCTGCAATATTAACTCCAATATATCATAGACAGGGAGGGAGGGCGGGCAGGTGGGACCAACACTACCTGAGCAGCTGTTGCACTGCAATGCTCTTCTTGTCTCCTCTGACCCTACTTGACATGAGAAAGAGGGGCTTGGTCCCCCATGCCTGACTTTATGTGACTTTTTCCCCCCACTATCTTGCTGTTCCCTACAGACAAAAGTAGTCCAGAGGGCCTCCTGCGAAGGCAAGTAAGTGGTGGAATAGGAGGTCCAAAGATCAGCTAAGTTCTAAGTGTGGGCCAGAGAACACCCTGCACCAGAGCCTCACATGGACCCTTGCTGAAACTTCAGATCCCTCTTTCTACTCCTAAAGATTTTGTGTTGGTTGAGGATCTATATATACTCCCTAACTTGTAAGTCACTAAATTTCATCCACACATCAACAAGAAGGGAGCGTGTTGTTTACCCTGTGTCAAGGCAGAGCAGACCGGACTGCAGATATTCCACAAAGCAGGCTCTGCCCACCCTGCCCCACTGGAGATAAGATGGAGAAATGAAACCAGCTTGGTTAAAAAGTGTTTTGCTTTTCACCATCTGTTTACCATTTTCAAACCATCTGTTCCTCCTCATGAAGTATTTTGGTGATTAAGGCCCCATAGGGTGGTGATTGAAGTTGTATTCTGGACCCAAAATACCAGGATTTAAATTCTGACTTTGCCACTTCCTAGCTGTGACACCCTGGGTGCATTACTTATTTTTTCTGTGCCTCAGTTTATCATCTATAGTTACTGCCTGATAAGACACAGGACACGCTACTCTAAATACAATTGTAAGAGGACAGAATACAGTACCCAAAACATTCCTCTTTGGCATCTTGATTATTTCAAGCTGGTTATTTTGAGAAACTGCAGAGGGAATAGCTCTGAAAGGTTATCCTTTTGTATGAGACATTTACATCTTTGAGGAAAATCTCCATTTGAAAGAGTGTCTCCCGCTGTTGGAGAAGCCAACAACTTGAATCTGTACCCAACCTGATCTTCTTATTATGTGCTCTCCTGGTCAGCTGCTGTTGGCCAGCCCATTCCCACACCCCGGGTCAGGTCTTTGTTTCACATGTTTCAGTCTCAAGTTTAAACGCTATCTTTGGAAACTATATTAGAGACTTTCATTTCTGCAAATTTCCTCTCATGTGTGCAGGAGGTGTACATGTTGATGACTTGGGTTTGTTTATCCTTTGCTCATCTGTGTTTAGATAAAGGGAGTCTCCATTAAAAAGGATAGAAAGAAAATTACTTTTCTTTCCTTATGTATCTATTATTATTGTTTTGAGGTTCAATCAATGCAAGTTGTGATGTTTCAACTAGCACAGATTGTGAGAATTCAAATTGTAATGCACAAATAAGGTTTCAAACAGAGCCTGGTATGGGATAAAGTGAGTGCTCACCTAAGTGCTGATCTTTATTATTAGTAGCTTCTCTTTTATTAGTATTTCTTAAGATGGGAGAGTTATTTGGCTATCATGGGTATAATGCAGAGGGGCAGTGGTCTAGGCACCTTCTGTGGCCACTGGTCCATTACTCTCTCACTTGGCCAAATCAGTCAAGTTCACTCCCTGCCTTTGAGATTTTGTCCAGGTGCAGGCTCAGTGTGAACTAGTGCAGAACTGTATGAGGGGGGTGGGAAGGGAAACCCAATCATGTTTCTGCCGCCACGCATTCTAAGGTATTTTTTCCCTTGGTTAGAGTATCAGGATTCACTAGAGGAACTGATTTAATATAAAATATATATGATTATATAAAGGACTTACTAGGTAGGTTTTCAGTGACGCCCTGTGGGATCAGGGTAGAAGAATGTAAAATGGCCGCCTGTGCACTGGAGAGCTGGAGGATCCAGTCAAAGGCCTAGGGCTCAAGGAAATGCCAAAGAAAGCCAAGTGGTCTGGAGTAAAAGCCTGAAGGAACTGGAGACCAACATCCTAAGGCAATAGTAAAGGCCAGAGGTCCTTCAAAGAAGAAAAAAGGGGAGACTCCCTTCTTCTTTCCCTTTTTTATTCTGTCCAGGCTACAAGCCTATTGGTTGATCAACCACTCACATCCTGGAGTGTCTCCCTCTCAGTTTGAGGCTTATATGTCAATCATCCACAGATACACCAAGAGTTTTACTAATCTGCTAGGTGGTTCTTATTCAAATCAAGTTAACATTTCACAATCAAAGATTACAATTAGTGTAGAGGAAAGGGAAATTTCCCCTCTGTCTTCTGAAGTTTTGCTGAAATAAACCAACAAAGACTAAATAGCAGAAAAGCATACAAATACATTAATGTGAAAAGGGGGGAAATCATAGCATGGGGAGACATCACAGAGGTGTGATTATCCTCTAGCCCAAAATTTCAGAGGAGGGGGGAGTGGAGGCATACAGTTGATTTTTAGGGGAACTCATAGGTTTGAGGGACATACAATGGCCAAGGACAAAGTCTGTTTAGCCAGAGGACATTAGTTAGTGATTTGTAAGTGATTCTCCATGGGGCTGAAATAGAGGATGATGCTGTGTGACAAGTCTGTCCATGTGTGTTGACAGTCTTCAGCCTGTTTCTGGGATCTGAGTTTAATTAATGACAGGTAATTGTTTTCTACCTTATGGGTTCAGACTTTGGACAGAAAAAGAAATTTTTCAGAAAGTCTCTCTGTGTGATGGGATGCAGAGAAATGAAGGAATGTCAGAGAGACCTTGTTTCTGGGGTGAGATCTAAGTTCCCTAAGCATGTTAAAGTAATGATCTTTGGGGTTACATCCTCTAAGCCCCAACATTAGCTTTTAGTAAAAGTAGAGGTGTATTTTAATATTTCTTCCCCAGACAAAAATCATAGAGGCATCTATTAGTCCAGGGCATGGGCTCCTCAGGGAAGAAACAGTTGAGATACCACACCCTACCCCGTTTCACTTACTAATCCACCCCACCCCCTACAGCCATAGCACCCTGAATGTGCCCGATCTCATCTGAACTACCCCACCCCAGCTTTCCTCCCACATACCCAGTTCAGTGACTCTTAGACTAGAGACAAATTCTGAGATGAATTCAGCACAACCCACAACAGAAGTGAAGAACTAGATTTCTCAAGCATTTAAATCATGAATCTTGTCTTTTTAAAAGAAGATGACATTAAGAAGTAGTAACTACTAAACTCAAGTCTGTTGTTTAAATAAAGAGCAACCGTTACTTGTCAGGGAACTGAGTGCGGTGAAGTATGCCCTAGAAATGGGAACCACTTTCTATAATTATTCTTCTTGCTTTTAAGAGAACACTGAGGCTCACCGTGCATACTGGGTGACAAAGCCATTAAAACTGCCAAAGCATGGCATGTTGCAGTACAGCATGGGGCAGAACTATTTCACTACCCTGAGGGGACCCAGCTCAGTTAACTCCGGGAATCCCAGAGATGCTGTCTATTTATTAAACAACAAGGATTCATCCTATGCTGCCTGGTGCACTGACAGCCACAGGGAATGTGTAAGACTCTACTCTCCTGGCCACTTGCTACCTCTCTCACTTGGAGTAAATAATGCAAATCCTCTTGAGGTTCAGTTCCTAGCTGTGAATGTAGGGAGCCAAATATTTAACTGTCTGAGTTAGGATACAGCTTCCTGTGGCTACACATTGCAGAAAACGCAGGACTTGAGAGCTTTAACCACCGTGGAAAGTCCTGCCTCACAGAATGGAATGGCAGCAGCCAGGCCTGTCTCCACTTTGCTTGGTTCCAGTCTCTTCCCTCTGTGTTGGCTTTTTGTACAGCAGCAGGAATTCTAGGCAAATGTCCAGACACCTCAGAGTCTGGGTAGGTAACAGAGATGTTTTCTTCTTTGCCTCTTTTTCAACAACAAGAAAACCTTCCTCAACTCCCACCCACAATCCAGCTAGAAGTCTCAGACAACTGCCTCCAAACCAAGGACTGGTAATGGATTTCATGACTACTCGGCTCCTACCCTTAAGCAGAGGACAAAAGCACCTTAACTGAGGACAGGGGAGCAAGGAGAAAGAGAAACTCCAAAACAAAAGCAAGAGTCTACCAACAAGGAAGAAGAAGTAGCTGACTGAACCGCAGGAGGGTTTACATTCATTATTTACTCCAAGTCAGACAGGCAGCAAGGGGCCAGGCAGGGCAGAGTCTTACACATGCTCCACGGCCACCAGTGCCAGATCATGCAGGATGAGCCCATACCTAACATTCCCCAACTCTTTGACGAATAAGTGACATCATGAATGAAAGTGGGCTACTACCTGCCGGGCATGTGAGAATAATAATAGCACTTGAATAATAATAATAATTAATAATAATAATAGCAGATGACATTTTAAGGACTTAAAATGTGCCAAAGGTAACTTTTATGCATTATTTAATCCAATTAGTGCCTTGTGAAGTAGGAACTTGTCTTTCCTATATTCCTTGTCTGTTGGTAAATCCTTTCACCATCCCTGTCACAAGCCTTCTATATGCTATCTGGCACAGAATGCACTTTACTATTATTATACCCCCTCTTCTCTCTCTCTCTCTCTCTCTCTCTCTCTTCTTTCTTTCTTTCTTTCTTTCATTTGTTTGTTTGTTCGCTTACTTGAAATACAGTCTCACTATGTAGTATAGGCTGGTCTTGAACTTACTATATAGCTTAGCCCCAAGCTGATCTCAAACTTATAATCCTCCTGCCTCAGCTTACTGACTGCTGGAATTATAGGCATGCAACACCATGAATTGCTTGCCCTTTTCCTTCACCAAGGCAGAGTCTGCACTCACATTCAAGTGATAAGACTTAGAAGTCTACTCTCTGCATGAATTCTCTCAGATTTATTGCTCTGAAATGTTAGTGAAATCTCACCTCCTTCCTTCCCTAATCTCACAATATATATAAATCCTGAGTTCAGTGACGTTAACCAACAGGCACAGCAAAATAATATACAATAGCAACCAGCAACGATCTTAGTGGTATGATAGAGGAAAGAAGGAGCCAAAGTACTGAGCATAAAAGAGATGGTGGAGGGAATGGAACACCATCAGGACCATGCCTTCATGGCCTTGAAGCCGGTGTGGGGTGGCGGAGGCAATGGAGAGCATGCCAGGCTGTTGTGGCAACTAGCAGTTTCTAGAAACAAAAAGCTACTTTCCTGTGACTCGGCAAAGGGAAATGGCTTTGGAATCTGATAGTTAACAGATTAGAGAAGCGAAGCAGAGGCCAACCATGTTCAACATAGGAGAGACCTTGAAAGCTGTTTCCCTCAGGAGACCTTGGGCTCCTGAGCTGCAGGAAATCATGAAACTTTTGTGCAAAGGCAGCCCAGCCCCATTGGAAAACTCTGGAGTTTTCCTAACATCTTCATATGCCTACTTCCTGTTAGCCCATCCTGTAGTGTTTTGAACTTCCAAGAGAAATTTAATCTTGGCAAACAAGGTCTAGAATTTCTCCCCCAAATCAGTGAAATATCCCCTTCGCTAGATTTGGTTTAGGTGAAGAACGATGCTAGAGTTCAAACTCAAGGTAACTATGCACATGGGCTCATTTTTCTCATCCCCCTCCACTCCCCAAAGATTATAGCCCATCTCTACAGCATGATGGTTCAAGTTTTCCACATGACCCTGGAGATTTGGCACTAAATCTTGAATTCTTTAAAAAAACAAAACAAAACAAAACCCTGCATTTCCTGGTCAAAGTTCCTAAGTCTTCTAATGAAAAGGCTTTAGAATACATATTCAATACCTGACAATATTTCCCAGAGGGTTTCTCTTTATATCATTCATCATTCTCGGCAGCACTAACCTTCATGTCAAGACACTAGCTTCAAAGACACGCTCTGGGCAGGGTGCCCCATCACGTTCTGTCTAAACCAAGTACATGCTCTGTATCCAATATAGTGTCTTGCCTTTTAATTGGGTCTGGTTCTTCTTTTCCATCATTTACTCTCTCTCTCTTAAAATTTTTTCCCAAATTTCTCTGCAAGTTGACAATAGACATCAAGTGTCTTCCTAGGTTATTATAATAGAACTAGGCTGGGAAGAGGTAGTCTCTGAACTCAAATCACACCTGCCGTGCACCTGTGGATCCAGAACTGAACTTCAGAGGCAAAGTCCTCATGTGCAAGACAGTACATTGCTCCATCCATCCATAGGGGTTAAACACACACACACACACACACACACACACACACACACGCACAAGAAAAGCCAGGCTCAGTGGCACACATCTATAGTCCCAGGCACTCAGCAAACTGAAGTAGGGGGATCACACGTTTAAGGCCAACCTGGCTAACTTGGTGAGAGCCTGGTGCTAAATTTTAGAGTAAAAAAATTAAAAGGACTGGAGATGTAGTTCAGCGGTAGAGTGCACCTGGATTCAACCCCTAGTACCAAGAAAAGAAAAACAAACAAAAAAAGAATAAGAAAGCATCTAGATCACTGTCTGGCACAAAAATGATGTTTTCAAGGTCAGTTTCTTCTTCCCTCTGTCTTTTTCCCCTTGCAGAAACGGGGGGCAAGGCCCCAATAGAGTCACAGCAAAAGAATATTTGTGCATAGTTTTCATGATGCTTAGTTATGTCACCAAGTGCTGTGTGACCTAGGATGAATCCTTTACCTTCTCTGGATCCCACTTTCTCATAGGAAGAAGAGCTTGCCTTTGAACTGCAACTTAAAACTACATACTATCTATGTTCCCAAGCTGAGAGTCACAAGAATCCCTAAGTCCAGGTGCCAGGGTCATCTCCCCACTTCGGGTGCAGTGCCGTTTCTTCCCTTTCCACTTTCCCCACGGGTCTCTCCGTCCAATGTGCTGTGCTATGGCTGCCACCTAAGATCAACGAGAGCCCCTGGATGCCTCAGGACAGGGATGTGGCCCAGACCTATGATCATCATCTCCAAAAGACCTGACAAGCAAACCCACAGACACCCCAGTAGCATAGGAATGGATTGACAGCACAGGACTGATAGCAAACTTATCAATGAGAAGAACTGTAAGGTTGCCTGGCCCTGTGGTTTGCAAAATGTGTCTCCCAACCCACAGGTTCCTCAGAGCCCCTGGCAGTAGAGAGAGGGCGGAGGCAGAGACCAATGGTCCCAGGCCACTCCCCCAGAATGTGCTTACCTCTGACTCACTTACTCCCTAGGCTTCTGCTGGAGGAGTCTACTGGCTACGAAGAAAAGGAAACTCTTACTCTCCTCAGAATGATCACTATATTCTTAGATCTTGCAATTCTGGACTTTTTGTTTGTTTTGGTTTTTTATTTTTGCATTTCTGAAATTGAACCCAGAGCCTTCATACTGAGCTATATCCCCACCCTTTTTTAAAAAAGTTTTGAGTCAGGGTCTCACTAAGTTGCCCAGCCTAGGTTCAAACTTGCAGTCCTGATTCAGCCTCTGAGAGCGCTGGCATTACAGGTGTGTACCACTGTGCCTGGTTAATTCTGGTTTTAGTAAGTTATCTTAAGAAAATAGTTATGGATTTATGAAAGTTTCAATGATGTGCTTTATAATAGAGAAAATGCTGAAAACCACAGCAAGGAGGAGACATGGGTGAATAAATGCTCTTTCCCCATAGCTGGAATACTGAGAAGTTCCCTACATTATAGATAAAAACTACTTGTATGGAAAAAGTGTCCAGGTGTCTTGCTAAGCAAAACACTCACACATACTTGTTCTGCTTCTGTGTCTCTGTTGGCATCAGAGGGGGCACCACTGGCCATCATTGTCTCAGATGGCCTGTGCCATTCTTAGCTGTCTCTCACACACTAGCTCTCTCTCCTGCATGATCTCTCCCACTGTCACTGCAAGAATACACATGTCTGTGCCTCCTGCCATCAGAATTCTGCTAGGTTCTTGGCAAAAATAGGTGGTCCTGAGCCACATTTTTCTCTTACCCTGAAGCAGCCATACCTAGGTCCTGGGCCTCATAGTCTTTCTTAAATGGTTCCATGCATTCTGGTCAGTCAACTCCCATCTGCTGATGTCAAGTCCCGTTCTTTAGCAGAACTGGAATAAACACCACAGGACCTTCCATTCTGCTTTCTGTTTTCATTTTCCCTCATTTCACACAAACACACAAAAAAATCCTCACTATTCCTTGATTGTTTACAATAAACATTTGTATACCACAAATGGAGGTAAACCAATAACAGAATGTGTCTTGGTGTCTTGGGGTTGGGAAGGTATGAAAGATTGAGTAACACCCCCCTCCCCCGGTCCACATCCTAATACTTGGAGCCAGTAAATCTGCTTTCTCACATGGCAGAAGAGACTTTACAAAGGCAGACCAGGTATGGGGGGATTACACCGGCTTCTTCTGGGAGGCCCAGTATCATCCAATGCTCCTTATAATAGGGAGGCAAAAGGAACACAGTCAGAAGCAGGAAATGTGACCACGGAAGTAAAGGCTGGAGTGCCACTTCTTGAAGAGGGAGGAAGGGAGCACAAGTCACAAAATGCTGGCAGCTTCTTAGGAAGGAGATCCAAGGAATGGAAGCAATTGGAAAGGTCATAAAGTCCAGTTCTCTCCTGGAGTCTGCAGAAGCAGTGGAGCCTGCTGCCATCTTGGTTTTAGTCCCATAGAACTCATTTCAAATTTCTAACCTCCAGAATGGTAAGGCAATAAATCTGTATTATTTTAACTTGGGATACTTTGTTACAGTAGAGATAGAAAACTAATGCAGGAAGGTGGGATGTTGTGTATGCTAGGAGCAGCTGATCTATCCATTTGTTTTAAATTCCCTTACTTATATTTGCTATCTTTGCTCAAATGGACACACATAGGTTTTGCAACAAAAATGAAATTATTATTTTCAAAAAGAAGGCTGCAGTGAAGCACTGCATGAAGGTACTTGGAGGAAGATGGCCTGGAATCAGTACCTGTTGCTCAGGGAGAATGGGGAGAGCCAAACAGGAGACTGTAGCATGAACCTGGAATGTCTCTAACATCCACTTATTTATCCAGTGTCAAAGAACTCTTGAGAGACCATTGAAACAGTGCCCAGAGCCATCAGGCTTCTGCAAAAATAAACAGAGAAGAAATTTAGATGTGAGCCAGTACAGGAAAAATTTTTTAAAAACAACAACAACAACTCAGAAAAAAATGCATTCAGCAAAAAAGAAAAGGTAGGTAACGAGAAGTTGGGAGATAGGGCTGGGGATTTAGCTCAGTGGTTCCGCCGCCAGCCTTGCAAGCGCAAGGTCCTGCGTTCGATCCCCAGTACAAAAAAAAAAAAGAAGTGGGGCGATCTTTCTCAGAAGATGAAGAGATAGAGTGACAACAGGGTGGGAGAGGAGAGACAGGGGATGCAAAAAGGAATTAGGGTGTGTTGTGTACGTGTGGCAATTCCCCACGAGGAATGTAAACATTATGTACCACCAGCACATACTAACAAAAAAATTCAAAATAAAAGAAAAATCAAGACATTACATGAAAGCGAATCCCCAGACACTACAACAATGAAGAGCAGCTCTTTTGCAAATCTGTATGAACAAGATCCCCACAGCAGAGCTGAGGTCAATTGACCTCAGCAAACACACGATGCGGGACCCTTGCAGCTCCTTCTTTAGCAGGCTCTGCAGGTTCACACACCAGGAAAGCCCATGCAGGCTCACCCTAGAAACAGCCCTTTCTGCTGATTTTTCCTAATCCATCTTTTTTCCTTCAAAATGCACTGGCCCTATTCTAAAGACATCCATCATAGATACTTCATTATGTCATTATCAAAAAGAAAAATGGAAGGAGGCATTTCTAGAACCAGCCATGTCCAATAAAGAGAGAATGGAAGCCACATAAGAGTATGTCATTTTAAATTTCTTGATGGTCACAGTTTTTAAAAACGAAATTAATTTTAATAACATACTATTATAACATTTATTACATATATTAGATGCATATTATTATAACACTATAATATAACAGGACAATATAATTATAACATTTAACTCAATACAGCCAAAATATTTTGATGCCTAATCAAAATTTAAAGCATGTTAATAAGTCACCAATTTATGAACATTTTTTTTTTTTTTTTGGTACCGGGTATCAGACTCGGGTCCTTGCGCTTGCGCAGCAGGCGGCAAAACCACTGAGCTAAATCCCCGGCCCCAAATTCTTTTTTTTTTTTTCCCCTCTGTACCAGGGATCGAACTCAGGACCTTTGGCTTTCAAGGCAAGTGCGGCGCCACTGAGCTACATCCCCTATGAACATTTAAGTTGCGAACTTTCACAGATACAAACACACCTCATATTACAAGCATTCATAGAGGCAAACAAATCATGGAAGCAGCTCACGTGTCTGCCGGACATTGTCACAGCTGTGCTGCTGTGTGCTCGCTGTACAGTGCTCAGTCAGAGCCCAGGATGTCCAGAAGCAAGAAGGAACGCAGTAGTGATGTGGAGGGAACTGCTAGGAAGTACAAAGCAATAACCACAGAAAAAAAGTGAAAATATTGTACTGTATGGTACCACCATTTTAAGATAACTATAAAAGTAAAAATAATTTAAAGTATTTGTGTAGGAGTGGTTGGTTTTTTTATGCTTTACATTGTATATTTGTGTCAAAGGTGTATAAGACTGACTTTGCCAGACTTATGAATAAATCCAACTTATGAATGTTCTCCTGTAATGGAACTCATTCATAATTTGGGGACTTACTGTATTTTACATTCTTTATTTTAAATCATATGGGGACTTACTGTATTTTACATTCTTTTTTTATTTTTTTTATTTTTTTTGGTACCAGGGATTGAACTCGGGTCCTTGCGCTTGTGCAGCAGGAAGCGAAACCACTGAGCTAAATCCTCGGCCTACATTCTTTATTTTAAATCTTCAAAATTCAATGTATGTTTTGACTTAAAACACATCTCAATTTAAGCACATTTCAAATGCTTAATTGCCTCATCTGCCTAGTAGCTACTATATTAGACGATGTAACTCTACATGAAAAGAAATTAAAGAGGTTATATTGGTCTGTTCTTTATTACTGTAACAATATATCTGAAGCTGGGTAATTTATAAAGAAGTTATTTAGCTCAGGGTTCCCCAGGTTCAAAGGCATGTAGCTGGCATTGCCTTGGCTCTGGTAAGGACCATAGGGTGCCTGCATCACAATGGTGAGTGTGCACATTAGGAGAGATCATGTGGCAAGACCAGAAGACAGACAACAGGAGGAGCCAGACTTCCTCTACCTCTTACATGGGAACAAATTCAAAGTCCCACAAAAACTACCTTAACCCATTCTGAGGGCAATGACCTAACTAAATCCCACTTGGCTTCATTTCTCAAAGCTTCGACTATGTCCAGCATCACCACATTTTGTTCAGTGCCTCCAACACGTGAACTCTTGGGGATAAACCAATCCAGGCCATAGCAGGGATATAATGACCAAGTCAGAAAGTAATTTTAATCTAGATATTAATTCTAAAGAAAGATCTATGAAAGCCCTTCTTAGGGCAACTAAGAACATTTGAATATGGACTGAACAATTGGAAAAATGTGACTATGAACTGCTTATTAGATATTTTTATAGAATTATTGCTTGTTATAGGTGAGATATAGGTATGTGGGAGAGTACCCTCTTTTTCAGGAGATTTGGGCAAAGTATTTAGGAGTGAAGTGTTGTGTTGACTCCACATTATTCTTGAAAAGAATTTTTGTTTTGTCTTGTTTCATTTCATTTTGTTTAAGGTACTGGGGATCAAACCCTAGGGCCTCATGCTTGCTGGAAAACACTCTGACACTGAGCTACATGCCCAGACCTTTGAAATGAAGATTCATAGAAGAAAGTAAGTATAGCAAAGTGTTTATTATTGGACCTAAGTGGAAGATAGATGGGTGTTCTATGTATTATTCTTTCAGCCTTGTCTCTCTGTCTGAAATTCATAATAAAAAGTTAGGGACACATACACACACACACATACCTGCCCTAGACTTTATTTCAAATAGGTCTGATTTATCTGTTGGAGATGTTTTATCTGTTAAACTAATTGTGCTACAATACCTTTTAGAGCAAAATACTTGTAGAGGAAACAGCATGGTGGGCAGTGAGAATATGAAACTTTGCCTTAACCTCAGCCCTTCTTTCAGAATTCCAGGCCTAGGCTCGCTGTACGAGGAAGCTGTTTTCGTTGGGGAAATTCCAATCCTGTCATTTCAGTATCTGCCAATCCCCATCACAATCCTGGCATCATGAAAAGAGAAGCATCCCTGAAGCCTGTGCCCATACACGGTGCTCCTGAGCCCTCATAGCTGGCACAGTGGTGAACAAGCCCTCTCCAAAGTCAATAGGCTGAACCACCAGGAAAGGCAGATCAGGAGTGTGGGTTATTCATATTTGGAAATGGCTCTGAAACAATAACACACCAAGTAGAGATGTCTAAGTGATGGGAGGGGAAACTATCCACGTGGACAAAGCATGTCTGACATCCTGTAAAGTATTTGTTCTGGAACAGCCTTCCTTTATTCTAAGAGTAAACAGTCAAGGGAAAATAATAAAATGAAGAGGAAGCATAAATGCACTATCCACATTCGTCTATTATAGCACTCATCTCAGAGGAGCTAGACAATTTTCCAGTGTCAAAACAATGAGTAAGAAGGACTTTTACGAAGCAAGCTACAGGCTCCAAGAGGAAGCGCTCTTGTCCATGCTCTCACTAGAAACCAGTTGAAATGCACTGCAATTTTTTGTTCAATGCCAATCTCGAGAATAAAATACATGAACTTCAAAACTCTTTTATTACCCTCAAGCCTAGACAAAATGCACATGGGAAAATAACCATCTGCCTCAGAAATTCTGTTGCTAGGGCTGTTTTTTATTTTGCCAAAGACCTTAATATTTATGATGAGGTTACATTGCCCTCTTATTTCCTCTTTTGGGTTTCATACTGTGAAACCTCTCTTTTTGGCTTTAACCTACAAACTCTGAGGTTCTTCCTCCTTTTCCATCTAAGTAACTTCTGCAGCCTGTGTTCATTCCCCTCATCTGCTCCCTTCAATTCCTCTGACACTGAAAAGTTATCACCAATAGCACACATGCTGGCATGCATGCACACATGGACAGACATATGCAAACACACACAAAGGGATACCACACCCAAGCCCCAAAATTCACCAGATTGCCTTTGAAAATTCATGGTAGTCTGTGGTTACCCTAGTCTTTATAACTTTATGACAACTCATTCAACTTCTCAAGTTTGGGCCAATTGAAGTGAAGACAGCCAATGTCATGCTGTTGCTTCTGCTTTTATTTTATTCATTCTTTAAAATTAGTGTATGTTTGCAATACGTGATTATTCTGTGTGGCACGTGTACATATTACATTTTTAATTCTTTTTTGGTCCCATTGCCTTCTCCTTTCTCCCTTTTTTTAAAAAAAATAATAAACTTTTTTGATCTACAGAATATCTTCAAGAGTGCTGTGGTGTTGCTTTTATTTTTTAACTTCCCAGGGTGTACATTCATTGAAGTTTCTTTTAGATCACTACTTGGTCTATTTTGTTAAATTTATCTGTAATTAGTAGCAGCGGGATTTTAAAAAATATTTGAGTCTTCAAAAATAGTTTTCTTGTTAGCAAGTCACAATTTGCTCCTATAATCAAATGCTTACGCTTAATAACCCTGCTTTGTATATACATTTAAAAATAGTAAGCTTCATGTCAGACCTTGGAATTACTAACCTCTCAGTTTTGAGTGTGGCTCAGTGACGTTTTGCTGCACTGCTTGTCTAGTTGAAGAGCATTGATCAAGGTCCAAATTAACCCAGTAAAAATGACCACAGGTCACAAGCCTAGAGCAAAGTTGTGCAGTCCGAGAGTTTTCAGACACAACTGACTCCTCCAGGTGTTAAGCAAAGAAACAAAGAGATGAACTCACAACTTAATACTAAATGTTTACTTAAAAGCTGAGGGAAACTGCAAAACCTAAAATCTGATGGACAGCCCAGACCCCTGTCTAGGTGCTCCCATTTTGGAACTAGTGTAGGGGTGTCCTGACTGGGGTAGCTCCAGGAAAGGGGAAGACAGAGGCAGAATATCTGAGGCCATCTGGCCTTTTCAGAAACCTGCCAGTCCTGGTCAATGTCCTCAGGGATTTGTTTGTTTGCAATATTGTACTGGGGGTTGAACCCAGGGGTTTTGCACTGACCTACATCCCCATCCCTTTTGTATTTTTTATTTTGATAGGGTCTTACTAAGTTGCTAAATTACCCAGATTGGGCTCAAATTTGCAATCCTCTGGCCTTAGCCTCGCAAATGCTGAGATTACAGATGTCTGCCACTATGAATGGCAATTATTGACATTTATATTCAAAGTTAAATATATGTATACCTTCAGCTTACATTTGTGAGACAAAATGATATATTCAAGGTCAACACTGGAATTCTATTTAGGGCATTTGCTGGGCTCTGGCCTCCCTCAACTCCAAGGTCTGGTGCAGGGTAGGGTGCAGTGTAGGTGATTTCTAGGATACAGGCATTTTCCACAAGCCACTCAAAAAAATATGTAGCTTTATGCCTTTTTTAATGAGACAAAATAATTCAGCTCAGAGGGAACTTGTAAAACACTCCAATTGCACAATATGGACAATAACAAAGGTTAGCCAGGCTTTTCAGATAATCTCTGTTAGAAACCAGGAAACAGAAAGGAGATGAAGAAAGGTAAATGCTTTCCCACCTGTGACATAATCTTCCAAGTAAAACGAGACACACTTTTGGTCAGAAACCCGTGCTTGGTTTTGAAGATATGACGTAATTCGGAATTTGTTAATGACTCATCCGTGGCCTGTCTCTCTATGCCTCAGGAAGGACTCTTGTCAGTGATGAACAATGAGCAGCAATGAGAAGTCCTTCAAGCACAGAGCGGAACTAGCCACCCATTAGGATTTCAGGCAAAAGTTAGTAAGGTTTGGGATTTCCCATCCCTTGGCCTTGAAAGTCTGAAATTGCCTTGCTGTAGTTAGTCCCTCAAATGAAGGTTCAGTATAGTGTATTTCCAGAGGTCTCTCCTGACCCTAAATACCCCCAAAAAATATCCTTCTTTGGATGTCCACAGGTTCCTTGTAGTCTCCAAATGCTGGGAACTTCCAGGTCATGCCCATCCTGGGATTCACTTCCTAAGGTCAACACCAGAATCCTAAGACCTTCCTGTATTCTCCAGATCAGCTCGGCACTAACTGAGATCTGAGTTAAACTTCCTCAAGGAACACCTAGATCTCTATGGATTTCAAAAAGAGTCTAAAAAAAAAAGAAGAAGAAGAAGAACCTGGCAAACTGGCAATCATTTTCCTGAGTTCCGTTCCCTATTGAAATGATCTTCCTGCCTTCTGTTTGATCTGTGTCTGTTATTATAGCCATGGCCCTCATGAAATACAAGATGGGAATAATTACAGGCAAGAGAAGAAAGCTTTGCTTCTTTCTCCCGCTCCCAGATGGACTTTACACCAAGCAGTGGGTTCTAGGCATGCTTAGGTAGTGGCTGACCTGCCCATCAGTGCAATCCTGCCGGATTGCAACTTTCATGTACTTTCTCTTTGCAAAACCAGCAACTTTGGTTGGTTCAGTGAGGGGTGAAGTTGTGAATACCAGGGACTGAAAGGACTTCTGTATAGACAGTCTTTTAAAACCTTAATTTTCTTCAGTTCTCGTCCAATCTATGTCACTCAACAATGACTTACTGTTCAGAGAGAGCTGTGTCTGCCAAAAAGATTGGGCCTTGAGAGTTTGATTCAAAAGTCACCCCTGACTTTCAGAAACCTACCTACCTGTGGTTAAAATATCCACAGCCTTGCTAAAGTTACAGCATATAAAATATCAAGACAATCTCAGGCAACTCGCCTCCCTGTCTCCAGGTCACTAAAGCAAAAATACAGGTCTCAGCAGAAGGCAAAAAATCTTTCACCAGAGAAAGAAGTTGGATTGCACACAATTAAGTAAGTTTTCAGGAATCTGGACTTACTATACTTGTTTTTTGGAAATCATCTGACTTGCCTGTGTTTCCTTATCTTTAGCCCTCTGCCTGGTTGGCGGGTGTGCTTGGCCAGTTTACCCCGACCCTTCCTTTGCACATGCTGCCTTAAGGATAGGATTTGGTCTGCACACTCTGGCTGGTAGAGGTGCCAGGACTCTACCTGAAATAGAGGCTGAGGTAAAAAGTAGTGCTCAAATGTCCCGAAAGTGTGACCGGAACATTGAGACGCTGATGGAGTCATTCATTTGTCACTTGTGAGTCTCTGAGGGGCCAAGGACCAGGAGGACTCAGGAATGTCCACACAGCCAAAGGTGAGTCAGGGCCGCTTCCCTTCAGCACCAGATCCCAGTGGGAAGCTGTGAACAGATTGTGTGGAGCAGAAAGCTAAGGAGATACTTCGGACCCTGGGTTTCCGAGGTACTATAATAGGAAAGAGAGCATGGCGTCATCTGGAAACTTGAGGGAATGGGCAAAATAATCAATGAAAAAGATAGAAAAATTCAGAATGGATATTAACTCCTCACCTGACTAGATCAGACCAAATGTCCAAATTTATGTCTGTATCTCAGAAAAATATTCACACCTTTTTAGAGTAGATTTGGAGGTTGGAGCACAATTCCAGTAATTTAAAAATACTAACAAAATAAACTAAAACCCTGTGGCAAAAAATAGCTAAATAAATAAATAGATAGATTAATTAATTAAATAATTAAATGTCTGGGTTTGTAGTTATTAAGACCTAAGGAATAATGCTTCAAACACTTAATCTAATAATTTTTCATTCCTTATGGAGAAAAACTGAAGTCCTCAAGAAAAGAATCATGGAGAAGAGATTATAGTAAAAGCACATTTGTGGCTAATCCATTAATGAAATACATACATGTGCACATGCACACAAAGTAACTGATATAGTAACTAAACACAGCTCCCACCAAAGTATTAAAAGCACAGTTATGACAATTCTACTTTCGTTTTCAAATAACCTCAAACTTGGGGCAGGGCTAAAAGAAGTCTGAGTTAGTGGCTCCTCTGCCCAAGAAATGGCCAAGCCATGTTTAAGGACAATTGTGTATGTGTTGTTTTTTTGGGGGTACCAGGGATCAAACTCACGACCTTGCACTTGCGAGGCAGGTGCCTGAACCACTGAGCTAAATCCCTGGCCCTTGTTTAAGGACAATTGTGAGGAATAGCTTGTATCTAGGCCAAAATTCTTACCCCTCTGAGGCTCACATTTGTAATTTTAGTTGATAACAGAGAAAAATGTTTAGTGCTGCATTGAGCACAATATAGTTAGAGCTGGTTAATCACAATGAGTAGCATCCAACATGTTTAAATGTTTTGGGTATAAAATCTAATATATCTATGATAAATCATATAGCAAAGTGGTGGTCATCTTGGGCTCCAGAATCACACTGACTTGAAACATGATTCATTCTCACTAGGTCTGTGTCCTCCCATAGCTTAAACTTTCTAAGCCTCTAAGCCTTCTCTATAAAGCAGGACCAACCACAACGGTAAATCATCATAAAGTGTGTGTGTGTGTGTGTGTATGTGTATGAAGTGATGAAGTAAAGTGATGTGCATGTGTTTCCTGGTACAGTGTTTGGTGTGTAGGAGGTACTCCATAGGTCAGCACATATAATCATGAATAATTTAGGGGAAACAAAAATGTTTTACAAATTCTGTTGATTGCAGGATATAATTTGGTATAATTTAACATGTAAGTCAGCACTTTTTTGTTTGCTTATTTGTGTTTGACTCCAATAATCTAGTTAACTTGCCTCAATAGCCCAGAGATTGCCAGGTCCCATCATGGCTGAGCCTCTGGGTATAACAGGCTCAAATTCAAGTCTGATGAAAGCAATAGGGACCAATGCCTATGCCCAGAACAAGCACTTCTGAGTCACTGCTTCTTTTTTTTTTTTTTTTTTAGTACCAAGGATCAAACTCAGGACCTTGAGTTTGCAAGGCAGGCACCAGAACCACTGAGCTAAATCCCCACCCCATCACTGCTTTTTTGACCCATTTAAACTAGACTTTCTCATCTTGAATAATCCTCTGAAACCCCTCATTTGTTTTGTTGTTGCTCTTTTTCAAAACAGATATTAGTTTTTAGAGCACTGAGGAGAATACAGAGATTCCCCATAGTGCAGCTTCCCTCCCCATCACCAACACTCCCCACCGGGATAGTTCTTTTGTTGTACCTGCTCACCCTATACTGTCTGCCACATTTTATCACCCAGGTCCATAGTTTACCTGAGGGCTCTGTTTGGTGTTGTACATTCTGTAAGTTTGGGTGAATGTTCAGTGGCATGCGTCCACCATTACAGTAGCATACAAAATAGTTTCACTGCCCTAAAATTCCTGTCTTAGGGCCAGGGATTTAGCTCAGTGGTTCCGCCTCCTCCTGTGCAAGCGCAAGGACCCAAGTTCGATCCCCAGTACCAAAAAAACAAAACAAAACAAAAAACAAAAAAATTCCTGTCTTAGAGAGTCCAGTATTAAGGTGAATTGTGTCTTTATGGCTTCTTTCCTGGCAATCCTTCACACATACACTCCCACTCCATTTTCATGGGCTTCAAGCTCCACTATAGGTGGTTATCTGTCACATTCTTCCTTACTACTTGTCCAAAGGAAGCCGGAAACAAACAAAACAAAACAAAACAACAACAACCAAAACAAAGAGAATGGGAAGGGAATTCTTTCTCTAAAATTACCAATGCCTTTCAATAGCCAGAAGCCACCAATTCTCTTAGAACCAAGAAAGAGCACTCTGCCGTTCTCAAAGGAGTAAGCCCCCAAATTGAATATGATAATAATTAATATATAATAATGAATCCAGTCTGGAGTATTTTTATGCCAACACAATCATAAAATATTTTTAAAGTTTTATGAAAGAATGGATATGGCCCTTACACCTCTGCGGTGTTTAGACTGGTCTAAAGGGAATTCAAAAATAGGCAAAATGATGGTGCCCTGCCTCCCAAGCTACTCCTACACTGCTGCCCTTTTATTTCCACTTGCTGGTTTAGAGCAAAAGTCACAACAACTTTAATTTTTAAGAGGGTCTTTTGAACAAGCAACTTTGATTTTATATAATATATATATACAGCTTGTTTATTTCACACACACACACACATGCACACAAACACACGCATCATAAGTCTAAGCCAGATTTCTTTGCACCTCAACCCAAACACAAACTAATGAAGTCAAAGCAACTAACAGCACAAGATCACATCTTCGTGGGCCAAATTAAGATACAGCATGAGGTAACTCTCCTCTGGGAGCACAGTGCCACTTCTGGGGTGCTTGCAAATCACACATAAACACCTACTGATTACACTTATCACACCAGATGGCAACGCTTTTCACTGATTGATCAATAACACTGACTGCTTGGCTGACATCTAGTCAAAGGTTGATCTTAGCCCACACTTGTCAAGCTATAATGTGGACTTGGGAAGCCAACAAGACAGACTTCTCCAGCTGCATTCTGTGTTCAGAATCAGATATTTTCTGTTTGATACAAGGTACATAAATGGCAGTATTGTACAGTAAATTTGGCCTATCCTGTGGACCTATAGTGAGAAATTATTTCATCCAATGTGTTTAAGCTGGCTGCAAACTATCCAGGGATGCCAACCACTCTCTAGCTATACTTAGGTTACCAGATAGAACCACAGAGCTCCCTGCAGAGGAGACCGGGCCCTCAGCTCACCCCTGCCCCTGAAGTAGGAAAAGAATTACAGGATTGTCAGTGATAGGCAAGGCAGATTAAGTAATCAAAGTACACATTCAGAAGGAATGTACATGCTTCAGAGATGAGATGCGTTGTGGTCTGGGCTGGGGGTATTTATGTGCTCTTGGGGATATCACACAAGGGATCTGGAATGTGTTTTCCTAGTGGCAGTTAGATTATTCCTTTGCATCCAATTTATTTGCTTGTGTTTGAAGTTTAGAGATGTGGTATCCAAATAATAATGCTGTTTTTCTTTGAGGGTGGAAGTCCTGGAATTCTTGAGTACACACTATCTTATCAAAAGAAAACTGGGCCCAATTTATAGGTTTATTGTATCTTTTAAGACTCTTAGGAACTTAGGAGAAGGTAGGTTCATAAGGAAAAATAGGCTTAGAGTGAAAAAGAAAAGGCACTGTAACCTTGGGTAGCTTTGATCGTGTCCTCAAGCTGCTGGTTACAAAAAATCCACTTTCAAAATTGGAATATTCCTCATTCCTTTCTATCTTTATTTCTTCTATCCTACTTCACAAGCTTTGTTTTTTGATCAGTGCATTTCTAATTTTCATGTTGCATGTGACTTTATTATTTTGACACACACACACACACATACACACACTCTACAGTCAGAGAACAGCTACCGATAGGATGAGACACACCCTCCCTCACTTGCTCAGGAAGCCTTGCTCCCCACTTTTGAAGCCAGAGAGCACAAAAGAAACAAATATAGACAGATTATTTGCCCCCAGGTTCTGCCTTCAGAAGGTTGCTCTCTGCCCATGAGTTTCACACCTTATTCCTATGACAAAGAATCAGTCTGAATAAAAAGACACGCAAGCCTATATGGGATGGGGAAGATCGCCCTTTGGCACGGGGATAGCAGGATGCGGTATTAAGTCTCTAGGATCAAAGTCAAGCAGTGAAATCCTTGTAACTTATGCAAGAAATAGACTACTCAAGGCTTCCTTAATTAGGAAGAAAATATGAACCCTTTAAAGGGGCAATTTCTTGTAGACCTTAAAAATATATCTATAGATGAACCCCATTTGAGAGATACCCACTCATATTAATTCATAATGCTTTTCTTCACTGCTCATATGCAAGTTTATTAATACTCAGAAGTTTGTTTTCAGTACTATGCTTATCACAGTACTTTAAAATGCATATTAAATTAAAGTAGTGTTTGTTTGTTTGTTTGTTTAAGCCAAAAAACTTCATCCTTTGGCTGATCCTGGTCATTTGACTCTGTCTATGAATTTTTTTTTTTCCAACTTTTGCCCAACTATCTTTGTAGGTTTTGAATTATTAAGCAGAAAGAAGGCAGCAAGATGCTAGTTGCACAACAGAAGTCTTCAAAATACTGGTTGCATGGCAAAACTGGTTTTATCATTTAAACTACTGCTGTTCAGAGTGCAAGGCCAGCCTTTTGAAAAGAAGCCCAGGGTTGAATTTCAATTAACCCAGCCTCTTTTTCCCCTCTTCTTTAGCACCCGAAGCCAAACTTGAGGGGCAGTGTTAATTGAATCACAACCCAAATGGAGCTGGGGATTTAAGGAGCTCTTCCAGGTGGGAAGCCTCCTAGGCTGTAAAGGCGTTAAGATCGAGTCTGAGAGCCCTCGGTGTGTGGGGGCAGAGGTGAGAGCTGGGGGTGATGGCTCAGCGGAGCTCTCTGCTCTCCTCACCTGGTCAGCACCCTTCTCTTCTCTCCCCTCACTCCTGTCTGGCTCACTACAAATCTGGCCTGACCTCACTTCCTCTGCACCGACCCGGAACCGGGGTGGGTGCCTCACAGAGAGGACCACACAGCGCTTATTAAGTTATTGAAACTCACCCTGTGGCCACACCACCTGACAGAGGAAGCAGTCAGGAGACTGGAGTGTTTCGCTACCAGACATGAGGCACAGGTCCTGCCGCATGATCAACAGCTAAATACTGTGCAGGAGGGGTTGCTTGTACCCATTTTCACACAACAGGCTTAGAGGAGTGATTAACTCCCTCAGGGTCACATAATCAAGATTTGATGGCTGAGAGTTAAGCTCAGTCTCACTCCACAAGTCACACATTTTTAACTACTTAAGCCATTCTACCACCCATTCGTTGAAAAAAGAAAAAAGATATTGCTTAGCGAACTTGAAAAAAGTAGATTCACTTTTGCTGGCTCCAGTCTCTGGTTTTTTAAATCTACCCAGGCCAGATCAGAAAGCAAGGAGTTCTACATCAGAATGATTAGAAATAGCGTTTATTTCTGAATAGATTGATACAAATAATACAAAAATAAAAGTTTAAAAGTGAGGTCAGTGACAAGCAAGAGTCCCCCTACTCAAACCCATGGGTTCCCTTCACCACAAGTAATTACAGAGACCTATCGGTGTTAGGAAAGGTAGACCTAGAACTATTTTGTAAACTATGACCACAAGCCAGTAATGCATCCATTTAATGGACTCTGACCAGCATTGTTTTTTAATGTCATAGAAAACTAATACATTTGAAGGGCTCAGATTCGGAGTAGATAGTTTAGATCTGCATGCAAAAAGAGGGCAGACATTGTCCCATGACGTTTGTGTTTCAGTTTTATATGTGGCAAAAATGTACGCCTGACTGAGTCACAGAATATAAAATGGCTTCCTCATTCTGAAGCAGTTTCAGAGCAGTCATAGACACGACCCGGCAGATTCACACACCTGCAAATTATGAGGGTCTTGCTGCCAAAAACCTTCTACCCATCCCTCTCATTAGCCCATGTCCCAGTTAAAGCAGAAGCCAGACCCCAATCTTCCCCTGCTCAGATCAGGACCCCACCACACACATACAACAAATAAAACTTTGGAGACAGTATTATTGCTATTTGCTTATTGTGTTAGCATCTGAAAAATATGCTGACATCAAATCTGATTAAATTTGGAAATATTCTTTAGGCCAATGTGACTGAAAATATGGGCCCTGTGATGTAAATAAATCTGAGTTGGGGTGAGGCTCTGGGAAGGGATTTCCTACCTTGACAGAGTTCTTCAAAGCAGCTGAAAAGCCAGGCATAGTGGCATGGGTCTGTAATCCCAGTTCTTTGGGAGGCTGAGGCAGGAGGGTCACCAATTTCAAGTCCCACCTGGGCAACTTACGGGGACCTTGTCTTAAAATTTTTTTTAAAGCTAGGGATGTAGCTTAGTGATTGAGTGCATCTTAGTTCGATCTCCGTATCACACCTGTGCGCACACACACACAGAGCTGAAAATAAGGGTGGATTTAACATGTAGAATTTATACTTGGGATGCTCTAACACAAAAATGCAACTTCTATGACTTATAACTCCCCTTGGAGAGTTCTGAGGGTAGCTCAAGGAGACAGAGCACCTCCACAAAACCATCCAGAGCTGGTGAGACCAGAGAGGGCTAGGCTTCCACTGTAAGTCCCAGTCTTTAGGCACAGGGTCATGGAGCTGCTTCTCACAGGGACAGCTTGTCTAGCCTCAGTCCAGGGGAGCCACAGCAGGGATGGGTCATGTTGTATAAACTGCAGTGTGGGACAGCCAGCCGCAACAATACAAATAATCAGGCCAATTTCCCTGTCTCAGAAACAGGAGCAGCACCCAGCAGGGGAGTACAGGATGGCACCAGAGCTCCTCCCTCCTTCACGTCTTCTGTCTCCTTGCTGTCCTTGGGAACTGTGTTCCTCCGTACGGTGGCTTTGTCCTCGAAGGTCCCTGTGGAGGCCTCGACGGGACATGTCAAGGTATCCCAACCCTAAACGGCAGCTCCTCGAAATCATGGTGTAAAGTCATGGCATACTTCTGGATTTATTTGCTGATTTGGCTACTATCTCATAAATAGGATCTTGCCTGTCTTGTTCTCTTCCAGACTCGAGGTGGCAAAAACTGCTCCAGACATCAAGGAGGCATCCATAATTACATCTTGGATGGATGAATAAGCCTTAGACAATGCAATGCAGGCTGTGACGGCCAAGAGGGTTACCAAGCACACCAGGCATCAGACCGATTCTGAAAGATGCTCTGCTCCCTTTGGCCAGGGGCAGCACTGTGTGTGCCCTCTAGGCATCCTGCTGCTTTAGATGGGGTTGGGATGACCCTGCTTTTGTGTATTTACCAGGTGGAGAGAGAGAGGAGGCAGAAGGAATCACACAAGCAAAATGACTGAGACTTGAAAGGACACACAGCAAACAGTAATTACCAGGAGTGGCAAGGTACACCCTAAGAGGTCAGGTGCCTACGAGGGCATGGCTGGGGGCCAGGCAAGACCAGGAAGGTCCAGTCCTGTGAGCACCATGTTAAGAAGTCGAGTTTTATTTCGTAGGCAATGGAAGACTCCCAGGCACTTTGGAAGCAGGGAAATAATATGTCACAGTACCTGGGGAAGCAACATAAAGGAAAGATCACAGAAAAGGAGGTGCCACAATGCAGAAGGCCAGTGACACGTCTGTTACACCATGCAGGTAAGAGATGATGGGGCCCCAGACCATCATGTGGACCTGGGGAAGACAAAAGGAGGCAGTGATGAGAAGTGTGGGTCTGAATGGTTATATTCAGGAGGGTCCTGTTGAAGCTATCAGGGAAAATGAAGACACATAGCTTGATGATGGATCATTTAGAAATCTGATGAAAGCTAAAATCCATTCCCCTAGGAAAAAATACACAGAAAACTTTAGATGTACCAGAGCCTTCACGTGTAGCCTCCCCATCTAAGTAACCATCGAAGTCACAGGTCTGTAGAAGAAGCCCTGATGGGTAGAATGACAAAGAGTTGGAGGAGCAACTCCCCCAAGGGAGGGCAGAAGGCTTGATGGTCCCCGACAGACACTGATGGTTGCCCATCATAAATGTGGAGAAGCAGAAAAGAGGGTAATATGAGGCTACAAGTGTTGTTCCTAGAGGTCAGAGGTTCTCATACACCAGGGAGACTATGCACATGGCAGGAGGTAAAGGGCAAGACAGAGCTAACTTCTCACTTTTATGCATTTAGAAAAGATGTACTGCTTAGATGGAAGCAGCCAGAAAGCCTCATTAAAGGTCTGAGGTCAGACCTCTTCTCAGTGGCCTCCAAGGACCTCTGTCCTTCTGAGGAAGTTAAGGCTGCCTTGGGGGTCTTGAATCATCCTCCGACATGCACAGATTGGCTATCTGTAGGCTCACAGGAAAGAAGGTGTATAGTCGTTCCAAAGCCTTGGGAGCCTTAGTGCCCCTTAGCAAGGAGTCGTCATGATTTCACCATCACTTGGTCCAGTGAGCAGTGCCAGCCAAGCACTCCCCTGCCCCATGGGCTCTGGCTCCAAGCTCATGTCCCGCATCCTCCAGGACTGTGGGGTGACCTTCATGGAGGCTAAGATCCATGCCCTCATGAAAGCAGCTGGTGTAAGCACCGAACTTTTGGGGCCTGGCTTCCTTGCAATGGCCTTGGCCAGTGCCCAAATGGGGCACCTGCCACTCAGAGACTGGTGGCCCTGCTCCCACAGCTGGTGCTGCACTCCCAGGAGGTCTCCCTCCCACTGCTCCCTACCGAGGAGAAAAAAGCAGAGGCGAGGAAAGAAGAATCCCAGTAGACTCATGATAACATGCTTTGGTCTTTTTGACTAAACCTCTTTTGTGACATGTTCAAGAAAAAGCTGAGCTTAAAAAAAAACCCCACAAATCTTAGGTGGGCCCAGAAACAGAATCCAAGGCAGGTACAGCATTGGGAAGCCCAAGAGAAAGAAGGACTCTTTCTTTAGAAAACTTTGCAAGAATCATTTCATGAATGAATTAATAACCTCAATTTCTATTGCTTATATGTACAACGAACTTCAATTATAGATGCACGTAACTGCCTGCATATGTGTTTAATGTTATGTGAATACACCACAGTCTCTATATATATAAACACGGATTTACACATAAATAAAATCATGCGTTTACATAAAGGAATATGTAGAAGAGATGCAATAGAGAAACAGTGAAGGCCCCCATGAAAGCTAGAGGGTAAGGTGCCAGCAAACTTACCAGTTTTGCTGTAGACAAGGACTTAAAAGGAAAATGTGCACTCTTTGAGGAAATAATCTGGCAGAATCTAATTTTCTTCTTCAAGATCACTATATTCCACATTTCAAAATCAAATCAACAGTAGTTTTTGGGTAATGACTCACGTGTGTTACCTCAGCTAGCTGTTTGAAGGAAGCTACACCTGATAGCTTACAGTTTGGTTGGAAAGATGAGACAAGGACAAGGGTATAGAATATAAAGTGTGAGCACTCGATCACAGTTGGGGGAGGCGGGGAAAGGGCTCACTTTGAGGAAGGAGGTCAGGGAAAGGTAATTGTTTACCTGGAAATCAGAGATCTCTTTGAACAAAACCAAAGCCTGCACCCTAAGAACAGTAGGAGACAAAGATGTAGATGATACAGACAACGGTATGTATCTTTACCATCTTCAGACAGCTGAAGAGTCAGTAGTTTAGGTTGTAGACTAGCAGGAAGGATGGAATATACTGTAATAACTCTGAAAAATTGTGAACCTCTTCAGTGAGGAACAGAGTCATTATATCAACATCCTCCTGACATTTACCTGCCCCTTGTTTTTTATTTATTTATGTTTGGTACCGGGGGTCCAACTCGGGTCTTTGCGCTTGCGTAGCAGGCGGTGAAACCACTGAGCTAAATCCCAGGCCCTACCTGCCCCTTCTTTGTACATGGCAGTGGTTGATGACTTGGTCTTTATATCACCCAATGTTCATGATTCTCAGGTCTCTTTAGGAAGTGGAGCGGAACTTTTTTAAAGCACTTTTTTGTTTTGTTTTGTTTTTCATAGACCAAGAATTGAATTTTAGACAAGGCCTTCCTCTTGAGCCTAGCTGTTAGAATTTGAGAGAAAAAATTTGGTCCCACCTAAGCAAGTGTATTGGATTCTCTGGGGTACATGTTTTGCAAACAACATACATTTCTGGCTCCATTTTATGTGCCTTATTTTTCATTTTACAAGCCTCTTTTTGTAGGTCATCTACTCTTTTTTGGTGTCTTTGTTGGTTTGTTTTGGTTTTTTCTGAGACAGGGTCCTGCTATTTAGTTCGGGATGACCTTGGACTCACTATGTAGCCCAGGCTGGCCTCAAACTCGAAGCAACCCTTCTGCCTCAGGCTCTGGAGTGCTGGGATCACAGGTGTGCACCACCACACCTGTAGGTCATGTATTCTTGTAAGCTATATTGAATTCTTTTTTAGGAAAAGGTGGTATATAAATATGAGGAAACATATACTTGAAATAATAAAGGAGGCCTTTAGGTCCATAGTATAAGGCTGAGAGGACAACTGACCTTGTAGCGGAAGTGGCTAGCATCTCAGAGTGTTAACAGTGACAAGTGTGCCTTTGGGATGGACAGACCCACAGTACTACTGGAGTCAGGCTGATCTTGGTCCAAATCATAGCTCTGTCTGTTTTACTGGTGTATGATTGGAGGCACAGTATTCTGTAAACCTTAGTTTCCTGTCTCTTACACAGTGACTCCTTTGTATTTGGACAGGATGGGAGTGCTGGATGAAATGGGATAATATATAAAAAGCACTTCGCACACCCCACTCCGCATTAACTATTGCTACTGTCATTACCAGGCCTTCAACAAGCGGAGGTGGGCCACTCTTGGCCAAGCTTGCACCCCACCTTTCCACCCTTCCTCTCTCCCCACAGTCTCTGACACCCTGGATGCCCCACAGATGCAGGTGACCCCCCTGAGCACCTCCACACCTGCTGCCCCCCCCCAAGAGACCCCAATGCCCTGGTTTAGGCAACTCCCCAGCTGATCTTGTGGCAGGGTGAGATGTACGCACCGCTCCTCCTACCAGGATCGTACTGAAGTGGCAGAGTTTAAAATAAAAGAGATGGCGGAGGAACAGGGGCACTGTAGGTAGGAAAAAGATAGGCAAAAGATAGGAAAAAGGCCTCATTGAGCTTTATTAAGATCAATAGGGAAACTTATTAAAAGCAGTTTCTTAGGGAAAAGCTAGTTAGAGGTGGGAGAGGCACAGGCACCACAATTACCAGGAAAGCCAGCTCCTCTCAGCCACCTGACAGAATGCAAGGGCAATGGAAGACAGCCATCTAAGGACTCTTAATATGGTAGACACGCATGCACACACATACACACCTCCACATGGGCACGTGTGTGTGTTCTCACTTTAACGTTAGTAAGTATATCGCACCAGACACACCCATGTACACAAGTCCCCTTTACTCAATCCTTAAGTAAGCTGCCTTCCTACTATGCCTTCTCCCTTCACTTACTCATTACAAACGGACAGCAAGAAACCAAATGGCCAGAAAGCTAGGTTAGGATCAAAGACAGTAAAAGAACAAATCAGATACGGACAAGTGCCCACCTGGGGGATGGGAAAGACACTGGTCCCCAATAAACAGAGCCAGGGATAAGAGCTCCCGGCTTTCAGCTCTGAAGCCCTCTACCACCTCACGGTAGCTGTCTATCCTCTTTTCCATCTTTTCTCCCCAAATAAACCGTCTTTTGTCATACTAAACTTTGCCTCTTTTTTAGTTCTTTACTGGTGCCGGGTTTAGAATCACTGGGAGCTGCGTTTTCAGCAGAGCAGCGGCATGGCGTGGCATGGCGTGGCGAGCTGTCCACCCCTGGAGGTAACGATGGTTTATTTGGAAAAGGATGGAGGAAAAAAGATGATGGACAGTTCTCTGGGGGAGCAGGGGGCATCAGAAGTGAATACCTGTGGATTTTTGTCCTCCGTTCCTTTCTACTTAGGGCTGGTTGATTTCTCCCATCCTGCCCGAGCGCACCTGGAAGTTGTTGCCATCTGATCAGCTCTCTGGCTGTCTTTGACCCTAATCTTTCTTGCCCTTTGATTTCTTTCCGCCTTTTTGTGATGGGGGGGGGGGAACCTCAGAGGGCAGCTTAGAGACAGAAATTAAGGGAACATGTGCGCATCCTGTGCAGGTATAGTGATGCTAAAGCGGGAATATACATGCAAGTATATATGTATAACTGTGTGTCTTTTGCGTATTAAATAAGAATCTTCTTATCTCCTTTGCATTTTATCAGAGGTGGGTGAAGGGGCTGTTTTCCCCGGCCTTTCAGCTTCCTGGCTACATCTCTGCCTGTAGTTTTTTCTGTGAAATTCTTATGTTAATTGTGTTACCTGGCACCTTCCCGGGTCTGGCTTCTCTGTCTTTTCTTACTTTTGTCTTTTTAATTGCTGGAGTCTAACTGCAGAGGCAAAAGCTGCCTTTAGTAAGATTTCTTACTAATTTCTTTGGTCAAGCTTTAATGAGAACCTATTTATCCTTTTTCCTGCCTAGGACCCCCTGCCCTACAATCTCAGTTCCCGACCGGACTCTGAGCTCTGATCTATACAGGAGAGGCCCGCAGGGGACGAAGGGGTTCCACTGAGGCCGCTTTCCGGGCTCAGGGCGAGGCAGCTGCCAGGCGTGGGCCCGGAACTGGGGGCCGGGAGCCCCCGCTCCCCACGCACTGAACCGCCGTCTGGAGAGGTCCGCTGAGCACAGGGTCAGGAGGAAAAGTGCGGGAGGCGCGGGCCGGGGCGCTACTGAGTACTGGAGCCGGTTTCGGGGAAGCGCAGCCCCACGCTTCCTGGGCCGATAAGATCGGCGTCAGGTGGCGCGGAGGGCGGCGCGAGCGGGCGCGCACCGAGTCTGCAGAGCGCGCCGTGCTCGCGTGCGGGCGCCGGCCGGGCCGGGCTGCGGCGAGGGCGGGCGGGTGCGATGCGCCGCGGCCCGCCGGGCCCGTCCCGCCGCGCGAGGTGAGCAGCTCCGGCCGCGGCCATGGGCACCCTGGGCAAGGCGCGAGAGGCTCCGCGGTGAGTAGGGCCGGAGGAGCGCGTCCCCGGCCAGGGGCGGCGGCGACCTCGGAGGGACGGGCGGGAGGGTCTCCGGGCCGGGGACGCGGGCGGAGGAGGGAGCTGGGGCTCGGGCCAGAGCTCGGAGTGGCGAGGGGAAAGTGCCAGCCCCGGCCTCCTGCCACCCTCCGCGCCCGGGACTCCCACTCGCGGATTTTCCGCGTCCCCCACACCTGCCCCGGGCACGGGGCCGGCAGCGCCCCCTGGCGGCCTCTCGGACCCGGTCTGGAGTGGCCGGCCGCATTTGCAAGGAGGGCACAGCCGCCTGCTCGTCGGCCCTGCCCCGGAGGAGAAGTTTCTGAACCCCTGGCCGGCGAGCCGTGAAGCCTCCACACACCCTCACTCACTCCACCCTGCGATTCTAGAGATGCTTAGGGGGATTCCTGCAGTGATAGATGAGGGACGAGCGAAAGGGCTCTTGGCTGGAGAAAAAGGTTTGGGCGGGTCAGGCACCCTAGTGTTCACTCGCACTCCGTGTTCACCGGAGTCAGAGGACTGCCCCACGACGCCTCTCCTCGGTGCAGGGCCGGCCTGACCTGCGCTTCGCAGCTCCACTCACGCGGACTCCGTGTGACTGCAGGCGCCGCACCTGTGCAGCCGTCCACAGGGCGCAGGGGGCTCCGTGCTGCTGGACTGATGGACTTCTGACCCACGCGTGCCAGGCCCTCTGCATTCCCTGACCACCGACGCTGTACCGGGCCCTGGAGTGGTCAAGGGAGGTTGAACAATTAAATTGAGGCTGTTAGGGGGAGGAAAGAGCACCAGTGGAGGAAATCTGCCTCTGCTCAGCCCTAACCAGTACAAGTTGGGGTTCTGACCCTCTGCTGATCACTTCCTCCTCCAACCCCTACTGCATGAAGCCGAGACCCCGCTGAGACATCTTTGCCCTTTGCCTGGAGAGGCTGCCCCTGCAGCCAGTTCAAGGTTTTGACAGCTTCCTTCAGCAAGCCCTGGGGGGCTTTGGCCTCTTTTAGGCTCTGTAAAACACCTTCAAGTTCATTTGTTTTTCTCAGGGATTTTTGTTGTTGGATTATTATCTTTTTAATTCACAAATGAAATGGGAAACATTTGGCTACCATCCTTTAAAAATACAACTTTGCAGAATTAGAGGCTGTTCATTCTGTGGATTGTTAAAGTACTTTTAAAACTGCTTATAACAAAAGCATTTTGTGGGGCCAGGGATTTATCTCAGTGGTTCTGCTGCCTGCCTTGCAGGGTCCTGAATTCAATCCCTGGTACAAAACAAAACAAAACAAAACACATTTTGTGAATCCTTGTCTACCACTAATTCATCAGGAGAGTTGAGAGACTGGAGGATTCTCCCGGAGGCAGCCAGCCAGTCAGGACCCTGTCTAAGAACCGAGTTTCTGTTTATGGGGCACATAATCATCGGATCTTACCAGATCACTTAGGTGCAATCAGTTTTAATATTTTCTCTTCCTCCTGGTTTCTCATGCTCTAGCCTTCTGGTGTCCACATTTCCCAGGTCCCATCTCTCACCCTCTTTGGTCTTCTACTCAAAGTGCTTCCTTCTGGATCTTTCTTTATTTCTGAATCCATCCTTGCCCCTCCTGGTTCTGGTAAAAGCACTGACATCTGAGAATTGCTGTATCAACCAAAGAGCTTTCCCTTGTTGCCTGCACTAGCATGTCACTAAAACTAGAGAACTGGGTGGCCTCAGGAGTCCCAAATGTTCAAGCCACCAACAGAGAGAGAAAATCGAATTTTCCTTGGCCTTCCACACACTCCCCAGCCCCAGTGGGAAGAGCTCTGCACTGACAGCCCCTAGGTGCTCTTGCCTCTTCTCCAGGGTCGAGAGAAATCCTGTGGAAGGCCTGAGCGAAAAAGACTTTTACTGTCCAGGGAAGAATTTTTGTCATTCCCTTACTCTGCCTTTGGTGCAGTGGCAGCAGCTGAGGCAGAAGCTGAATAATGTCAATGTTGGACCAGGCTTAGAGCTGTCAGTGCTTGCAGGAGGGGAAGGGAGCCCGTCTGGGAAGTGTGGCAGTGACAGAGGAGGCCACCTCTAGCATGCTCTGCATCAGTGGCCCAGTGACATTACCTTTCCAAGCCTGGCCTCTCTACAGCTATAGATGACGGGTTTGGAAAAAGACTATGAAGAGCCCATCCAGCCCTGGCATCTCGAGGACAGTTCCTGGGACCTGTGGCAGGAGCTGAGATTCGGCCCTGACGGTAGCAGCTGTGCTTTTGCAGGATTTGACTTCAGTTTTACATTGAGTTAGCTTTGTCAGCCTCTCTCTGACAGTCTGCTTGCCAGTTGTCATGTAGTATGAGATACATGGTTCCAGGCACAGTAAATATTTATTAAATGCAAGTCAGGGAGGTGCCAGGTACAAATCCCAGATCTAGCACACGTGAGTCATGAGGCCTCGGCTATGTCGTTTAGCTTCTTTTGGACTAGGCTTCAGCCTCACGGGATGGAGATAATATCTTTGTAGACTGTAGGCTTCAGAGACAATGTAAATGCCCAGCACAGTGCCTTCAGAGTGTAGATTTTCAGTTCATGGTGTGTGTTATTGTTTTATTTGCAGATTATCATTTTTTTCTCAGATACCAGTTTGATTCTGAGGCTATCTCAGAGGCTAGGGAAAAATCAGTAGAGGCCACAGACTTGGTAGAGTCCTATAGCACCAGCTTGATCTCTCTGGAGTCAGTCCCTTCAATCAGCAGATGGCCCGTAACCAGCTAACCAGCGGGTGATTCCAGTCCTCAGCCCTGCAGACCCCTGGGGTCCTTCCTCTAGGAGTCTGGCTGTATACTGAACGGCCCCGTGCACCCAGAGAATGGTCTTTTAGCAGGTTTGTTTCCCCAGACCCAGGTGTTGCTGCATTTTATTTGATCTAAGCCTTCTTCAGCTCTGTCTCGGTGAGA
Organism: Heterocephalus glaber; assembly: GCF_000247695.1. Next base: position 5,760,258 of record NW_004624804.1, on the reverse strand, counting down.
TTTTATCTTGTCAGAGGAGCTCTTCCAAACACTTCCCAGAAATTGCTTCTCCTTCCTCCGAGAACATCATTTACTCCTCTTACTTCTCACAAGACGCTTATTTAAGCGTTATATGGTTGCCATTTCATAATTTCAATCTGATCCCCCAGCTAGGTTTTTTATAGTAAGGAACGTCAAGATCACCTGCATACAATAACAACTAACGTGCTTTATAGTTTACACGAGCATGTTACATAGTTTCCTAAGTACTCTCCTAGACTCTCTCTCTCCCCCGCTTCCCTCCCTCTCTCCCTCCCTCTCCCCCCCTCTCCCCCTCTCCCCCCCACCACAGTCTTACTCAGAGGAAGCTCTTACTAATCCAGGTCATTTTGTGCTTATTATATGTGGGGAATCTCTGATTATGAACCTGGGTTATCTTTTTGTGAAGCAACCAAAGCTAAGTAGGGAGAGAGTTAACTTATGCCCAGATGTTACCAACAGCATTGCCATCACTATTAAGTCTTAAGATATGTATCTGTATGTTTTTAAATAGGAAAATAAAATACTTCCCTTCATAAGTCATCTTGCCAAATGACTTTTACCAGGTCACACACATAAAGCCAAATGTGAAGAGATGAAGATATGCTGGAACCCTAAGCCATATCCAGATCTAAATTTATGCTTCAACGTTTACCTCTGAAACCCTTAGTCTCTCTAGCTTAGCTTTCACTTTTAACTGTTAATGACCCAGATAAGTCCTCCCTGGAATAATGTTTAATGATAAAAATGACTCATAATGATTACCTATATTATTAATAATGGACGTTTCTTAAAGAAACCAAACTTTGTAAGGAAGGCAGAGCTAACTTCACGTCTCAGTGCTACCACCACCCTAACTCCTAACTCCCTGCACACCCTTCAGACTTTGACTAACCCCCTGAGGTCTTCAGAGCCGTTTTTGAGGCCACCTGGTCTTCTGCAGCATCTAGGGTACTGCTCAAGATAAACTTAGGTGAAGACGAGACCAACTTAATTCTTAAGACCCAAGTCAGTGGCCAAGCAGCTACATTTTTTTTTTTTTGACTACCAGGGTACAGTCCTGCCTGTGCCTCTTCCTTGGGGGGAACTGGGAGACAGACAGCAGGACAGAGCCATCCTGGTGCTGGGAATTAAGAGCCCTTGTTGCAGTCCAGAAATCTCACCTGTCATTTGCTGGGGAGATGTCTCTTTAACAGCCAACCAGTCTGTTCCGTGCATTCACCAAGTGGGAGGGCTATGGTTTCTATCAGTCCTGCTCCTGGGATTAATTGTCTTATCTCCACTCCTTTTCTCTCCAATCTGCCGACAGAGCCCTGAGCTGCCAGTTTGTCCCTAGCTACTCTGCCTGCCCTCACTGCCTTCTCTTTTTCCCCAGGAAACCTTGCCATGGCTCCAGAGCTGCCCCTAAAGCAAGACTAGAGGCAAAACCAGCCAGCAGCCCCTTCCCTTCCCATCCCAGCCTGGCCCAGATCACCCAGTTCCGAATGATGGTGCCCCTGGGACCTTTAGCCAAAGGAGCCAGCCTGGACGACCTCATCGACAGCTGCATTCAGTCTTTTGGTGAGTTGGCCAGCTGCCCGTGTGCATAGAAATCGCTCCCTCACTTTGTTCTTACCTTAAAAAGTGCTTTACAGAGTTGCAATTAGATTATATTTTGGCTTTAAAAGTAGCTTTTGAGCCTTTGAAATGTTGGAGACTGTGTGGAGAGCCTATGGCACATGACTGTGTGGGTGTGATAGGTCGTGATGAGAGGAGCAGTTTAAAGTGAGAAAAGTTACCAAGCAGTTTACATTTCCATTTTTCTTAGGCGGGGGATAGAAAAGATCAAGAAACAGTATCATGCACCTGCTGGTCTGACACTCTTCTGTTCATGTGTTCTTGGGGCAGATAGTCTGTGGTATGGAGCAAGCATTGTTTTTGAACAGAAATTTGAAAGCCTTTGCATCTTTGGACAAGCAATTCTCCATAATTCACCTTCCCATCTGGAGCTGTAATTGTTTATGACTAGAAGATACTGGTTAATAAGTGGCGCTGCAGGGTCACGGAGCTGGGAGAGGAGCGTGTGGACATACACGCATTATCCAGAGGTGCATTATCCATATGCTTCCCGGGGTCAACGCCTGTAGTCACCATGCAGGGTGCATGGCTTATGCGGCCAATAAGCAATTATCTGAAAAGGTTTATTTTTAATTTTATAAGCACTGTCTTTTGATTACCGTTTCTGAAACAGAGATCGGGAAGTACTTAGTATTTGTTCTACTCCAAGAAGGGAATGGTTAAAATTGATGGACTTTGGTGAAATCTTTCACTTCAAAGATCAAGTCCTCCCTGTGTGCCCCCTTTTTTTTTTTCTGTTTCTCAGTCTCACACTGGAAAGTAGGAGCATGTGGCTCAGCCCAGAAGCCCTAGCCTACCCCAGCCCTTGGTGCCTCCCAGAGCGCAGAGGGGCAGCATGATCAGATGCTAGGTAGCACAAGATGTATTAGATCTCAGAACCAGGTGCTGTTGGCTGGGCATGGTTAGTGCTAGGCCAGACCTCATTTATAGAATTGAAAAAGACACTGACATCTTAGGGTTACTTGTTTAGTACAACATCAAATCATTTCAACTGTTTCGACAGTGGCCCAAGCAGTGGCTCTTAAACATTACTGCATCAGAATCCTGTGGAGGTTTTTTTAAAAATAATGCAAATGGCTAGGCCCCATCCCCCAGATTTCTACTCTGGTAGTTCTGGGGCCCGGAGGGAACCAAAAATTTGCATTTCTGACAAGTTTCCAGGTGGTGCTAATGCCGCTACTCCAAATACCGTGCTTTTGAGAATCATTGCCTTAAAGTGCTGTTTGTTGTAGACTTTGAAAGAAGAGGGAAGCAACTGTATTGCTGGATTAATTTTAATTTCTCTTTAATAACACTTTGACCTACCAGTTCAGGGTTTTGGAGGAGAATAAATGACTTTGTCTTTCAAAATAATCTTAGAAAACGTACTCACAAGGAGATAAATAGAAGATAGCAGCACCTGGCATGGTGGTACATGCCTGTAATCCTAGAATCTTGATGGATGAGGTGGGCAGAACACAGATTCGAGCCCAGCGTTTGCAACACAGTGACATAACAAGACACTGTCTAAAAATAAAAGGGCTAGGGATATAGTTCTGTGTGAAGGCCCCTGTGTTCAATCACTAGGACCGAGAGAGAGAGAGAGAGAGAGAGAGAGAGAGAGAGAGAGAGAAGGAATATGAATGAGAATGAACCTGGGTGAGGGCAGCTGATTGGGAACCATTTTTCAGATGTGCTTTGTCAGCATCTGATTCCCAAGTCGCTTAAACTGCACCGTCCTTGTGCCTCTTAGTGCTCATATTTACTTGTGCCTCTTAGTGCTCATATTTACTTCCTGGTCCTTAGCAGAACATGGTGACTAGTCCATGAGTAAGGTTTTATTTTCTATTTTACTAGTGAGTAAACTGGGGCGATAATATGTTTTTCATGCTTTTTCCCTCCAGTGTCAGACATTCAATTATCAACCCAGCTGAGGACTGTTTTCCTAACCAAATCATTGTGACCAACCTGCAAAGTACCTGACCAGTTCTAAAGTCCTTCTCCCAGATAACCTATCCTAACCCTCTCTTCTCAAAAAATCTTACAAGGGCATTGATTTTTTTCCTGAAATATGTTGAACTGAAATAAAAGTGCCTTAATGCAGCTGCTGTAGAAATCCCGTGGACTCTAATAGTCTTTTATCCATTATCAAGAAACATTGATTAAGCCCCTAATTATGTCTCTGCTGTGCTGGGCAGGGCACAAGCAGAACTGCAGTGACTGAGTGCTTATTCCATTAGTACTTAACAATACCTGAAAAGCACACTGTTTAGGACAAAAAATATACAAGGACAAGTGATACTAAACAAAGGTGTCCAGGAGAATGAGTTCTTCATGCCAGGTAGAATTTGAGTGAGTACTTTTCATGGTGAGGTCAGAGATGAAGGACTCCCCCCTCTCCAGGCCCTCTTGGCGTATCGGAACTCTGGGGACACAGTGAGGGAAGGTCTCAGGTTATTGTGTATTGTGTAATGCAGTTTCCTGTCATAGAATTCACATGAAAGAGGAAATAAAAAACCCTCTAGGTCTATAGTGAAAGGGAACATGATTTCAGCTCTTTTCTTGCTCTTTGATTATTAGCTCACCTACAAAGGGTGATCGAAACATATGGTGAATATTAAATTTTAAAACAATGTATTACAGTAAAAGACACATTGCCATTAATACCCCTGACACCACCATCCCATTTCGAACATACTCCATGCTTCTTGTCATTCTCTAAAGCAATTCTGAAAATCCTCTATCGTGGGTGTCTTTATGAGGTGTGATCAAAAATATAGTAAGTGCTGCTGCTGAGTGCCATCCAGTGGAAAGGCAGACTCGTAAAACGTTAGTGTGCCCTCATCCACCTTGTTCACCTGATCTGGCATCATGTGACTCCTGGTGCTTTCTCAAAGTCAAAATGACCACGAAAGGTAAATGTTTTGAATTGTTTGAGGTCATCAAGGCAACAACAACAGTGTAACTGCAGACATGAGAAAGGCCTTTGCTTTAGAAAGTGACAAGAGTGACGAGATAAATGTGTCCAAAGCAAGAGGGAGTCTTTCGAGGATGATTAGTGACAGTGTCTTTTTTACTATAATAATATTTAAAAAAATTTTTTTAAGCATTCAGCATTTATTTTGATTGTACTGCATGTATCAGGGCACTGGGAGATTTAGCTTGAGCTACCAAAAAAGCTGTTTGGAAGATAAAGAGTGGCTGATCCATTAGTTAACTTACTTTCTACTGCCTTCCTGATGTCACCTTTATGCAGGTGCTTTGAAGAGGTTTCCTTGGCCAGGGCTGTGCTGTCAAACACAGCAGCCATTTAGCCACGTGTGGCTCTTGTCACATACATTTCAGTCAGTTAAAGTGAATATAAATTTAAGTCCAAGCATCTAGACCCATAGCTGCAAGTACCTCACGAATGGTAGCTATTGCTGGACAAGGTAAATAGAGAATATTTCAGTCGTGACAGAAAGTCTGTCAGACACGGCTGGAGAGGCCAGATGGTTGGCTTGAAGGGGAAAAGCAGTGGACAGATTTTCTAGAAACTGAGCTTTGCCTTTCACTGATAATTCTAGGTAGTAGTCCTAATAGTGCTCAGAGCTTGGTGGGTGTTCAGAAGTGTTTGCCGATGGCTGCTATCTCTTTGGCATTATTAGTCATTAATTGTTAGCAACTCTCTTCTCAGAGGAATGATATATTATAATGCTTTTAAGGATGGGTAGCCTGCACACACAAGTTAAGGGTACTTTTCAAGGCCTCCAGCAGACCTCCAGTGTCTCGTCAAAGGTTATGGGATGGTGACTAGAACCATAGAGCCCTGAGTCACAGTTCACTGCAGTAACCATGAAGCAGCCTGCTCCTACCTTCTGTGTTAATCTAAGGTCACACTTTATATCCACAACATATCCTTGCTAGTTAATCCACGCTTCAGCTGAACATAACAAGGCAAATCATCACTACCTGGTGCATTTATGTCAGATGTATGTGAATCACACCATCTGTTTCAGAAGCAGAAAGACCTATGAGATCATCTCGGCTTTTAAAATTGTTTTCACTTTGAAAAAGGGCTGCCAGCATGGGGGGCTGAAGGGAAGGCTTTACATATCCAGATTTACAAAGCTTTTCCTTGTCCCCTTCAGGGCAGGACAACTCCTGATAGCATCAGAAAAGGAATTTGCACACAGGCCCCAGAAATCAGCCTAGCAAGCAGCCCTCCTGTTCCTGGGCCAAGTGTGGGAGGAAACTGAAGGTTTTGTCTTACCTGCCAGGGAGAAGAGAAATGAGTCCAAATGTCTTTGTCTGTGTAGTGTTGTTTATTTACTTATTTTTGGAGTTCCATATGCATTGACTTTATTTTATCCTCAAAGTAACTCCAAAATAGGTCAGGTATTGTTATCTTCATTGGACAAACAAGAAAATAAACCCAGAAAAAAAAGGAGGGCCGGGTATTTAGCTCAGTGGTGCCAGCGCCTGCCTCACAAGCGCAAGGTCCTGAGTTCAATACCCAGTACCAAAAAAAGGAAAACATACTACTCTCCTTCTTCTTCCCCTGCTCCCAGCAGCCATTTGCCATCAGAGCTAGGGCAGCTTGGATCTATCTGTCTGCTGTGACAGAGGAGACCTGCACACCCTCAGGGCAGGCCTGGTCTCCAGGATTAGGAAGTAAACTGCACTCAGTGTAAGGAATGTTTATTGAACCCCATCTCCATACCATCAGGAGTCAGCAAAGTATTAATTATGAATTACTACGTGTGTTGTTACTAATGCTACCCAAAGACCCCCAAAACCAGAAATACCCCCCAAATAATAAGTAATAAATGTCTTTTCCCTACCGTGGAGCCTAGATGTTAGCCATTTTGGCACTTTATTAAGGGTAAAACCATGTACTTGTTGATGGCAGACAGACACGTTGAGGCCACAGTTCCCTCCAGGGCAGAGGAAAGATTCTCAGCACTTGCGACTCCAAGTCTGTATACCAAAGCAGGGTGCCCACGGGCAACAGGAGCACAAATCCAGCAGTTAAGGGCCATGGCATCAGTGGGCCTTTAGATCCAAGACCTAAATGTGCCCAGCCAGCATAGTATCCAGGAAGGGACCTGGAGCCTTTCCCTGATGAGGAAGATCGAATCTGTCCCAGAAATCTCCTCAGTGGAAGCCGCAGCCTCTGGGAGTCACGGCCACGAGTTTCCACATGGTCCTAGGGCTCCCCCCATCCTCAGGCTCTTGGGCAGTAGTGCAACTCCCAGGCCTGGCTGTTCTTAGCCCTCTGTAGTGAACCGGCATTCTGAGGGGCCCTTTGCTGTGTCTTTCACAGGCTGGTGCCACTAAGGGCCCCAAGCTGGGACATCTGTCCTCTCCTGACCTTGAGTTACCGTGGCTGTTGGGCCAGAGGGTGCAAGAGGTAGAATCCCTGTTACTCTCCTCCATGTTGTCCTATGTGGCTCTGCTTACGGGAGGCCTCCCTCTGCAGTGGAGGACAGAGTCGTATTAAAACACTCACGTGCAAGGTTGACAGTGTCTCCGGAACAGGGAGCCTGTCCTTCAGTAGAGCCATCCAGAGAGATGAACTTTACTGCTGAAAGAAAGTGGGGCAGAGAACAGACAGCGGTGCATACTCAGGTGCTTGGGCTTTGTAGGGTCCTGAGCGCTTATTTGACCTGACCCACCTGATCTGCCTTGCAGCTCTACGAGGGGGACATTATCTTGCTCCTTTGAGTAACATGGAATTGAACTCAGCAAGGTTAGGTGATGATGGGAATGGTCCAGCTCGTTGGTGGATGAGCCACTGAGATTTCAGCTCCAGTCAGTGTGTCTTGACTCTGGTCACTGTCACATTCTGTCCATCGTGGCAGAGATTCTCCAGCTCCGATGTGAGGAAAGGACACCGAGCGAGTGTGTTAAACATTAAGATTATAGGTGCTGAAACCCAGAGGTTTTCTTTCGGTTCACAGTCGTCACTAGGTTTTGGTGGCAGTGGCAGTGACCCATGTGAACTGCCCTAGAGCCCTCTTGCTTCCTGGACATCCCAGAGAATTTTCTCAGGCTTTCTAGGAAAATGTGAAGAGCACAGCAGTCTGGAGAAGCAGTGGAGCAAATAGGTCTTTCAAGTTATGAACAAGAAAAGCACATGAACCAGCTTCTTCGGCATCTGTATAGCAGTGTGTAGGGCCCTAAGGAGAGACAGGCACAGCCCGTGAGCAGGTTCGAACCCTGGGACCCCTGCAGTAAGATTTCCCTGTGTTTCTGTCTCATCTCAATGGGAGTAAACTGTTTACAAACCTTACAACTTGTCAGTCTCTTGGCCATGGAAATAAACAGAAAGTGGGTATCTGTTATAACTGCAAATTGATTCTTTGCACTCAAAGGCAACTTTCCTAGTGTTCATTTCTGCCTCTGCAACACTCAAACCCATTTAATGATGCAGTGAGGGCTTGTGCTGTAATTACATCAGCCCCCAGGGGTCAGAGGCCACAAGTGGTAGCTTCCCTGAAGGACTGGAGTTGTGAATCCCCTGAATCCAAATGCTCCACTTAGCCAGCAGATTTTTAAAGCAATCTGAAGGTTATTAAGTCCATGATGAAAACACATTAGGAAAATGGTACGAATGCAAATGCAGTCCACTCCTAATTGACAGAGCCGACAGTGACTGGGCTCTAAGACTCCTGGAGAAGGCCATCTCAAGGTCAGGCCCCACCCAGGCCAACCTGCTTACCTTGGAGCCTGCTCTCTTCTGGCTGGAGCAGTCACAATGTCTGAGTTTTGTGCCTGTGCTGCAGCAACTGCGAGTTTGGGCTGCAGCCCAGCTGGGGTTGCCCTAGAGTGGCCGAGAAGAAGAGCAGACGGCAAGAACAGGAGCATGGGTTAGGCAGCTTCGTGGGCACATCAACTGGGAGGATGCCCAGGGCCCCACATTGGCTTTATGCTATAACAGTATGAAAATTCGTAATAATCTTTTGGATGAGAGCCCCCCGTGTTCAGTGGCTCTGGGTGCTACAAACTACATAGTCATTCGTCATTGTAAGAGCCACAAGACCAGAGGGTAAAATCAATTGGCCGTGTATTGAAGAGATACAGAATGTTTGGGTTTATGGCTTATCTTCTGTCTTATAGGGATGTAAAAATATGAAAAAAAAAGTTGCACCATCTCCTAGCCATGGTGTGTGGGATTGTTTCATACTAGCTCTTAAGAGCAGAATATTAAATTTTTAGGGATTTTGCATGCCAGAGGTTAAACACCGCTGTCATTTAAAATTAAATTACATAGACTTAAATCAATTATATTTTTTTTTTGCAGAGGTATGACGTATTCAAAAGTGATCACTTCCTAATACATTACCACATTTTACTATCTGATGATGGGCAGCCATGTACCACTGTCAGCTCTGTGTTCTGTACACTCACGCTAGTTAGCTTGACATTGTCTACATTGGGAGTGTTTATGCCTTGGAAATAACAGAGACTGTGATCAGGACCTCCTCTTCCATTCCAGCCCTGGAGAGCCTGTGGTGAAGCCCCTTCCTGCATAGCACTGTCGTCCAGGTACACAGGTGCTTACAAAGCAAAGTGTTTACCTGGGAAGGGGGAACGGAATGGCAACTCTTCTTTGGTGTCACCTGATTTGGAAAGCAATTCTGCCATTGCTTTGCTTCTTTCATGTATATATCTTATGAAACAAACTCTCCACATGCTCCTCAAAGGAAAGGAACAATATACCTTAGAAGATAAGGAAATCAAATATCAGTAAGGCTGAAAAGTTTCCTTAAAGAAGTGGTAATGGAATACGAACTAAAATGAAGAGATTCTGATTGTGGAATGGAAGTTGTTTTTTGTTTTTAATTTACCCCTAAAAATTTTCCAGGATTAAATCATTTCTTGTTTCTGACCAACCAGATCTCCATTTTGTGGACTTCCATTTTTCATGCATTATATGGCGTCTCTGTTTCTTATTTTACCTATTTAATCATTTGCTTTTATTGCCACTATATCATTACAGACGCTACTGATTTATACAACCAAGTTTTCATTGGGGGTGTTTCATAAGTTTTTCCAGTTTTATGAACTGTCTGTTCATATCCCTTGCCTGTTTAGCATTTGCTTAATGTGTTTTATTATTAGACATTTGCAAAAGCTCTTTATATTAAAAAAGCTGTTAACTCTTTGAATATCATTTTTCTACAAGCAGTTTTTCCTGTTTTCATTTTATGTTGGTTTTAGTATTATACTTTATAGAAATTGTACATTTTTGTGTAGTTAAATTTGTCTTTGTTAGGGTGGGTGTGCTGGCCCACACCTGGAATCCCAGCAGTCAAGTTTGAGGCCAGCTTTGGTTACAGAGTGAGTTCAAGGCCAGCCTCAACTACATAGCGAGACCTAGTCTCAAAAAAAAAGCCTGTTTCTTTTGTCTTTTATTAATTCTAAGCTTAACAAATCTGTATTCCAAGGATTTGGTAAATAATCTCATTGTCATTTTCATCAGTTTTTTTAAGAACCAGTGTATAATTCCATATCATAACCAATTGTAGATGATCAGTAAAAGTTTATAAGTTATGGCACTAAAGGAAGCCTTTGTTTTTATTTCTGAGACTATGCTTGGCTTCAAAGCAAAGTGCTTGCAAGGTAACTTTGTGACCTGAGCTTCAGTTTCCCCTCATTATGATACTGTTAAAATGAGTTCTGAATCTTAAAATGTTTGGGAGAGACTAGAATGATGTCTCCATTGTGATAGTGAGTAACTTGAAAGTCCCTTGGAATTTGTACATTTAAAGAAAGTGCTTTTGATTGCTTAGAAACCCAGTATCCTTAGGGTGGAGACTTAGAAACCTAACCAAATTTAAATCCATTTCCAAATTATTAATGTAGACTCAGTATATATTATTCTTATATAGGCCTTTTTTTTTCATTGTGGTAAGATACACATAATGTAGAATCAACCACTTGCCTGGACTTTTAAAATATTTAAAATATTATTTTAGTAATAGCTAACCTTTGAACAATTACTACGAACAACACAGCACTTATATTAATATTTCACATATATTATCAAATTCTGTTTTTAAATTCGTAATGTACAAAGTTCAAATTTTAACTCAGCTCTCATACTTTTTAATCATTAATAACTTTAAAAATCATTCATGTTTGGGCCAGGGATTTAGCTCAGTGGTTTCGTTGCTTGCCTTGCAAGTGCAAGGACCCGAGTTCGATCCCTGGTACCAAAAGAAAAAAAAAAAAAAATCATTCATGTTCACTATAAAAAAAAAACTTTAGAAAATACAGACAAACAGAAGAAAGAAATTTACAGGGCCAGGGATTTAGCTCAGTGGTTCCGCCACCTGCCTTGCAACCGAAAGGTCCTGAGTTCAATCCCTGGTACCAAAAAATAAAGAAGGAAGAAAGAAATTTACAGTCATCAGTTCTGTCACCCCCAGCAAGATTATCATGATCAGTATATTTTTGTGTATCTAGATTGACTTCTGTGGATATTTACATGTACTGTATTTATATTGACTTTTTGATGATAGATTCACTGTAATCCTGCTTTCCATAATTCACATTTTAAACAATTATGATCTTGAAATCAACATTAGGGTTTAAAAAGAGGTGTGCTAGCACACACCCTTGCTATTCTATCCTAAGATTGATTTTAAAAAGTAATTCTGGCATAATTCCTTCAAATACAGCACATAAAACTGAAGGTTTAGCAACTAAAATGATGCTGATGAAGAATTGCAGGTATTACAAGAAGAGTACTTAGTTCTTTCCAAGTGCATATTACACTAACTATGGTTGATTATAGTAGTTGTAATAATGAAGGAAACAAACAAATTTGAAGAATGGAAAATTTTTGAGCTTTGTGTGTGTGTGTGTGTGTGTGTGTGTGTGTGCGAGATGTGTAGTGAACGCGGTGAATTTTGTCAAAACTTTCCTTTTGGAAACAAAGTCTTTTGTCATCATTAAGCTTCTAAGAGCGTCTTTAGTAGCAGCGGGGTGAGACACATGCATATCCATGATTCCTCTACAGGGAAGAGCGGTGGTGCTCAGCAGCGACGGGGGTTGTATTGTCCACTTTGGTTTTTCCACAGTGTGGTCAAGAGCCCTGGGAGATGGCTAAGGTTCTTCCTAGGGTCTGCAAGCAGAAGCAGCTGCCAGGACAGAGACTGAAGTGAAGAGACACCAGGGATTAATTGAAATAGACAAATGGAGCTGGGACTTCCAGGTCAAAAGGACAGCAGAGATTAAGAGTTGTATACTGAAGGGGAATAAATAACCAGAGTAGGAATGCAGTGGCAGCTGAGAGTAGAGGACAGTTTTAGTTCTGTCTGAGCCATGGTCCAGAACAGTGGTGGTGAACCTATGAAACGCGTGCCATAGCAGGCAGTTTGTATCATGGACAGCTCTGAAAGGTTCACCACGCTGGTGTAGGACTTGCTTTTGTAATCCTGTGAACAGCTCCATGTTATAGAGGAACCTAGGGCATTAAAAAATCCCCAGTTATCACACCTGAGTTTGTCTTGTTAGAATGTGGTTACCATCTAGAGAACATCCTTAAGTCTCATGAGCAGCTAATCATGTTCATTTTGCATTCAGTTATTTAACACCCTGTGCACAGAGGCTTTTCCGTGCTTCCTTCCCTTCCTTCTTACAATGTGTTTCAGGCTGACTCCATCCAAACCTGCCATTCCCTCCAAACCTGCCATTCCCTCCAATCTCCGGCATGTCAGGCCAGACAGGGAAGTTCCCCCTCCTCATTTGTCGGCCACATCTGTCTTCAGTTATTGCTGAGGAGGAGAGCCTGACCTCTGTGATTTACTCTGGGGCTCACTGATGGTTTTGCCCTACTCTGAGGCTCACTGAGCTCTGCCTGTGTTCTCCCTTCTAGTGGCTGAGTCTCCTACTTTGTCAGCAGCTACCAGTATCAACCTGAAGTGGACTTAGCTCCAGTAGACTGAGAAAGTGTACTCTCAGAAATGCAAAGCAAAAAAGATGCAGACGGACTTTCTGGATTAAAAGACCGTTCATAATGTGTGGCCCTTCTAAAAATTATGTGTGTTATGTATGTATATAGTAGTCTCAATATATTTATAACTATATATATTTGGACATTTGGACATTAGTTGTATAGTGGATGATGGTATCACTGTTGGCTTTGTTTCATTTTTTAAATCTTTTAGTGTTGTGATGTGTATTATACATATTCATGAGGTTCAGTGTACTTCTATACTTGCATATATCGTGCATTGATCAAGTCCAGCCTTCCTTTGTTCATCTGTTCACACACACACACACACACACACACACACACTTCAAAAACTCTATTAATCACTATTCTATCTTCAGATCCATGTTCTTTGGGATCAACATGTGAGAGTGAACATGCAGAACTTCTGTGTCTGGTATTTCCCTTAATCTTTCTAGTTTCATCTATTTTGCTGCAAACAACAGGATTTCATTCTTCTTCATGGCTAAATAACATTCCACTATGTGTATACATACCACATTTTCTTTTCTTTTTTTTTTTTGGTACCATAGATCGAACTCGGGACCTTGTGCTTGCGAGGCAGGTGCGGAACCACTGAGCTAAATCCCCGGCCCCTTCACCACATTTTCTTTAGCCATTCATCTGGCGATGGCTTAGGCCAGTAATGGAGAACCTTTAGAACTTTCAGTGATAAGAAACAGCCAGCTGCAGCACATGTGCCATAGGTTCACCACCACTGGCTTAGGCTGTTTTATATCTTACCTATTTTATTTTATTTTACTGGTATTGGGAATTGAACTCAGGACCTTGTGCTTGTGAGGCAGGTGTGGTGCCACTGAGCTAAATCCCCGGTGCTATCTTACCTATTATGAATAGTGCCACAATAAACATGGGCATGTGGGTATCTCTTCAGTATGCTGATTTCTTTTTCTTGAGTATATATTCAAAGGTAGGATAGCTGAATCATATAGTAAATCTATCTTTAGTTGTTTGAGGAAACTCCATTCTTTTCTTCATTGTGACTACTAATTTACGTTCCTGTCAACAATGTGTAGGAATTCCTTTTTCTTCACATCTTCACTAGCATTTGTTTTGGGGTTTTTTTGTTTGTTTTTTGGATAATAGCCATTCTGAGATGAGATGGTATCTCATTATAGTTTTGATTTGCATCTTCTTGGTGGCTAATGATTTTGAGAATTCAGATATTCATTTGAGAATTCATATATTATTGGCTATTTGTACTTCGACCTTTGAGAAGTGTCTGTTCAGATCATTTGCCCATTTTTAAATTGGATTACTTTTTTGTTGTTAAGTATTTTGAGTATTGGGTGTTAATGATTTGTCGTATGAAGAGGTGGTAAACATTTTCTCCAATTCTGTAGGTCACCTTTTCATTCTCTCGATGGTTTTCATTTGCTGGGCAGAAGCTTTGCCATTTGATATAATCGTGTTTGTCAATTTTTTGCTTTTATTTCCTGTGTTTTGGGGATCCTATCCAGAAAAATCACTGGCCATACCAGTGTCATGAAGTATTTCCCCTAGGTTTTCTTCTAGTAGTTTTAGAATTTCGGTTCTTACATTTGCTTTTGATCCATTTTTTTGTTATTTTGGTATAAGGGTGAGAGAGAGGGCTCAAGTTTCCATCTTATGCCCGTGACTATACAGTCTTCCCACCACCCTTTATTGAATACACTGCCCTGCCCTGTTTGTCACCAGTTGGAGTTTGAGGAAATCCCACAAAGATGAGATGGTGACCTCAACTCAGTCCACCAAGTAGGCTCTTGACTCTCGTCATGGAAAGAGAATTTCAGAACACACCAGTGTGAAGCACAGGCAGATTTATTAGACAGAGTTAGACAGTAAGGAATAATGGGAAGGGGTTCCAGCATGAGTAACGAGAAGGGGCTGCCCTGGTGGAGAGGTTCATACCATCCTGCTCACCGAAGAACGGGCCAGCGTTTCTGGGTCAGCGGAGGTGGGCCAGGGCCCAGCTGATCACTGTGTCAGTGCTGGTTTGCAGTTCTGGAGAAATCCTTATGGCTCGAGAGAGATACCTTGTTCTCGGTTGAGAGGGGCGCTGCCTTGGTTCCTGCCGTGGGTTAACTGCTTGTGCTTGGGAGGAGGTGACATCATGGGGGTGGGCTTCGAGGCTCTGCTTTTTCCTGGAAGCTGAGGTGACTGTAGTTTTGGAAACTTCTAGGTGTCGCTCCTGGGGGTCTGGAATTGGACATTATAAAATCTGTTTGGTCCCTGAATCCCCTGAAACTTCCTTCAGTTACCCTAATCTGGCTGTCCTCAATCTTGAAGGGAGAGGAGACAGGTAGATTTAGGGCCAGTAAACCTTGCAATGCAGATGCTCCTTAAGCAATTTAAATGCTTACATGCAGAGCTGAACAGGGGTCTCACCCAAGTGTGAAAGTAATAAGAGAGACAAAAAACTGAGTTTGCTTATATTCGTTTTCTCTATCTTTGTTTATCTTTCCTCACTTTCTCCACTGTATATTCTTGGTGGCTTTCTCAAGAATCTGTTGACTGTCGTGTGGGTTTGTTTCCCGGATCTTTGTTCTGTTCTGCTGGTCTGTGTGTCTGGTTTCATGCCCCTGCTCTGCTGTTTTGGTTACTTTGATGGTATGTCTGGAAATCAGGTATCATGATGCCTCCAGGATTGCTGTGGAAGCTCTTGGTGTAATTTTCTTGGGTAGTGGAATGGAATGGTCATGTCTGCTTTAAAGAGGGGAGAGGAAAATCGTGAAAACAGGGCACCTTTCTTACACTCCATGTCACATCATCTCATTTTCCTTGTTTAGGAAAGGAGAGAAGGGAGGAAGAAAACTGGAGACGTTAAATTTTATTTTTGCTGTCAGAGGCAGGAGTTGGAGTTAGGCAAAAGAGAGAATGTAATCGTGCTCACCCACCCCTCCCACACACACCCAGTTCTGACAGTGGAAATGCCACGGCCTTGGCACAGGCGTACTTCGGCAACCCAGCGAAGATCATAGCAGGAGGCCACGGGAGGCCACAGCACTGTAGTTTTTGAATTCTAATCTGGATCTGTCACTTAGCAAACGTTGCCCCTAGGCCAATTGTTTTACTATAGTTTTCTCATCCACAAAATGCTTAACAGTTAAAAATTTTCAGGGCTGTTTCAGTTTAGGTGAAAATTATATAAGGTTGTTTTGATTAGTTTCCCCAGAAGCAGACCCTGAGACAAAAATTGGAATAAAAATATACTTTGGAAGATGTTCCTAGGAAAAACTGGTCAGGGAGTAGGGAGAAGGCTATTCATGAAGGGTGCATTAATTAACAGTTGTTCTCACTCTGGGAGTAAGGGCGGGAGACAAGAGAAATGTATGTGTGTACCAAGTCCCATCAGTTACTGTTTCCAGGATGCTTCTAGAAGGTGTTAGCTGCTTTGTGCACAGGTCGGGGCTTGGGGCCTTCAGAAAGCCCTTAGGCAGGTAGAAATTGGGTTAGCCTTGCACTGTAATGGTAAAACCTGAGGGTGTGTGGGTGCTTACTGACAGGCTGTGTTCTGAAGTCAGAAAGCAAGTGTTCAACAAGTGTTAGATGGGCAAATATAGGCTACATAAAAATCCAGACGGGCTCAAAGCTGATTAGTAGTGATATTCATAGAGATCACATATAGATATGAACATGGACAGATGCTATTCGTTAGGGATAACCATTTATGAGCGGCTTTGGATATTTTTGTCAGACTTAAAACACATCTGTGTGTTTGTTAGATGCACTGCTATGAATGCTGTACAATAGATGAAAATCAAAATTTATGTAGAACTTTAAACTTAGACAAACAAGACTTCAATAGAAATTGCGTTTAAGTTTAAAAACATTGCTTATATATTCTGGATGAGGGACATCTGCATTGATTGTAGTTCTTGTGAGAAATACTAGTACAATCTAGTAGATCTCAGCGGATGTACATTTAATACAAGCCAATAAGGTCATGTGTCTTCTCAAAAAGTTAAGACAAATCTGATACTGCATTAATAGAAATGGACTTCACATGTTAAGGGAGTATTCTGCACTCCATTCCTAATGAGAAATGCCATGTCCTTGGCAAATTTCTTAATGTTTCTGAGTGTCACTTTCTATCAAAATAAACATTACTTCCCTGGATTGTTGGGAAGAAGGAAGTTCGACTACATAAAATGTGATCATAATTGTATAACAGAGTAAATACTCAGAGAGGACAGCAGTCATCATCACTACAGACTCATTGGATGTAGGTGTGTCACTTCCTACAATTAATAACATAAATTGACATGGGATCCAAACCTCACACCATGGAGATACAGGGTGGAAATGTCTAGTTGGAATAGCTGTGTCAAAAAATTGCTGGGACATTGTCACAATAAACACAAGCCTACAATGGATAAGCCCATAGCTAGTATCATATTTTAATTTTTTCATGAATTTGAGATATATTAATTTGGTGTCCAGTTAATAAGACTCAAAAAGTTTTTTCATTTTTCAAAATATAGATCAAGACAATGGCAGAAATCCAACATGAACTGTTTTATGGAAATTACTAAAATCGCTATGTAGACTTTCACATAACTAAAGCCCGAGCAGAGTATGGCATGCCTGTAGGCCATGGGAATATTGGAAATTAGGAGCTAGGCAGTGACGGCGAACCCTTTAGAGCTTTCAGAGATACAAACAGCCCGCTGCGGCACATGTGTTATAGGTTTGCCACCCCTGGATTAGGGCATCATTAGGGGATTGTAGCATGTGTTCATTCTTTCTATATCTGTCTCTCCTTGTCTCT
This sequence comes from Heterocephalus glaber, assembly GCF_000247695.1. The sequence goes on along the minus strand of NW_004624804.1, from coordinate 5,742,889 downwards.
CCCTCTCTCCCCTTTCTCCCTCTGTCTCAGTACATATCTTCTGCAGGTCAGCCAGTCATTCTCTTTTACTGAGAATTTGTTTCCTCCATGGACAAGGAACACATTACTATCATACTTCTCTTACCTTTAGAGAATTAATATCTTTCCCTCAAGTTCAGTGAAAAAATTATCAGGGAAGAACTTTGGTTCAAATTGGACCAGGTCGCCACAGTTTGAACCAACCAAATGTGGTCAGAAGAGTGGTGTCATTTAAGAGAACTTATCATTTCTCTCTAGAATCATGGGATTGAATTTGGGGAAGGAATGCCGATGTGCTGGACAAAAGAAATAGATGTCTGATGCACCAAGATGTGACCACATACTGTACTGGAGTGTGATTAGGTCCAAGCTTGGTCTCCGGTTTGAGATAAAAATGGAAATGCTAAAGAGAACAGAAGTGATAAAAAGTTAAGAAATGACACAGAAATAAAGTCGAGGATGGAAGATGTTAAACCCTGAAAAGAAGACAAATAAGTGGATTTTTCTATCTTGTTTGTCTTGATAGCATGAAGCCTATGAATGTCTCCATAACATAGATTAACATAGAAGAGCTGATATGCACTATTTACCTCTCGGAGGATATAGAGAATAAGAGGATTTAAATTTGGGAGAGGACTGGGATTTCCCATTTATAAAGGGAACATAAAAGCAGGAATTTCTGTCTCCGACCATAATGGAATATTGGGTATTGTAATTATTTTCCTCATGTAAGCAGCTATACCACAGGGCAAAATATGTAAAATAACTTTTCATGGTATTAGAAAACCAGACAGACTTCTGAATAAAATGAAAAGATAGGAGGTTAACTTTCACCTTGATTCTATACCTTGAAGCACTTCACAAATACAGGAACTAGAGCTTAGGCACCTTGCCTAGAAAAGAAAGTTTGTTTTCAGGGCTTCTGGGATGATAAGAATTTGTGAAAGTACCCTACAAGAGAGAAGGAATCTCCTTTGGTCTTTGACAAATACTAAACTGTGAGTGAATATCACTCCATGGCACTAACTAGTTACTTGGAGTCTGTGAGTCAAAGGAGGCCTTATAGTTGGAAAATACTGTAGTTCCAAATAGAGAATGGAGAGACCATGGGCATTCAGGGGGAACACAAAAAAGTCCACAACGCTGCCTCTGAGTATGAACTACTCTTGACTCATCCTCACAAAGGGAAATTGCAGAATGGGAGGAAGTTCATAGCAATACATATCCCTGACAAGAACATTTCTTTATGCACTTTTATATAACAGGAAACTCCTCTAGCCCAGATGCATCACCTTTGATTGTGGCTCTCTGCCTTATACCAGATTGACTTCTGATAGGCTTCTACTTGTGTTTTTCAAATTAGAACTAGCCATGCCCTACCAAGGGGTCTCATGTTGCTCAACATCACCTATTTAAGTACCTGTTGTCTATCTAGCCCTGAAAACAGCTGAAAGGCCTTACCACTGGTTTCTGAAATTGGAAAGATCAGCATGGGGTCATTTAGTAGTTTGTGGACCTAACCCAGGGCAAGAAGTGCACACACTGGTCCAGATCAGCCTCATAAAACTTGACTGGTCATCAGATCCCTGAAGAGCTTTTCAAAAAGGCAGATTCTAGGGCTGGGTATTTAGCTCAGTGGTTCCGCCACCTGCCTCACAAGCGCAAAAACCCAAGTTCAATCCCTGGTACCAAAAAAAAAAAGATTCTGTGCTCCATCCTTGGTCATCTTGATACAGTTGTTCTAAAGTAAGGTCTTAGAATCTGTTTTGGATTTTGTGGTGTTTGAGGTTTACTGTTTATTTTTAAGCTACTTGAGAGGTCTTGAACATCAGGTTTAATATATCCATTTACTTCTGTATAAAGTGGACATACTCGTCCTGAGAGAAAAAACATCGATTCCCCCAAAACTCTCCATAGGGTGAGTAGAATATTATCATTAAGTTCTCCTCATTAGAAAAGAAATCAACTCACGAGAGCCCCAAATTACCTTCTGTGAATTTTTTCTTTGCATTGTCATCTCCTCTCACAGTTACTGTGCAGATGTGCTTGAAGACTATGAGTCTCAGGTGACTGACACACGACTTTCCTGTGGTTTGGTAGGGGACCAGGTACTTTACAGTGCTGAAAGGTGCAAGAGAAAAGGGAAGAAAACATACCAAGTGAGGGGAGCGCTGAAGTGCTTGCTGGCTTCACTGTCTGCTCTGAACCTGTGTGGACTGGCTGCGCGGCTGTGAGTTCACTGCAGTCGCTTTGTGGATCAGGCCAGATGTGCTGCTTGTGAATGACTGCAGGTGAAATAACCGTATGACCCTACTTGGCCAAGCAGTGAAGCCAGAGCCGTGCTCACGTTAAGCCTCATCCTTGCCAACTTTCTTACACATTTTTGGGGATCTGAATTTCATCTACCAGCGAGTACTGGATCCTGCCTCCCAGGCACCAGTGTGGAGAGCCCTACAGTGGCTGCTGCCCTGTCACCATGGATGTCCTTCTGGTGTGCTTCCTTGGCTTCTAAAGGCGGCAGAGAAAGATGCGGACAGGAAGGAACCTTAAATTAAGATGCTAATATTAGTAAAATGGAGGAGGAGAAACAGTAACAGCAAGTGATCCAGCTTCCTAAATAACAAAATGAGTCAAGTTCAGCAAAAGTGGGCCTTTGTCTTGCTGCCCTGCTGGGGCTGACTCTGGCTGTGCGTGGACCCTCCGATGTGCTCTCATCTTCCCTTGGTGGCTGTGTCTTTGCAGGCTCTTCCCATGTGGAAGTTGAAATAAGGGTCAAGGTTCTGGAGAAATCATCCACCTTGAAAAGAGGCCTTCCAGCTCAGGTTGTCAGGTTACAACAGCCTGTCCATTTCAACATGATGCCGACCCAGAGAGTGCTGCCTCCCTCTCGGTGGGCCATCTGCTTTTGCAGTTTTAAAGAAAAGATCAGAGTAAGGGCAGCTCCTCGGTCTAGTTTATATATTCCCCAACACGATGACTCTGATCTGTCTTCCCAAACTTTTCTCCCTAAATAGAAGAGCTTTCTGTTGGAAAGAAGGGAAGGGGAAGTAAAAAGGATCAAGATGCAGTCTATAGATGTACCAGTTCCCCACAATGAATGTGTTTGTCATGTGTCACAAACATATACTAATAAAAAGGCAGGAAGAGCTTTTAACTCACCCAAACTGGACTTCTCGTCCTTTCCCAAATAGACTTGTAACTCTGCCATCTCCAAACCTGGAAATTTCTTCCCTTCTCAGCACACCTTTGCCTTTGTCTCACTCTGTCAAAATCTAACCCCTCCTTCCAAGTCCCCCTCAAATGTCACCCTCGACGTGAAGGTTGTACCACTAATTCTGGTCAAATCTGGCTTTTCCTTCTTCTGCACTGCCTTAGTGTTTTTGTGCGTCCCTCCTGCCAGGCCCATGTCACCTTCTGTTCTGCATTATGTATTGCCTGTGAATTTTTGATGCTTTTGGGGGCAGGATACTCCTTTAGTCTGCAGCCCCCACAGTGACTACTAGCATGTTTTGAACAGAGAACCCTGGACTCCTGAGGAGAAAATCCAAGCATGGAACTTGCAGCTCCACCCTCTGGTGGTGATATTATCTGTGGGCAGCTATTTATCCAGGGTTAATAACTGACGCGGCAAAGCTCCCATCACTCTGAACACATGCCAGTTGTACAGGTTCTTAGTCCTGTCTTTGTGCCTTTCTGATCTGTAACATGGAGATCATCACCACCCAGCTCACAAGGTTGTGAGGACTGTCAGAAGAGGTAATGCACATGAAAGGACTTCCAGAGTGAAATGTTAGGAAAATGCAAGTCAGGGCTGTTTGGTGGTATTTCCAGTGCCCATGTGGTAGCTTGACCCTCAGCATCCTTATGACCACTGCCCTGATCAGAGCAGGTTCCTGGGAGCAAACCAAGGACTGACTGGTTGAGTGATTGGGCAAGATACCACACATTTGAGCAATCTGGGAATCAACTGGTTAGATGCCTTCAGAAACTCATAATGTCAGCTGCTTCAAGCGTGGCCCCTTATCTTTCTTTTTCATATGTGTGGGGAGTCAGGGTAGTTCTAGGGATTGAACCCTGGACCTTTGCACTGAGCTACAGCTTTGGCCTCATTTTTATGTTTTTGAGACAGTGTCTCACTAAGTTTCCTAGTTTTCCCAGGCTGAACTCAAACCTGAGATCCTCCTTTCTCAGCCCACCAGAGTGCTGGGATTACAGCCTTGTACCATTGTGCCCAGCCATGGCCCTTTACCTTTCTAGGCCTCAAAAAGGTCAACTTTTTAGCTGATAAGTTTTTTTTTTTTGGTACTGGGGATCGAACTCTCTTTCACGGCAGGCGGCGGAACGACTGAGCTAAGTCCCGAGCCCTTTACCTGATAAGTTTTAGGAAATCTAATCAGGATCAAAAGCCTAGGAAGTGTTAAGTTTTTCTCACTTGAGGATGCCTTGTTCTGTTGCACAGTGGCTTTTAAATTCAGGATCTTTACAGACCTTCAAGAGTCTCAGACTCATCTGATTGTCACTGTGGGTGAGGGCTGCTCTGCCCGGGACTGTAAGTGGAATTAAGTGCCTGAGATCTTAGGGTAGATTAAAAGAGCAGTCTAAGTCTTAGGTCCTTAGTAGATTTTTGTCTCGTCTTTTCACCCTTTTGTTCCCTTAAATACTGTATTCGTGCCCTCACTGTCTCTCCTCCTGGAATCCCCTTCAGTCCCGACCCTGAGGATGCCGCCCTTAGCCACTTTCCCCTCTTGAAGGCATGTAACTCTCTCCTGCTGTAAGTGGGCATCACCGCCTTTTGTTTCCTGGTAGTTGCATGGGTATCTGACCTCAGGCAGTTTGATCTCACTAAAGGAAGAGGTCCCAGCACAGTGCGTACAGCAGAGTACCAGAGCCTGCAGAACACCGAGCGGAAGCGGACACAACCCTTCTCCTTAGCCCTGAAAGAGTCCCAGTTAAAAGGCAGTGCAGAATTATCATACACAGGAATAACTTAAAAACATAGAATGATTTTTTTAAAAAAGAGGACAATAATGTTCGGCCCCTTCCTCCTACTTCCTAGCTGTTGGACTTTTGTCGAGTTCTTTTTACCGCCTGTATCTGTTCCTTTGTGTATGAAACTGAGAAGACATCCACCACCCAGTGCTGAGTAAAATGTGGAGAGCATCTGGCGTGTGGTCCAGCCCGCATCTGGCACATGGTCACTGGCCCTACGTGATGGTGACTGTTGCTGCTAGTGTCCAGTCACTGAGGACGCAAGGCAGCTGCAGAACCTCTAAGGGCTGAGCATGTGCATTCTGTGTCCATAACTCAGGTTGAAAGGCAGTGGGATGTGGTGGAAAGGGCAGGGTTCAAGTCCAAAGACCAGAACTCAGGTTCCCACATTCTCACTCATGGGGCAGGCGGCTGCAGGCGGGTCACGTTGCCTTACCCTCCGTTTCTCACCTGTAATAAAAATAGCACTTCACCGAGTTGGTATGAGGCTCAGAGGAGCTCACCTAGGAGGAGAAAGAGGCTGTCCATAGAGCACAAGTACACGTAGGTTTTTAGCACAGCAACAGCATAGTGAGGGTTTCAGGTGCCTGCGTGACTAGTGTCAGGCCACGTCGATGTTCGGGACCCACAGATCAGCCAGTTTGAACTTGGCCCAGAACCGTGTGAGTCCCAGTTCTTTTCCTGTCTAGACTGATCTCCTGATATCTCTGCCGGGAGGGTTGGGACATTAGCAGAGCTCTTCTTCAGCACATGAGCACGTGGAGACTCACAAGCAATCAGTGCCATGCTAGACTAAGCAGCCTGAGTTTGAATCCTGGCCCGGCACTTAGTAGCTGTAAACTTGGCCAGGTGACTTTACTGCCTTCCCGCAGTGTCTGTGTCTGTCAGGCAGCAGTGCTACTGCTTGTCTCGGACGGCTGATTTACGAAGGGGTCTCGTGGAGGAGAGCCTGGTACACAGGAAGCACTCCAGAGAGCCAGGCGAAACCTTGTTGCTCATTTGTCCTGGTGAGATGCTGCATTTCCTTCAGCAGTACCAAATATTTCTCCTGGTCTCTTCCGTCTTCCAGTGGGTGACTGTGGATTTCGGTGTTACCTTTTGGCAGTCTCTGTGAGTTGGTCACACAGCACCACTTCATGACTTGGGATGTTTTGAGCCACATTCTTTTTTTCGGCACCAGGGATCGAACACAGGACCTTGCACTTGTCGGGCAGGCACAGTGCCACTGAGCTAAATCCCCGGCCCTTGAGCCGTGTTCTTATCTGGCTCTTGCCTACTGAAGAGAAGCCAGCCTCTTCCTCCCCTCGGAGAAGAAGGGACTCCCCACCCAGCCCCTTGCTCTCTCATAGGAGACCTCATCTCATGCCCTCCTCCACGCTTCTCCCCGGCACCCAAGAAAGTACAAAGACATCTAATTCGAGGCCCTTAATGGAGGGTGAACTTGAAGTCTGGGACTGAGAAAAAGCTTGGAAGGCCACCAGCTCACTACCATGGAGTAAGGCTATAAGGGGGACCCAAGTCCGATCTCACTGGCCAGATAGACAGCCACAATGGACAGCTGCTCTTTGTGGTGTGGTCATAGTTCAGTGTTTGCTGAAAAATCATAGTTCTAGTCTGGGATCTCCAAAAAACAACAGGACCAAAGGAAAAAACAAAATAATTTTTAAATTCCACAAGAGAAATAAGAACCATTTAGTATTGTTATAGTGCTTCATAGTTCAATGCACTTCATCAAAAGTAATCTAACCCTAAACTGCAACCAACGACTTTCAGAATAGCTTCTATCTGATGACCAAAGACTTTGCTCAGTGACTTTTACCCCATATTGTGATACAGTTTTTTTTGTACAGAATTGTTTATTGCAGAGAATTATAGGCAAAGAAGAACTTTCACTGTGAGAAGTGTATTTGTGGTAAAGCTGTGTCCAGTGTTTTGCTATTTATACCAGTACACACTGACTGCCGTGCTTCTGTCCTGCCCTGGAATGGGGTTATGTGTTGTCCAGGCTTGCAGATCTGATACGATTGAGTCACACATTCGCAGGATCTTTCCAAAGAAGGTCAAGGTTGTGGCTAACCAATAATTCTCTGATGGGGCTTCTGTTATTTCACGGTGTGGGTATTTGGGAAGACTCCGCCAGTTGCTTCTTAGTACTTGTTTGGCCTGCCCAAAAATAAGCAGAGAAGGCCCAGTGTTTAAAGACTAGAACATTGATAGACATAAGCTCCAGTGAGCAAGGTCGGAGTGCTGCCCCAGGCTTTCTGCTTGGCTTGTTTATGTCCATCTCTCTTTTGGGGGGATTCCCCTGCCCCCCCACCCTACTGGTGGCAGCTTTCTGTGTCCCTGTGGGCAGCTGGGACAAGACCCTGCTGGTTCCTGTCCCCTTGCCAGGAATGCTCCTGTGGGTGGTGGTGCAGACGGCCACTGTCTGGGAGCCAAGTTGGCTGCAGTGACAGCAGCTCACCAGAGAATCAAAATGCCGCTTAACTACCCAGCCAGAAAATTTGATTGTTCCTAGGGAGTTTAATGGGCTCCAGGAGAAGCAGAAGTTGGCACTGCCTTCCACGGTGGCTCTTAACATCTCACAGCGTCATCTCAGAGTCAGCTCGCTGGGGCTGCTGAGTCCTGTCCGGCCCCCTCTCTTCCCTTGTGTTTAGTTGGGAGCCCCTTCCCACCCCCAGGACAGCTGGCTGTCTTGCTCATCAGAGGCAGTACAGCTAAAAGCTCTTTCTCACTTTAGGCAATTCATGCCATGCACTTGGTTAGGCATTTATAGATTGCAATCACTCATCCAAAAAATCTAGGTCATGCTTTACATAGAGCTTCACGCCTCAGAAGGAAAGCTGGGCCCAGAGAGGAACATGTCTCCTGGTGCCTGGTTCAGCTTTGGGAATGGAGGGGCCTTGTGCTGGTCAGACAGGCACTAGGAGCTCGGGACACCTGGAACCTTACCTGCTGGCCCCTGGCCCACAGGCTAAGCTGTAGCTGACCCAACTAAATGGTGCTAATAACAGCTGCCTTGAGTCGAAGTCACAGAAAATGGTGCTTTTAAGGGTCAGGATTTCTGGGAACATTTTTAGTGCGTGTGCCGCAGTTCCAGTTAGAAAGGCTAGGTTGATCCATATGAGTGGAGGGCTTCTTGGGGAGAAAAGGAGAAGTGGGGGGGTGGGCAGGGAGTTTAGCCTTGTGCATAGATGGCCAAATGGCAGCGCTTTTCCCAATACATTCCCACCTCCTTCTGAATCCCTGAGGAGAGCCAGGTACTGAGGAAAGAGGCCCAGGTTGGGACCAGAGGAATATTCGTGACCAGGTTCCACTGCTGACCAGCCCCGTGACCGTGCCCGAGACCTTGCCGTTTCAGTTCCCTCATCCACGATCATCCCAGGGAGCAGGAGTCCAGGTAGGAAAGAGCTTGAGAGGAAGGCCAGCAGGCACCACTGCTTTGACCTCAGCTCTGTTGCTGAGACTTGCAGTGACAGTGGCCGTGTTGGAGGGGGTCCAGAGTGGTCTCAACAGTGGACTGCGAGTGTCTGTCCCCAGCTCAGTGTTTACTGACTTCGTGTCGCTAGCTTCAGATCCACCATAACGGAGGTATTTGCAACACAGAGATATGTAAACAGTACAGATGAGGGTCCCCTTACCCCCAGGAGAGCTGTTGGTTTCTCTTGATGGTTCGCCTCCCCCCAGTGTTGAGGGGCTAGGAATTCAAAGAAGGTTAAGATGGCATCAGTTATGTGTATTAGGCCGCTCGCTCTCAGGTAGTAGAAGGTATGAATTGTAAGTACCTATTGCCACATTCCTGCCTCAGTTGCAGCTGTTACCACTAAAAAAATACTAAACTCAACAAACAATAGCAAAAGCTGAGCTTATTCTCAGCTGGCCAGCCTTTGTATGCTCCCCAAGCTGGTTTAACAAATGTCACAGTCTTGCCATCAGGTAGGTTTTGTTTCTCTAGAATATTTATTTATTTCACTGTTATCCATTCAGAACTGTGTGCGTGCATGTCAAGTTCTGCCTGGGACCAGTCCGCCCTCACTGGTTCTGGAGATGCCAACCTGAATTAGCCGCTTCTACCCTGCCTCTCTGTGGGTTTCTGATCTGAGCTTTCTGTTACCATTTTCTGGCCCCTGGTTGAACATACAATTTTTTCCCTTCCCTTCATCTGCCACTTCCTGACCTTCATCTTTCGTGCACTCAAACCTCCTATCACACATCTAGAGATTTTCATGGAAATAAAGAACAGAGGGGATTTCGGAAAAGACTGCGGTAGAGTTTTTCCCTGGTGTTGGATGCCTTTTTTATGGCCTTTTTGCACTGCAGCTTTTCTATCTCACCCCCTAGACAAGTCCAACTGTAGGAAAGTCTTCCACTTCTGGTCAGCCGGAAGTGAGGTCTAGAATATGGCATGTTGCTACTTTTCTCTTCTGATCAGCAGGGAGCAGTTTATCTCTCTGAGGGAAGTCAGTTCCTTAAGACTAAGGCAAGACAGTGAAAGAAAGGACCAGACAGCCTATTAAAATCTTACAGTGCCGGGTCACCCTAGCAAGGATCTCATGTGATCCTTCCTGAACCACTCAACTTTCCCATCATTTAGCGTGGTCTCTATGGACTTCCTTCTTAGCATTTACTGCCTGATACTTTTAGGTGTCTTGAATGTGTGCAGTAATCCCTAGCTAGACCGTGAGCTCCTCAACAGCGTGTGTCTCTCGCCGCTCTTCAGACCCCCTGTAGAACCTAATACAGTGCTGTCCACAGAGTAGATTCATTGACAGTATTATCAGTGTTGGTTAATTGTGCTAAAATTTGTTTCTGGTGCTGAGGAATGGGCCCAGGGCCTCACACATGTTAGGCAAGTGCTCTGTCACTGAGCTGCATCCTCAGCTCATCGTCCTCTCCTTTCTGTGAGACAAAGTCTCTCACTGTAGTCCAAGCTGACTTCATACTCACAGTCCTCCTGCCTTAGCCCTCAAGTGCTGGGATTACACTGGTAGGTACCAGCACACCCAGCTTCCATTTTTTAAAGTGAAGTAGAATGAAAAGTTGCCACATAGAGTAGATACAGAAGCACGAGAAGGATACAAGTAGAGGCTGGACAACCACTTAGCAGTGATACTTCTAGGAAGAAACAGTGCACGAGATAGAAAGTAGAGGTGGAAGACGCTCTCTTCCACTTTGAGATTCTATGATTCCGTAAGGTATAAACCCTCCCAGCACTGAGACTAATGGTAGAAAATGGGTTGTTGGCCCATGGAAAAATGACTGTCTGGACCCCCATGGCTCTTCTGTTTGCTGTGCAGTTCAGGCTCTTTATTAGTACACTTCTCTAGGAGCCTCTGTTTTCTCCCAATGTGTTAGAGTATGTAAGATTGATACTTTGTACCACAGAGAAATTTCAACCCTTTAAAGAAGCCTTTCCCTAAAAATGTAAGGAGAAGCAGATGGTAGTGAAGAGTTAGGCACATTTTATTATGCACGGCACATTTTTACTAATAGAATTTTTGTATGACATCCTGCACTTTTAAAAGCCTAAAGATGAAAAGAAAAATGAAGTTATTCATTGAAATATTTAAATCAGCTTACAGCAATTATATCAGAATATCAAAATCCAGCAAGCCTGGAAGGTGGATCCCCTCTGACCACCCACTTTGGAAATGTGTCTTGCAAAAGGAGGCTGCTTCTCTCGAAAAGAGGAGGTGAAAATGGGGGACACATCCTTGATGAGGTCACGTAGGGACTGAAGGTCAGTCACTGGGGAAGGAGATGGCGGTGGGAGCAGGGCTACTCGCCTTGAGAAGGGAGAAGCAGGACCAGAGAGGAAACAGGGCTCCGGACTAGTGTAGGTAGAGTGGTTTTTCCCCTGCTCTTGCCCTTGCCCATCTCTGCCTCCCTCTGGGGAGCGAGTTACCCGCTCCGGTCTTGCCATTTGCCGGCACTCACCGCCCCAGAGAGCCTGTAAGGGTTCACGAGCGCAGTGTGGGCACGGCGCTGAAGCTGGGTAGAACAAGAGGTGCAAGGTAAAAGTGAAATGTGATTGTGAGTCCGAGGCCTGGCACCCGAGGTTCTCAGAGGCAACTTCAAGATGGAGATAAAGCAACAAAGGCCTACAAGAGTTTTTGAGAAATAACTAGCATACAAAACCATTCTGCCAAATGTGCATTGTCTCCAGCCCGCTGTCCTAGAAGCATCTCTTGGGCTTGTGACTGGAAGGACGGGAAGGGTTCTTCCCGCTCACCTGCAGTAGCCACCCCTGTTTTGAGAGATGGCCATGCAGCTCACAGCAAGGGGAATGAAAGGAGCAGGGACCTATCTGGAGGGGCCAATTCCCAGCTGCGAGCCCTTCTACGCATTGTCTCTTTGACCAAGAACAAACTACCCGAACTCTTTATGCTTTAATTTCTTTGCTGTAAATTGTGGACGGTGTAAACGTTGCAGGGCTGTTCTAAGAACTGGAAATAACATTGTAAAAGGCCTAGCACAGCCTGGTATTCAGTAGGATTTCAGGAAATGGTCATTGCTGTGCCAGTTACAACATTGCTTACTGAAGTATCACCCTCAAGCCTCCTCTTGAATACTTCAGTGAAGAGAAGGCTTCCATCCATCATTGGACAGTCTTAATGGCTAGAATCTGCCACATATTGTGCTCGATCCTATTTCCTGTAACTTCTGCCTATCTACTTTGATGCTGCCTTTTACTCCCCCATAGAACAAATCTAAATTTTCTCCAGCAGTTGATGCCTCAAATATTCAAAGACAGCTCCAGTGCCTCCTCTGAGTCTCCTCCATGGTAAACCCTTTTTAGTTCCTTGAATCTTTCCATATATGATTTGGTTTTTCTCTCACGGAGGGTACTTCTGAGCCCTGGGCTGCATGTATAAGCATCTGTGGAAACATGCTAGCCTGCCATAAAGAGATAACAAGAGGGCAGGTTTTAGGTGCTATCCACACTGAATGAGCCTGGGCCTGTGTCCCTTGCTCGTGTGAACATTTGAATGCATATTCTACAAGTTAGTTTCTCCTGATTTTCACCATAGTATTCGGGAATATGAATACCCCTGCTGTTGTAGCTGTGGTGGATTTGATTGTGTTAATACTGCCAATTTTTTACCTTTTTTTTTGGTACCAGGGATTGAACTCAGGACCTTGCTCCTGCCAGACCGGTGCGGTGCCACTGAGCTAAATCCCCAGCCCTTATCTTCTCTACTTCTGATGTTTTCCATGAGACTTTGAAGATCTTGCCCTTTGAGTTTAGATTCAACACTGTGACTTCTTTGGGCTGACAGAATGAGGCAGGACATCAGCGTGCCATTTGCAAGCCTAGTCTAAGAGGCACTGCATCCTTCCAGTTACTCTTCAGTGTCCCGTCCTTGGCATGCGAAAAACCTACTCCCACCAGCCTACTGGTGCGGGGTAGCTGGGAGACACTGGGGTAGGACCCCCCAGCAAAGCCCAGCTTCTGTCTGCTGGCCCACAGCTTTCACACAGACCCTTGAGCAAAAATAAAGGGTTCCTGATTTAAGTCACTGAGTTTTGGCGTGGTTTATTATGTATCACTTTGTGGCAAGATATAATTATTACAGAAATTATGCAACCAGCAAATACAGAGAACTCAATACTAACCCTTCCTTATCAGAGTATAATTTTAGAAGAATTAATGGGAGATTTGCAGAAATATTAACCAGCTAGATGAACGATTCACAAAAATGTTTTGCCAAACTGCAGCTTTTGAGTTTCTTTTGAAAACGGTGGCCAAGAAGAAAATAAGTATGTGTATTATATCTCAGAAATGAAATAGCTAATGACAAAATCAAACTTGATTTCCAAAAAGACATGAAAAGTGAAGGGGTTTCCCATTTGATAACCATTCATTCATTCAGTCAGCACATGTTTTAACAAGTACCTACCATGTGTCAGCTCTGTTCTAGGCCCTGGAAGTAGGTTTTGGAAAAAGTGGAAGGGCAGTGTAAGCTTGGAGGGTCTGAGGTGTCAGCAGAAGTGTGGAGAGAAGTAATGTGGTGCAGAATGAAGTGGGCAGTACTCAAAGAGGCCAAGACTGTGCTGCCCTGTGGGCCCCGCTAAGGGGTTTTACACAAGTAGGCTGCAGTTCATGTAAGTATACTGAGCGCATGACCTACTTCATAGGCTCCGAGGCTCACTGCCGGCTGCTGTGGGGAGAATGGATTATCGGTGGACAAGAGCGCAAGCTGGGAGGTCAATTTAGCCATTTCATCATGGTGGTTGCAACTGGATAAGAGTGTAGAAAGAATGGAGTGAAGTAAACAGACTTGAGATATATTTTGGAAATAAAAATCAAGATTTCCTGGTGGCATGGATATGAGTGACAGTAAAAAAAAAAAATGAAGTATGACTCCTAGGTTTCCCGTTTGGGTAACTCAGAAGGTGTTTAGTGGTGCCATATCTAGCGGTAAGAAAAAATGGAGGAGGGATGATCTGGGAGGGAGAGGTCAAGGGTTTCGTGCAGAGGATTAGATCACTAAGTGGGTCTGTCAGGCGGGCTGTTGCCCATGCTAACCTGGCGGTCAAGGCTGAAGGTAAAAGTTGGGCAGTCAGCAGCAGAGGGATGGTACTTCAGTCCAAGGACTAGGTGAGTTCAACTAGAAAACGTTAAAATTTAAAAAATTTAAACTATAGGAAGTTTTAAATTTTAAAAAATTGTTAGAAAAAAGAAGTGGGAGGATTAAGCCTTCAGAGCATGCTGACATTTAAAAGCCCAGCAGAGGAAGAGGAGACAGAAGGGGCTGAGAGAGAAGTGTGAGATGTGAAGCCACGGAAGCCAAGAGACGCAAGTGTTCCCGGGAGAGAAGCGGCACCCGGGCTGTGCTGGGGGAATGCAGCTGAGTCACGCAGTGAGACGAGACAGAGGAGTGGCGACTGGATTCGGCAGTGTGCCATTGATTGGTAACTTCGAAGACGGAAGACTTAGTGGAACATTGGACACCGGAGTGGAATGGAATAGGAGATGAGATGGGATGACAGTAAGGTTTGGGTGAGAAGACAAACAGAAATGCAGAAGAAGGCGGAGAGGATGAGCATTGAAGGTGCTGTTTTATTTCATTTGTCTGAAGTAGGAGGTGCACGGGCACATTTAAACGCCGCCAGTGGATGAGTGTATTTATTATGTGTCATAAACGTATAGTACTTAAAAAAGGGATAAATAAATAAGTATGAATGAATGGATGGATGGATGCCAGTGAAAGTTAAGTCAGCAGAGAGAAAAGCTGATGCTGCAGGAGAGGAAGTAGGCATCTTTGCGAAGAGAGCTGGAGCCCAGTGGGTGTGTCGGGCTCTGGAAGGCTGGCCTTCCTTTTACAGGGAAAGGGGGCAGGCAGTAGCAGGGGAGCACCAGTTGGATTTGGTGATGGGGAGGGGAGAGATACTGTTAGTTTACTTGAATCCTCTCATTGAACTGACTTTAGCTCACATTAGGAGTCAGGACCTCTGAGCCCACATGCACTGTGTCCCCATTTACAATGTGGTAAACTTGAAACAGCGAAAGTGATAACCCCTTTTGTATAATATACTCTAATGAGCAATACAGATGACAAACATTTCATATGTACTCTTTCATTTGATACCTTCCTCCAAATCACCAGTGTTCATCCAGGGGCGGAATTTACTCAGTTTCTGTAAATGAAGACACCTTAATGAAGGGACTACTTACAGAAGGAGAGCGGAATGAAGACATTCCAAAAGTTATCACTCTCCCGAGGACCAGCAGGTCAAAGGCTGTTATAACACTATGAGGTCCCAGTGAGAGTTATGGCCAGGAAGGCAGTGCCAACCAGTGTGCTTATCCATTGAAGACACAGGTAGCCACTTTGGGGGAATTGGTGTCCAAGCAGAGAGGCAGTAAGAAATATTCTGACTGCTCTCTCTGCTAGTCTCTTGCTGCTATTTCTCAGTGGCTTCACCTAACTGGAATCCAGCTGGCAAGGAAGCCAAGGTAATGGGATTCTTGGTGAGGCCCAAAGCATAGATCTGGCAGTGAATAACCAGCACATTCCCTAACACTTCATGCCATTAATGCTGAAAGGCTTTGAAAATTACCCCATGCGGAAGTTTTATACTGAATGCCCGTGTGTAGAATGCATCTTATTATTTGGTACTAGATGGGATTTGGAAACCCAGCTAACCATGCTCTTTGACACAGATCATCATGGATACCTGTAATCTACTGATAGTCTTCAAATGTAATGTTTGTTTCAAGCCTTCTTTGTTTCCATCAGAGGAACACTCAATCATACAACTAGGGAAGCTTTCATTTCAGGACCCCTTGCGTTCGTGTGCCCCTTCCAGGGCCATGAGAGAACCCTAGACATGTGTTCATATATATGGTCACATATTTTTGTAAAATTTTTGAAAGTAGTAATGTTTTAACTGCAATATATTAATACGGTAATCTTTCTTACTCTGGCCTTAGAGGGTCTCTCCACACTTCACCCCACTATGTGTACTTTTAACTCCACTAAACCTGGACCTGCTTCTGCTTCACAGAGACATAGGTGTCCTGATGCAGATTTTTCCCACCTTCAGGGCAGCATGACCAGTGGACATCAAAGTGGGCATTTGGCAGGGGAAAGTGTAGCAGGAGAATAAGAAAAGCTAGGATGGAGTGAAGTCCTGGGCAGTGGAAGGAAAGCACTGTCCCCTGGCCACCACCTAGTAGTGAAGGGTGCCAGGTGTCCCCAGGTGCCTACTTGTCTGCGGAGCCAGACTCAGATGCTGTTCTTTGTATTTTCAGATGCAGATGGAAACCTGTGTCGAAGTAACCAACTGCTGCAAGTCATGCTGACCATGCACCGCATCATCATCTCCTCTGCAGAACTGCTCCAGAAAGTTATGACCCTATATCCTTGCTCAGAGTGACTGGAACCCCAAGATGGGGCTCGTTCAAAACATAGCTCAACATTTGAAGTAGGCTTTATAGTGATTGTTTGGGAATAACCCTGAGTGGTAAAGGGGTCCATATTTCCTTTCAGGATGTGTGTGTGTGTGTTCACATGTGCAGCTTCTTTTGTATGGGGCAGTAGTGTCTGGGAGATGCTCAAAGAAGTCACCTGCAGTATGCCTGGGTGGTAAAAGCTATTTCTTGTAGAGTGTCAGGATCCATAGTCATCCTATGCCAACTGTCAAAGGCACCAGCAGGTGTCTAGCAGTGCACTCCTGCCTGGCTTTCCTTCCTGCCCAGCTTTCCTTCCTGACCCTTCAGCCCTCTGCAGGCTCTGGAGGAAGCTCCCCATGGCTCTACCATCTGGAAGATCTTCTGGGGCCTTCTTGCCAGGCAGAGGCATCAGTGATGCCCAAAGCAAGCCCTGCCAGGTGCTAGCCTTCTTGTGGGTGTGAATGGGGGGGGGGGTTGCTTTCCCTTTCTCACTGATGCTGCTGCTGTGGCCCCAGAGGAAAAGGCCTGTAGGGGAGGTGAGACCGTTTAGTGCCGAGGCGCACATCCTGGCACTGAGTCATGACTTGCGGCTGCTCTAATCCTTTACCACTCTGCTAACTCCTCCCAGATCCTCTTATGGCATCAGAAAAACTAAATACTAAATCCGAAGAGAAGCCCATCGGGTGTGAATCTCTTCCCTAAGCCCACTAGTCAATCTTATCTCCTACCCCCAAAGCAGGGGTTCGGGTAGCACCCAGAGGGAGGAGCGCAGGGCGAAGATCGCAGTGACAGGTACAGGAGCGCACGGACACCGTGTCTGCAGAGAACCTTAAGACCTTGCAGCAGCAGCTCGAAGGCTGCCTGCTCCTCGTCCTCTCCGTGTACCAGTGAGCGCAGACAGTGCGGGTAATCAGATGTTCCTCCCTGAAAATGTTTTCGTTGGCCTCAGCGCGGGGGCCACCCTGCCGGTACTGCCGCCCAGCGCCCCCTGCCATGCATGTTTCCTCGGCTCCTCACAGACCCGCCCTCTGCCAGCTGCCCCACTATCGCTCCCTCTTCAGTGGCACCTCCCCTCAGCCACAACACACCAAGTGTCCCCAAACTAAAACTAATCTTGTTACCCTGCTTACCCTTATTCCATTGCTAGCGTTAGAAATTTGATGCAAAAACATCTTAAAATAGTGTTCAGTCACTATCTCCGATCTCTTTACTCCTACTCACTCCTTAACTGTGGCTCCTTCTAGAGCACTCGGACTTTCCCCTGATGTCACCAGTGACTTACCAGTTGCAGTCGCAGTGCTTCTCCTATCCTTGTGGACAGTGACTGCCAGATAGCCATTGCTTCTCCAGGGAGCTCTGCCCAGGGCTCTGTGGTGCTTGGCTGTCCCCTCCCCAGGTCTCGCCTACCTCTTCCCTGAGCTGCCTTCGAATTCAGGGTAGCGTCCCAGTCTCCCTCTCACTTGGCTGGCTTTTGAGAGTGCTTCTGTCCTACATATCCACCACTGCCCTTCTGTGCTGCTCACTTGAAGCAGATGTTTCTCTAACCAAACCACATTTTGAAGATCTGGACTAGTTTTTCCTGCTGACATGTCAGCCATAGCATGTTCTAATACCTTAGTCTTAGTCTCTTAGGCTGTTCACAGCCACATTAGTTCTGCTCTGACATCTGCGTTTTCATTTTCAATTTCAGGTGTGGTGTCATTACCAGTTGCCTAAATCAGAAACGTCAGAAAGCAGTCTTGGCTGCTCCCTGCCCTTCACCTCCCGCAGACTCTACCACCCCATCCTAGGGTTTCTGTTTCAGAATTGATTCTTCCCTGGTCTCTCTCCATTCCTGGGCTGCCACTTAAGTGCAGGTCCCTCTGTCTCTCCCAGACCTCTGCCCCTACTGGTCATCTCCCCTGTATGGGCCCCTTTCTGTTTATTCTTCACATCGCCATTCTTTCCTTAAAATCAACTGGGTAGGCAGTTGCTTCACAACCTCTCCCAACTACAGGGCTCATGTGTGACTCCTCAGCTTGCTAGCCAAGGTCCTGGTGGTCCCGCCCAGGCAGACCCTCCTCCCTCACCCTGCAGCTCTCCCAGGACCCTTCCCCTCCACACTGGACCTCTCAGCCCTCCAGATGTTATGGGTCATTCCCAGTCCCTGGGCCTGGCAGGCACTTCCCTTCAGGACCCCTCCAAAGGACTTTTCCTGACTTTCCAGCCCTCCTTTGCTTTAGAAGTACTTCTAGTGTTTTAAGATAGTCTTCTGGATTGAAAATCTATTTGATTTCTTTCCCTTTAGTTTTGCATTGCTTATGTCAAAGCCTGACCTTCCTTCCTTCTCTCTCCCTCTCTCTCTCTCTCTCTCCCACCCTCTCTCCTCTCTCCTCACTGTCTTTCTTCCTCTCATGGCAGACCACCCCATTGATTATGCCAAAAGCAGGCTGTAAGAAGTGCAGACTGTGAAGAGTTAATCCTGCAATTGGCTTATTTTAAGAAGTGAGTCTGACCAAAGTATATGAGATAATACACAGCCAAGGTCAGAGTGACTCTTACCCAAATTCCATTCCCAGCCTAACACAAGAATGCTTTGTCTCTTCCTTTATAAGCCTTTTGGGCATCAATAGCATATCTCTGGGAACCACAGATAGCCCCCTCCTCACCCCAACCTAACAATGATTGTGTCTCCAATAAATATTGATGGTTCTGGCTGTACAGAGGCTTTGCTTCCTCAAGCCTTCACTTGCTCAAGCACTGATCATCTCAGTTCCCCATCTCTGTCTCTTTAACTCTCCCTCTGTGTCTTCTTACCATGCATCGTAGCACCGAGCAGATCAGGATCTGCTGCAGGGGTCTCTGATACCTTCTCTCTCATTTGGATGTATTCTGGCTTGAAAAGCTTTTTGCCTGTGACTACAGAAAGTGTAAAGTGTTTTTGCTGTGTTGGTTAATTAGTTCATCTAACTGAACTTGAGTCTGTAAGTTTTACAGTATTATAAAATGGCTCTTTCAAGTACTGTAACTTATAAAACCTTGTGGCTAGCTGTTGAATTTTCTAATGATAGGTTGCAAAGGTACTGCAAAATTAAATTACAAATTAAAAAATTTAAAGAGTGCATACTTTATCTATTTGCATATCATTTTCTCCAATAGACTATCCTCCAGGGCAGGGAGCAAGGCTTATTTATCTTTGTTTCTCTTAGTTTAGTGACCATCTCATGGTAAGGTGCAGTAAATGTTGCATTATTGTGGGTAAATTTTGGTATTTGGTATTTTGGTATTTGCATATTATGAGTATAAACATTGGATACTTTTTTTTTTTGTATTTGCCAGAACTTTTAGGTCAAATATTTAGGTCAAATTGCATAAGGTTAAGATATAATATAGGGTAGGAAAAAGGATTCTAAGGGGAGTGTGAAATAGAAACTCCCTGTGATGGAGAGCCAGGTTGCACATTGAAGGCAGAGTGATTTTTTTTTCCCACACTTGCTTTCCCTTTTCATTTTTTTGTTTTGTTGTTCTATGGTACAGGGGATTGAACCCAGGCTCTTTGTACTGAGCTACATCCCTGGCCCTTTTTTTTTTTATTTTGAGACAGGATCTCTTTATGTGGATAAGTTGCCCACACTGGGCTCAAACTTGAGATCCTCCTGTCTGAGCCTCCAGGAGTGCTTGGATTACAGGTGTTCCCCACTGTGCCAGGCAGATATCTGTGTTCTTTGATGTGGAAGTAATAGAACTTTTAGTTAAATAGGCAGTAGGCTCAGACAGTTTCCTGTTTTCCTTCGGGTGGGGTGGGGGGAGATTCATTTAAAAACATGCTTTGAATAGCTCAGAGGCCTGAAGAGCACAGTCAGAACTGTGCTGGTCCTCCCTGGCCATAATACTGGTTATGGAGAGGAGAAAAGGTGCTGGGTCTGAGGCTTCCAGAGAACACTGAAGTTACCCCAGTCACAGACACCTGAGCCCCCAGTGACTCAGCCTGCCCCTGCTAGGTGTTTGTTCCATGCCCCAAGTGAGAAAGAAGGGCCCTGCTTCCTTTGGAGGGCTGCTGGCTTCAGGAGGCTGGCGTTTAGAGGGGCCCAGATCCAGCACTCGGGTAGACAGACAAGATTTGCACACATCACACTCAGCCTCCACGCGCTGTCAGACATTTGAAGAAAAGGATTCAGGGCAGCAGGAAGGAAGGCACACAGCACGTGAAACCACTGTGCTGGTTACTGTATCGTTTAGTTTTTAAAAAAGAAGAGTAAGAAACAGGAATAGAAGTTTCAGCAAGTAGAAAAATAACAAAAATACTGAACCTAAGAAGCCATTTATGTGGAATGTGCCTGTGCCCAAGTCCCTTTGCTCGGATTGACAGGTTCTTACTGATGTGGCGTAAGGAAATGGAAGGGATGGAAAGGTTTCCTCTCGCACCCGGGAAGAGGTGTGCATCAGAACCTTTTGCTTCATGGAGTTTGCCAGGCACCTCGGGCTTAGTTTTATTTTTATTACCTTTGCTGACGTATGAGGTTTTGTGGGGTTTTTTCTGTTTTGTTTTGTTTTCAAGGACAGATTTTTACAGGCAGTAAATTTGTTCATGTTTAATTTTTAAAATTGGGAGTCATTTTGTTAAAATTACAAATTTCACAAAATTACAACCATAGTTGTGTAGTTTTTCAAGTTCAGCTGGTAAATCTTATTCTTTGTGTACGTCTAGCATGTTTCAGCAAGCAATTTTAAGGGACTTTGGAAAATGTTTGGTTAACTTGAATAATGTTAATCAAATACTTCCAGTGGTTTTAAGCTATAGTCATACATTTTAGATTTTTTTTAGCGCTTCATATGCCTCCTTAAATCCTAAATAGTTTTTATAATGCTAAACTAAAGCTATAAACAATAAAGCTAACATCTTAGATGTCCCCAAGCTGTCTATAAAATTAGGTTTCAATAAAAAACCACAAGTCCAAAGCACTTAATTATACATTCTAAATTGAATTCTAAAGGCTATCATTCTAATAGGCTTTTAAATGTTACTGGCATGTAAAATTTCAAAATGCATGGATGCCTTCCAAGTAAACATTAGCACAAGATTTTTACTGTCTTTTACCTTTCTATATTTAATTCTAAATTTTCCAAGAATTGAGACACATATATCCACTGAAGGAAGACCATTCCTACCCGAGTTCATTGCGAACTCTGTTGGCTTGCTTACTGGTTCCTCTCAGGGCTCAACTAGAATTTACTGAGCCCGATATTACCGTTGTTGTGTCAGAGATTTTAGGGGGAAGAGGGCATGCCTTGTGGGGCACACGGTCATACAGGCTGTTCGTCAGTCTGTTGATGGAGGGAATGTGGCGAGACCCACCCAGGTCCCTCACTGGATTGTATTTCTATTGTATTTCTGGTTTTTTCAACTCCTAAATGAATATCCTTTCCCTAAAGACATGTACATTTCATGATATTTTTCTATTTTTTCCTGTTCTTGGGATATTTAGGATGATGAGGACCCTAAGATAACCTCCAGGGTCCTCTGGATTATCCCCATGGCTTTGTCTGATTTGTCATCACAGCTTATAAGGTCACTGTCCTGATACCCTTTGGGTGTATGCATTATAACTTTCACATTATTGTTCTTAATTATCATGACAATGAATTATTACAATTGAATCTGTAATTCTTCCTCTTGAAATTCACTATGCAAATTGTTACTGCATAAATCAGTTACTAGAAACATTTTTAAAGACAAAAGGAGCTGCTCTTTCTTAACCTGTTGACTCAGTTGAACTCCTAGTCTCTGGGATACAGGCAGGAGGTCATTTGTTCCTTGTTTCAGAGGGCCGTTTGAGCAGACACTTCCAAAGATGGAAGTTGCTGGGTTTCTTTCTGCAACACCCTCCTGTTTCCCTTAACCACAGCCCTACCTATAAGGGTGCCTTGGCAAAGAATTCACCAGGGGTTTGTCTGAAGATCTGCTATTTTGTCAGGTAACACTTCTGCCTGGGCTTAGTCTGTGGAGCGGGGTGAAGCAAAAGGCTCCAGCAAGGGACTGAGGTCTTCTTGGTCCTCCCTGCCTTTCCCCTGCCCACACCCGTAATGCAGAACACCTCTCTGCACATCCTGGAGAGGGCAAGCCTCAGTACTGCGGAGTGCTCCACAGGAGCCGGTGGGTTTCTTCCGGGTTGCCCGGGCCAGTATCTCATACCAGTGCTTTTCTCAGTGTTACAGCCCCTTGGTGTCAAATGCCATAAGGGAAGGATACAGGCATTTATTTTTATTCCTAATTATGAAGGTAATATAGCTCATTGTACATTTTTAACATTCAGAAAATAATATAAATCATTCACACCAAGCTATGAATTTTGGTATATTCCTTTTTTTTCCCACATGGATTTCTTAATGTAGTTGATATGAAAGTGTGTCTAGTATTATATTCTAGTTTGTACTTAACTTTCTATTGAAAGAATGTTCTCCAGTCCTTAAAGACTTTTTGAAAACATTGTTTTTCATGGTGATACAATGCTCTAATGTGTGATAAGAGCATACTTTATAGGTTCATTGCCTGGTGTTTTGGACATTTGGTTTGTCTTCAGTATAACTCCTGCACATGACCGACTGTGGCTGCTTTGATTATCACACACCCTGTCTTATCAGAGCATTTTGTGGTGACACTGAAGACTGTCACCAGAGGGTCCCTTCCCTCCCTGCCCCCACCCTCAGCTCCTTCACAGTAAGACAGATTAGCCTCTTTTTCAGAGTCCTCTTTGTAGCTGCAAATTCCTTCTTGAGCCCGCCCATTTGAGTCCTTGGCTTCAGCACTGGACTGTGATTTTTAACTCCCTCCTCTTAGGTATTGGATAACAGAATTCTGGATCATGTTTAAAATGGATGCCAGCTTGACAAACACTATGGAGGAGTTCCAGGAACTGGTGAAAGCAAACGGGGAGGAGTCGCACTGCTGCCTGATTGATACCACTCAAATGTGAGTTCGTGGTTTGGGCTCATCTCTTGGAGCTGACTCCCTTCTGTAATCCTGGCTGCTTTGCTAGGGTCTGACTCCTAGTGGGGACAGCTGCACTCCTTCATGCTGAGGAGCTCCCCAGACAGGCAGGCCCGGGTTGTCTCACCAGAGTGGGCGCTTGACGTTTAATGAGCAGCTGAGAAACCCCCAGTGGTCAGCTTCATGTCCAAGAGCAGAGAAAATAAATCCCAGCCAGGAAATCAGGTAGCAGGACCTTCACTAAGATGTATCCAGACCATGAGAAACTGAGAGGACAGTGGCTGGATTCTGCTCCTTCAGTAGTTGATGCAGAAGAGGGCCCTGAACTTGTAGAAGAGGAAGTGCTGGAAAATGCAGTAAGCAGAGGATTTGTAACATATACAAATGTCTGGAAAAGACACCTAACCTTCCAGAACTAGGAAGGGATCTCAGGAAAATGTCATGTTATTCCTTGCATTTTTTAATCATTTTTTCTTCATATAAATGGCCCACTCTGGAAAATTAGTCTTTCTTAATTTGGAATAGGGGAACATGCATTGTATGCTGAGGTTTTTTTTGTTTTATTTTTTGGTAGCGGGGATCGCACTCAGGTCCTTGAGCTTGCAAGGCAGGTGGCGGAACCACTGAGCTAAATCCCCGGCCTGATGAGGTTTTGATAATATAGCCACATTATTTCACAGTAGGGCAAATCTCTGAGACATAGAATTCTGGAAATGGAACATATTCTAGAGATCAGCTGAGCCAACGTCCTGATTTTCTGAGTGGGGAACTATGACTGGTCTGGGATCCTAGGTAGGCAAGCTAGTGGCCGGACAGAGCTGGGGTCTCTGCCACACAGAAATGACTGCAAAATCACATCCAGGGCCCCAAGTAAATCTCATTAGTCTGGATTCTCTGTAATTCTGTGCTAAGTATTATATAACCAGAAAGAGCGAAAGAGATTTTTTCCTAGGTAACATTGTGTTTTTGTTTTTTCATTTTAAAGGCAAAGAGCCCATAACCCAGGACAATCCTCATACCTAGGTCTCCTGTCCCAGTATTTCCTAGCTGGCCTTTTTCTGCCAATTGATTCCACAGTATATCCTTTAGGAATTAGTCTGTGAGATATTATCTGACCAGTTGTATTTGAGGAATAACAAGGGAAGTTATCCTTTTGCGTTGCCTTTCAGAAACTGTAACCTATTCACTGGCCAAGAGCAATATAAAATTTGTAGTATTTCTCAAGCTCATTTGATCATAGACCCCTTTTATTAAGAGGCAGGGTACCCAGGAGCATTGCCTTGGGAAATACAGATCTTGAATCTGCTCCCTTCCAGAACTGGACCGCTCCCTCTGCTTCCTTTGTGTTGGAAACTAAAACTGAGTAAGAAACACATGAGTTGATTATGAGGAAATATAGAGATGGCAATCCAGGGTCAGTCCAGATTCCTTCATCATTTCAGTGGCTGGGGTCCTCTGAGGAAATAACTCCACTCTACCCAGAATGACCCCATGTTCCTCCTATGTGTGATTCCTTGCAACTGATGTCTTCTCCCTATGGTTCTCTGACCTCTTCATGCATGAAAACTGCCGAGCTCCCTTGAGATTTCCAACCAGACAGTCCTATCGCCTCGGGAGCATGAAGAACACCCAGGAGCCATAGAGAGAGCAGGCTTACCAGGGCCCAGACCAAGTAGTAAGGAAACTATGACTGAGGACTGCACTCTGCCCTTCCACTGCCTTTCCGAGGACTCACTCACCCTGTGCCCCGTGATGCATTCCAGAGGCTCACTAGAAACCAGCAAGGCCTCCTGCTTGCTGCCACAGAAAAACTGATTTGGGGGAGATGCTCTGAGTCCTCGTGTGGGCTGAGGAGGGGTAGCTAATGGTGCTTTCTCTATTTTGTGGGTGACACTAATGGATTTACTTGCAAAAAGCAATTGCAATTTATTCTTTTTCCTTGTCTTCTCCCTTTCACATATACCCACAAAAGCAATGCTCGTGACTGGTCCAGAAAACTTACTCAAAGGATAAAATCAAATACCAGCAAGAAACGGAAAGTCTCTCTGCTCTTTGACCATCTGGAACCAGAAGAGCTATCCGAGCATCTGACCTACCTGGAGTTCAAGTCCTTTCGCAGGATATCTGTACGTACCCAAGGGGCAAGAGAAAAACCTATTCTGGGAAGTTTCTGAAAATAGGCAGGGAATTTAACAGCTTGTCCATCTCAGAACACTCGAGGCCCCATCAGTGCTGGGACGCCTTCTCAGCATTCACCATGGCAGGAAAGTGGGGACCATCTGAATTCCTTTGGTTGCCCCTGTTGGGCTTCCCTTCTCTCACCCCATCCATGCCAACCCTGCCCGGCCCCTCACTCAGGTTACAGTGTTGAGGACACCTGTGACACCCTGCATACGTGTGCCTGTGAGTGTATACACCTCCTTTAGCCCTGAGCATCATTAGCCTTCCAGAAAACCAAATGCTAATCTTCCTAAAAAAGAGGTATGTCCCCTCAGAGTTTGAATTCATTTGACTGTAGGCTTTTAATGGCTCTGGAAAATCCCACAATAAAATAGATGCCACAGGTTACCCCACAACGTGCCTTGAGTCCTAAGATGGTGCCGAGCTGGCCCAGCACTTACCGTGCTTCTGGACAGCACCTGTGCTGGCCTAATCCTTGCTGTTGGGGCAACCAGGCAGAACTTGGACTGGAGCGGAGAAGGATGAAGGGGATTTCAGCTTATCAAGAACAGGAAGAGTACACAGGTGCATCCGGTCCTCACCGTAGTCCTCCAAACTCCCTGTGTGACATCGAGAACAGTGGCATCAGCAGGCCGATATGCTCTCCTGACAGGGACACCCTCACTCCTCGAAGGCGTGACCTACCCACAGGCACAGTCTTCCACTTTGCTCTGAAACCACAGACAGCAAGCTGCTGGATGCCTTCCTTGGAATGAGCCATGTGCTCCTGGCAAGGGAATGGGAACCCAGAGGCTGATGAGAGCAAGGTCAGAACAGCTTCTGAGAATCCAAGCTGGGGCCAGGACCACGAGCTTTTCAGTACCAATTTATTGAGCCTAGTTGTATCTGGAAGGCAACCTGCAAACCAGATTACAGAGGGTATTTCATACTTTTCTCCCATAATGCTGTCATCCCTGCTGTGTTCACATGGCTGTTTGTCCAACCAGCCACGAATCCCCCAGCTTCCACTTGGAAATTAATCTCCAGGCGTGAGCACCCCCATCTCTAGCCTTCACCAGCACCCCTCCAGAAGCCTAGGACCCCGCTGAGGCTCCATTAGGGAGTCTCCTTTCGGCAAAGCCTCCCGTCACGGGGCAGGCAGGACACTGGTGAAAGCTGCTTTATCACACTGGAAATTTGAGCTCTGCTGGAGAGAGGCTGGCAGGGCCAAGGCCTGTGGAACATGGGTCTGCTGCCAGTGTTCAGATCATTGGAGGCTGAAAGGAAAAATGAGCACTGAGCAAGAGATCCAAGCCAGGCTCTGTAGGGGTTGAGCAGTGTTCTACTTGCAAATTAAAAAAAGTTTGAACCTTCATTTCTTTGGAGTGGCACAGTCTCTTCATAGAAGACTCTTTTAGGGATTTTCTGTTTTTCCCATATAGTTCTAAACATTTTTCCCCGAAGAGTTTTCTTTCCAACATGAAATTGGAGGGAAATTTGTCTCTGCTGTGAATTGAAAGGCATTTGGTATTTTGTTTCTTGCAGCATCTCCAAAAGGGAGATGAGATTGTGGGAATAATTTTTTTTTTTAAATAGTGGGTTCTTGGGTATATCTGTAGTGGAAGAGTATATAAAATGTTCCTTGGAATGAGTCACAGCAACTATCTCTTAGAGCCAGGAAGAATTTTGCTTTCTACATCTCTTTTGAAGAGTGGTTTTGGTCCTACCCATCGGCCATCACAGCACAGTAAAATGGGGTTCGGCTAACATACAGTTGTGTTATTCAGGTTAGGAGCTCTCGTCAGCCTGTTTACCACCAAGGCAAGACCAAGGTGTAGTGCAGCAACACCCCCATACACCCACCCACAATCTCAGTGACTCAAAGCGAAAGATTAGTCATCACTCATCCTACACGGCTAACAGGGTTCGGAGTGGCTCTGGACCCAGCTGATGCAGGCCTCGTCTTACCAGAAACCCCTACGACCTCTGTAGCAGTGGAGTGGCAGTGTTGCAATCATCCATTTGTTGGCTCTCAAGTCTTTCCCTTCAAAGTCGCATCACTGCCACACACTTGGTGTGGGCTGGCTGTGTCACACAGCCACATCTGCTTTCACAGGAAAGAGTTTAAACTGGGCATAGCACCAAAGCCTCCCACAGGAACATGGGAAGACAGCAGGCTCTTCCTCCCTCTTGGCTATACTGTTTGTGCAGAGGGATTCTTGTGACAGGGATGTGATACCTACAATCATCACCTACACTGGATCTGCCAGGACATTTGTAGTTTCATATACGCTGTTTCATTATTAACCACACCCAGTGCCATTGTCAGACTGGTAAACCGTGGTCACTGAGTATATAGCTAACCATGTTTTGTGTGCCCCTCTGACTTGGCCTCTGCTCAAGTTCGTGAGTAGAAAAGAAATTTAAGAGGCTTGTTGGCGCATGAGGAAATAATTATCCCATTAGCACCACCTCACAATTATGTAGCACTTTGAAAAGTTAACGTGCTTTCACACATTAACTTGCTTGATCTTTATAACAATTCCATGTTCTAAATAGGGCAGATTTTATTATCACATGTTTAAGACAACAGCTGGGGAGAAAATGATTTGTTTTTATGAGGGGAATTATTTTTTTTTAACTTTAGCAGCACAGCCGAAACCAGTAATGAGCTTTTTCTTGTATACTCTGTTCTTTAGAATTTAGTAGGACAGGATCTGCTCACATATTTGGATTAGTGTATACCCAATGGATGCTGATGTAGAGGAGCCATGGTGTGGCTTCCCTCTCACTATTCTTGTGGGCCCCATGGCAAAGACGGCAGCAGAAGAGGCCACAGACTTGCCTGCCCAGTAGCGGCACCCGGCCATCGCTGAGCAGAACTCACCCCCGCCCCCCATCTCCCGCAATACCGGAGCACGAGTCTGATGGGTGTTTTTCTTCCTCCAGTTCTCTGATTATCAAAATTACCTTGTAAATCGCTGTGTGAAGGAGAACCCCACCATGGAGCGGTCCATTGCCTTGTGCAACGGCATCTCCCAGTGGGTGCAGCTGATGGTTCTCAGCCGCCCCACTCCGCAGCTCCGGGCAGAAGTCTTCATCAAGTTCATCCACGTGGCTCAGGTGAGTGGCTGGATCAAGACTTCCGGCCTGGGCCGTGAAGTAAATTAACTCTACTTCTTTTGTCCAGCCTCGTCTTCACTGAGAGTTGTTCTTCCCTTTGAGCCCTGGTGGGAGCCTGTCCCCGGGTCTAGATAGGGTGATGATGCTATTTTCCCACTCACTCGTTAAAGGTACGTTAGAAGTCCAGATCTCTCCGTCCAGCTCCAGGTAGGGGGTTCAGCCGTCTTTGCCTTGAACAGGTGCTCATAGTACTTGTTGGAAACTGTCATTTAGATGGTGGCTTATAGATCAGCTACGAGAGAGAGAGAGAAATATAACGCCTTCCTAATTTGGAATCCATCAGTCCGGGATACAGTGAAAGGGAGGAATGAACAGGAAATTGCCTCTCGTCATCACTAAGGGACCAGTGTAAGGAAGAGTCGTAGGATGGGTGGAGCCCCTGCACTCCCTGTGTAACTGACCTGTGCAGTCACGCTGTTGTCATCTGTCTCCCGCCTCAGAAGCTCCATCAGCTGCAGAACTTCAATACGCTGATGGCCGTGATAGGCGGACTGTGTCACAGCTCCATCTCCAGGCTCAAGGAGACGAGCTCGCACGTCCCGCACGAGATCAATAAGGTCAGTGCCGCTGCCTCTGTGCTCTCACCAACACCCCCAGGATAGGCACCGTCCTCCTCAGCATGTCCAAACCACGCCATCCCTGCCCAACAGGCGGAGGAGGACAAGGACACCCCCCAGGGAACCCGCAGGACTGGGAAGTGACAGATGTGAGTGTCTGGTTCCATCAGGCCTCAGGGTCTCGTCCTTTTCTCCTGGACCAGCTGAAGTCACGTGTGCCTTTCCCACGTTCACAGGCTGCTGAGATTCAGTCACCCTTCTTACTGCGGAGCCCTCTGCCCCAGTGTCTCGCTCCAATGTGTTTTGCATGCAGAGTGTACTTATGTAGTGCTACGATAAAACCCTGGCCATCCAGGCTTGGAGAATGATTGCCTGCATACTTGGGTAATCCCAGAGAGTTGGAGATGAGCCCTTTGGTACCATTTTGTAATAGATAATGTTTTATTGAGGACCATTTTTCTTAAGTGTTCTGTGCATGTTTCTCTATTATCCAGATGTTACAGAATATACTTTAATCTTTTATGATGTAGGGCCATTGCTATAAACCACCGTGCTCTCCTGAGGATCTCAAGGCAGCCATGTACAGCATGGGTTAGCTATGACAGCTCTTTGCACATTTTCATCTCACGTAATAGGATCTTTTTGTTCTCCAGCCCTGGGCATCTCAAGTTGACATGGAAGGCAGCTCTTTTCTGAGGGAGATCTGAGCTTTACTGCCCTATCTGCTTCTCCCAGCTGTGCAGTCTTCTTTTGAGGAGTCCTTTGTTATTCCTGTTGTCACAATGTGGGGGCTCTGGGGAGCTCTCAGTGGACAGGTCAGAAGGGGATCTTTCATCACCTTTTCCTTCCCTGACAGTTCTGTTGAGACCAGATGGAACAACTGTAAAAATTCCCATGTGTCAGAGATGAACATGTCCCGTGTCCTTTAGCTTCTCCATTAGAGCTTGCTTCTCTTCAGCTTGTTTCCTCGCAGCAGTGTTCTGGGTTTGCAGTTGCTCAAGGTGGTCTTCAGAGTGAATTAGTAAATTAAGGGTTGAAGCGTGTCCCCCAGATAGCTGCGCTCACCTCCTGAGGAAACAGAAATGTCCCTCTGCAGCTGAGCTCCGGGCTTGTGAGCTCTCCGTGCCTCACACTCACACTCGGAGTGTTTGCCAGAGGTGTGAGGAGGAGGCCTCTCATTACCTCGAAGTGATTGAGGGCTGACTCCACATCTCGTTTTTTTGTGGAGAAATGGTGCTTTTTAAGCCGCAATTTTATAAAAAAGAATTTGGGGGCCGGGGATTTAGCTCAGTGGTTTGGCGCCTGCCTCACAAGCACAAGGTCCTGAGTTCGACCCCTGGTACCAAAAAAAAAAAAAAAGAATTTGGGTGTTGTCTCAAGTAGTTATTTTGTGAGATGATGTGACTGGCAGTTTTTCTTTCAAATCTTTGCTTCAGAAAAAGAAAATGGTCCTGAATGGATAACAGGGCTCTGTGAGCTGCTGGTGGACAAGAGCCAGGGTACCTGAAAAGACCACCAGCCTGGCTGCCCCTCTCCACTCTGCTGGGCAGCATGCCCACCTGCAGGATGGAGGGCTGCACAGGCACGAGTGAGAGGTCCCAGGGCCTCTGTCTCCTCCTTGCCCATGCTCTTTGCTGGGAACCGGACTTCACCCTCCTTGGTTTAGGGTTTCCTGTGTGAATGGAAGTCACCTTCCCCGACAGTGGGCCCCACTGGAGACTCTTGGCCCGTGGAGTGCCTCATAAAGAACAGCAGCACACTGCAGTACTGCAGCTCCACACTGAACACACATGCTGTGTCCATGCCAGTGACAAAGGTAGCACGTGAGACATCACATTTTGTGTCTCTGGAAACATTCAGGAGACCTTAGGGAAAAGAACCATATGGCTGGGGATTAGAGAGAAATTTACTGTTTCCTTTTAATCTTTTAATTATCTTTTTAATTTTTATGTCAGGTACCTATACTTATTTTTGAAAAGAAATTTTAAAACCTCATTGAAAGTTTAAGTTATGTGGTAAAATCAAGTAAAGCGTATCCTGTGCCTGTAAATATACTGTGACATTTGACACACTGACGTTGTAATTAGGAAGTCATAACCTTTATCTTTTAGGTGAATCACCCCCTGCCCTACAGGTTAGAGCCGGAGTGAAATCGTGGTAGGGGATGACAGAGAGCCAGATGGCATCACAGACAACTTGTCCCGCCCAGGCAACATCCATGACTGGTCTGTTCTTCTTCGTAGGTTCTCAGTGAGATGACTGAGTTGCTGTCCTCCTGCAGAAACTATGACAACTACCGGCGAGCCTACGGGGAATGCACCCACTTCAAGATCCCCATCCTGGGGGTGCACCTCAAAGACCTCATTTCCCTCTACGAAGCCATGCCCGACCACCTGGAGGACGGAAAGGTGAACGTCCACAAGCTGCTGGCCCTGTACAATCACATCAGTGAACTGGTCCAGTTACAGGAGGTGGCCCCGCCGCTGGAGGCCAACAAGGACTTGGTGCACCTGCTGACGGTAAGGGTCACGCCGGAGGACGGCTACTCAGCACCTTCCGTGTGCCAGGTGCCATGCTGCACACCTTGTCACATGCTAACACCACTGATCCCCGTAACACTCTGTGAAGCAGGTGGATGGGATACTGAAGCACAAAGACGTAACTTGCCAGAGAACCACATATTAAGTGGCCGAGCCTTGACTCAGACCCAAGTAGGGGAACTTCAGCGGATTTCTCTTAAGCATTGGACCTTTGGAATTTAAAGGGTGTTTCCCTGCTCTAGCACAAGCAGTGGCAATCTGTCTAGGAGGAAATGGCAAATCAGGATTTAAGGGTTGATAACAGATGGAGAGTGTGCTCTTATAAGGGGAGGGGGGACAAGGCAATGAATTAGAATAAAACAAAAAAAAGAGATTTATTCTTTGGGTCCCGCCACCACTGGCTTAGAGACTTGCAAGCCAAGAGGAGGTGGGCCCTTTTCAGTGGCATGGAAACCAGGATTTGCACTTTGGGTCTGGGGTGAGCTGAGCTTCCTTCCAGACCTGGGACCAGAGTTCACCAGTTGTGTCACTGTGGGCCCACACACTCCATGTCTCTTCTCTCCTCTGTAACCTCAGAGGGATCCTCCCTGGCATATTTTATCACCTCTTTTAGTTCTGAAATTATACAGGTTTTAAACTTTTGCGGGGAATGGAATAATGACCCTATCTTCTTCCTGCCTTGCCAAGAGCATTTTGCTAAGTCCATGCTTCATTCCTGGCTGGTGCCTAATCTTGCTGTTCTAGCCCTATCACTTTAGCCAGGTAACCTTGGCAGATCTCTGCCTGAGACAGTATCACCTCTGTATAGAGGCTTAGATACTAAATCATGGATATTAAGCCAGTGTTTTAGAAAGGGCACCTTGGGACTTTACCAAAACTTAAGTACATTTTAACAAAGAACTAAAGCTTTTCCTATTGCAGGTGTTACACAGGCCATACTCTGAATCGTAAAAACAAACTGCTAACACCAAGATTAAACGAAAAGAAATATCAGTCTCGGGAAAGGCAGACAGCGTCCTAGCAATTAACCTTATTCTGCTTTGATCCACAGTTATCCCTGGATCTCTTCTACACTGAAGATGAAATCTATGAGCTCTCCTATGCCCGGGAACCAAGGAACCACAGAGCCCCAGTGAGTTTCATATCAAGACTCCTGTATGACACTTGCTGTGCTTCAATTTTGTTCACCTTAACAGACAACTGTGTGAACACTAAGTAACCATATTCCATGAGAGTGTCAGGGGTGGTAGAATCAAGAAGGGAGACAGTATTATGAACCAGAGTGGCAACGCCCGCCTGTTAAAAATTCTCCCCATGTAAGTTGTTTCTTTTTATGATTTTTGATACTAATGAGGAAAAACGTGCACACTAACTAAAAACTACACTTCTGAAGATTTCCACTTTGGTTGGTAGAAAAGCCCCATTATCTTGTGATGCTCTGGGTTGAAAAGAGCAGTCTGCCGGTTCTTCTGTCCTCTTCTGCTCAGTTCTCAAAATAGCACCTGGTCCTGGTGCTATTCTCAGTAGGAACTTCACAGGTTATCTGTCCCTGCCTTCCCTACAGGCAAGTGAAATCCACTGAGTCTTCTGGGAAGCTTCCCAACCCAAAACAAGTGGTACTCCAGGGAAGGGGTGCTTGCCGATAGGACATCCAGCTGATCCATTCACATGGCTAAGTTTCATTGCCTCTGTACTGAAAGTACAAGTTTTAGCTTCCTGTTGTAATGAAAGAGGTTCACTGGAAATATTGGCGTGTTAAATTCCCAGCCTGCTAGAAGCATTCCCATGAAAAGGTTAACTGCTCCTGTCTTTAGAAGAGATTTTAATTTGGGCAAAATTTCAAATATTCAAAATGGATTCTGTCTCAACTTGTGAAACATTCAATTTTTTTCTTGTGTATCTTTGCCTTTTAAGGAGTTTTTTCCTCAGCTACCTCTACTGAAAAGTGACCAGAGGCCAGGCATGGTGGCACATGCCTGTAATTCCAGCATGTGGGAGCCTGAGGCAGGGTTGCCACAAGTTTGAGGCCAGCCTGAGGTGCATAGCAAGACAGTTTTAAAACTAAAAAGTGACCAGAGAATGAACATAGGAGACATTTCATTTAAATGGCCCATTTTACTCTTTGTAGATAGCTCTAACAAGAGGTTTAATGGAGAGGGAACTGAAGCCCAGGCACACTGAGAATTTTAAAGTATCTGGAGCCGGAAATCATGTATGTGAAGACTTTGGAAAGAGAAGCACATCACCTATGTTAGCCAGTATTATAGATTCCCACTGTGTGTGTGTGCTGCCACTGCAGTCGGAGTTACCTGCAGATGTGACTGTCAGGTTCTGGGAAGGGAAGGAGCTGTCAGTTACAATACTACATCACATTCACAAGGTTTCTCTTCACATTTCATTTTAGCCACTAACACCTTCCAAGCCACCGGTAGTAGTGGACTGGGCCTCTGGAGTCTCACCCAAACCCGACCCAAAGACCATCAGCAAACACGTGCAGAGGATGGTGGATGTGAGTACAGCTGTTTGGGAGACAGAAGGCTGGCACTGCTAGCGTGGGGTGGGAAGCACAGCAGCAGAAACGTGTGAGAAAGTTGAGACTCGCTCCCCGAGGAACCACTTTTCACACTGTGGCTGCAAATAGTTCAGAAACTAGTTTGGCAAAACTCTTTTCTGGTCTCATATGGGGCAGGTTTGACTGGTCTTAAAGGCCTAGCAGATCATTTGTTTAAAAACTGCTGAGTGGAGGCAGAAGGGTATATTGGGAGCACTGCTGGATTCAATTCCCTATGCTACCTGCCGAGAAGAGTGTATACATTTGCATAGTTGGAGCCTTTATTGTTGCGGGCTGTTCTCGGGTGACAACAGAAGACTAAGCAGAAACGGGAGCAGAGGACATGGGCTGTTCACAAGTTTCCCAGAGGAGGTGCAATCTGAGCTGAATAACAGAAGGGCAGACCTCTCTGCAGTGGTCTGCAGTAGGCACAGCCTGGGGTGGCACATCATGTGCTGACGGTTGAAGGTACGGACACCTGGGGCGTGACCTGCCACATCTGCAACAGCTCAAGGAGCACGCTCCCATGTTCTCCTCATTCAGGCTTTAAGAGGCCTATACCTATCTGCCCCAGCCCCTTTGTCTTAGCTAAAGAAAGAAAACACTGGTTTCTCCTTTGTAATCACCCTAACAACTCCTTTTTCAGTCCGTCTTTAAGAACTATGATCACGACCAGGATGGATACATTTCTCAGGAGGAATTTGAAAAGATTGCTGCAAGTTTCCCGTTTTCCTTCTGTGTTATGGACAAAGACAGGTGAGGATTTGTGTACAGGAATGAGTGGTTATGAGCCCATTGGTGAGAACAGAGCTACAGATATATCACTACAAGAATTTTAAGTACAGATCTTTATAGTCATCAGGTGAAGGCCTCCCTGCCTTTAGTTTGGACAAGAGACCGTGACATTTACATGCTTTTTAAGAGCTCACAACTGAAGATTCCAAAAATCTGCCAACTTAGGAAACAGCCAACTACAAATAAGTTTAGTCTTCGTTCTTGCTTTGTCCTTACAGATTATGGAAAATAATGTCAATCCTTTGCATACTTACTATACTTAAAATTATATACATTCTATTTTAATGCTCTATCAGAAATCAAACGTATGGCTAGTGGGACCTAGTCATGTACTCTCTAAAGTTAGAACCTGTAGCATACGTATTTCCCTCCCTATACACAAATCTCACATCATTTCAAGTCTTGTAGATAGTGGTCCAATCAGGCTGAAGGACACCCCGGGACCGAGTGATGCTGCCGCCCCCCCTTTTATGCGCTGTGCTGTGACCCTCCTGTGAGGCACGCTCACGGGAGGCTCTGAGCGTGGACTGCAGCACGTTCACGTCCTCCCTGTCGTTTGCTGGCAGGGAAGGCCTCATCAGCAGGGATGAGATCACGGCCTACTTCATGAGGGCCAGCTCCATCTACTCCAAGCTGGGGCTGGGATTTCCTCACAGCTTCCAAGAGACCACCTACCTGAAGCCCACTTTCTGTGACAACTGTGCTGGATTTGTAAGTTGTCCTTGGAGTGCATCGGGGGGAACTGAGGAGTACAGGCCAGTGATAGTAGGAAGGGCACAGACCTCATAATCTTTGTGCATTCATCCCAGCTCAGAGCCCAGCACACACCTAGAAGGACCTGGCCCTAAAGTGTGTGCATTCTTTTGCCTCATTTATTCCTGATCCCCCACCCCCACCCCCACCCCCGTACTTTAGGCCTGGTGTAAATAGTACAGAAATGTTGAATTCTGGATTACATTCCTACACTGTTTCAATGTTAGAAAAAAAAATTGTGAGATACCCTCCTTTCCCTTTTCAGAAGACACTGTCTTGAAGGGATCACCTCAGCTTTGACCCTCCTGTCTCACTGAAACCAACAGTTTTGCTGAACACAAGTTCCTGACCAGAGACTCTGTAGGCTTATCTGTCAGTGGTATAATTCATCCATTTCGGGTCTACACAAAGCCTGGTCATAAAGTCACTACAGTGAGCTTCTGGAGAACATTTGACTGTGGTAGCCACAAATGTTCTGTTTTTAGTTAAAGGTCGGGACAAGACATACAAGAGATAAACTTGCGCTAGAGAATGGAATGAGCGGAGCCTCACACCAGATAATGACATGTGCATTCTTCTGTCTTGTCTCATAGCTCTGGGGCGTGATCAAACAAGGATATCGATGTAAAGGTAAGTAAGCACTGTCCATTGCATTGCTTTCCCTGTTCTGAGGGGCTCTCTTCATAAAGTTTTCATCCACTGTAGTTGTCCATTCAGTCCACAACTTCTAGGCAGACTTCAGAGCCTCATCTCCATACTGGCTTCCCAAGAAGACCGAGAGTGACTGATACTGCACAGAGAGAGGGAAGCCTGAGTGGCCAGTGCCGCAGTTTCCAAGAGCTTCTTTCTACCTTGGTTGCCTTTGAAATAGAGATAGCTTGTAGGAGACTGAGCTCTTGTAGTCACGACAGTGAACAGGACTGAATCAGTTCTAAAACAGAAGATACATGATTACTAAAGATCTTGGTCAGCTTTCCTTTTATCAGTGATTCCTGAGGATATGTGTCCTTCCTTGTGACTAGGACGATTAAGGAGCACGGGAAAGGAGACTTCTGCAAGGAAGAAAAAGTAAGGTCTAGCAGCTGGGTGCTTCCAGAGGGTCTCCCTAGAGTAGGGCAGTGTACCGGATGACCAGGATACCCTCTCTTCCCTCTGGAATAGCAGATGTTCCTTCAGGTTCCAAGACTCAGTAAGGGTTAAGACCAGCCTGAGAGATACAGGTTTGCCAAGTGAGGAGAGGGCTAGGTTCACTGGGAATGTTTGGTGAGCTTAGCTCTAGAGGATTGCACAGATATGTCTGACAAGAGAGTATTGTATGAATTGGTAAGAGTTCCTACCAAAGTGTCTTGTCCACAGACTGTGGGATGAACTGCCACAAACAATGCAAAGATTTGGTGGTGTTTGAGTGCAAGAAGCGAACCAAAAACCCAGCAGCTCCCATGGAGAACACCACCTCAGTGGCACCAACATCTAACCTTTGCTCACTGGGAGCCAGAGATCTGCTCCACGGTAAGTAGGCACTGGGAATGTTCAGTAGAGAGAGAAGGGCAAAATTGGGGGCAGGAAAGATAACCACATGTATCTATGTCTGAGTTAACCCTGACCTCTATTCCTGCCTCTGCCTCTGACCTAAAGGTGCTGGAATAATAGTTTAAGTTAGGTCTAAAAATCAGCCACATGTACATTGAGCACCTACACCAAGTACAGATACTGACTATTGCCACGATCATGCCTAAAATTAAAAATTGTCCTACTCCATCCCCAACTCAAAACAGTGATAAGGGAGAGTATGCATTTGTGTCCATATAACATACACAATATATGGTATATAGACAGCATATTAAAAGGCATAGCTGCATTCAGAACCAAAGATTAACATCTCAATCCACAGCTTCATGACTCCATTTCCAGAAGCACGCACCAAGAATCTGATTTCTGTACAGTAACAGAAACCAACTATGCATGAAAGGTGACCAGAACCACTCGGTGCTTATCATTGATGAAGGATCCTGAAAAAGTCATTACTGTCACAGCTAGCAGCAAGAAGTATACAGTCACTGATGAATGACGACCTGTGATGCCACTGATTTTCTTCCAGGAGAGGGGTCCTAAGCCATTATTTTACAACCAGGTTCTAGACTGGGGATCCTGAGAGGCCAAGTGGAGATAACTGTCAAAATTTTAGAAACACAGTGGTAAATACAGAAAGGAAGAGGAGGAGAACTCCTACGAAATGCAAGCTTGCAGATTAACAATCAAGAGAAAATTGACCTGGCCACAGTGATGTAGGCCTATAATCTCAGCGCCCAGGAGGCTGAGGCAGAAGGATCATGAGTTCAAGGCCACCATGAGTTACATAGTGAGTTTAAGGCCAGAGATCAAACAGATGTGCGTAAATATACACTCAAATAACAGTATAATAAAGAAATGAAATTTAAGTATTATTGAGACACTCAGGAAGAAAAAAGGTCTGCCTCTTTCTAGTTAGGGGAAAAGGTAATAAACAGGGAGCTGGTTAGAAACAATGCAGGAGGGTATGTTCTACAAGCCAGATAGGCTACAGAAAGACCACGCCCTGGGCCTGCTGGCAAAGACTTCATGCAAAAGGTGGAAGTTCAGTGAAATCACAAAGGAAGGGAAGCATTAAGTTATGAGTGCTCCCTGGGACTTCAGCTGAAGTTCAGAGAAAAGCTCTGGCTGTCACCCTACCCCAGGGTGCACACAGCAAGAGAGGAACTTAGCTGCATTCCCACCAACTCCCTGCAGTAACTACAGATGAAAGAGGCAGGGGGATCCCCAGCTGTCACCCTGGCCCTGCTCCTGTCCCTGGGCATGCACAGCCAAGGAAAGCCCCAAGAGGCATGTTGCTCAGCTCCAGACACAAGCCATTCCTCCTGCTCCTGTGGACACTACAGCTTTGGGGAAGGGGGCTAGCTGTTGTCACAGCCCAAGGCACACACAGAGCTTGGGGACCTGAGGACCCACCGTCCACAGCAGCAACACAGAGGAACAAGACACATCCTGCTGCACCCACACTATGTGATTCCCACTACCAGCGCCCTTGCTCCTGGTCTTACTAGGCGCTGCTAATAGAGAGGTGCTGTGATCCCTGCCCTCCACTCCTGGCACTCCAAACTCTCACTACTGTCTAGTCAGAGAAGTGCTCCTTTTACCACGCCTTGTGCAGTGCCACAGACCCTTATACGTCACAGGCCAACGTCAGCACCTGGTAGGGGCCACCATACCCACTGGAAAAGGAACACTGAGTACACTCACACACCCTGCTGCCTACATATCTGCCTGAACTATGAAAGTGTCCCCACCCTTGCATGACCTACAGGGACAGTGTTCTCTCTGACTCCAACACAGCACACGTTGCACCTAAACTCACTATCACAGCCAGAGATGTGTGAGGAAATTCCACTGCAGTGCCCAGCTAAAAACAAAGCCAACGTTGTGTAACAAACTGATAACCCAAGACACGACCCTGCCATGAAATGAGCAAATCTCAGTGTGGGCACAAGAAATATGAAAAAGTAATGTGACACCTGCAAAAGAGCATAACTCTCGGGTGACAGCAAAGATACTAAAATACCTAGTATCTTCAAAAGAATAATTTTCTCAAATCAGGGAGATCCAAGAGAATGCAAAGAAACAGTTAAGTGAATTAGGAACACAATGCAGAATATAAATGAGAAATTGAGCAAAGAGGTAGATATTTTTAAAAAGAACCAAACAGAAGTCTTGGAAATGAAAAGTTCAGTAATTCATTTAAAAAACTTGGCTGAGAACTTGAACAGTGGACTACATGAGGCAGAAGAAAGAACTGGAATTTGAAGATAAGTCTTTCGAAATGACACATTTAGACAAAAAAAAATGACAGCATTTGTTATTTTTGGAACACCACTAAATGATTAATTACCTACATCGCTGGAATACCTGAAGGTGAGGAAATAAAGGTTAAGAAAGGCATAGAAAACCTACTCAATGAAATAACACCAGAAAACTTCCCTAATCTTGAGAAAGGCATGGACATCCATGTAGAGGAGGCTTTTAGAACCCAATAGACAAGACTAGAAAAGAACTTCCTTCATGACATAGTACAGTCAAACTGAAAAGTATAGAAAAAAAATTGTTTTTGAATTTTCAAGAGAAAAGCACCAAGTCACATTTAAGGGCAACCTCTTTAGACCACAGAAGATTTCTCAACAGAAACCCTGTGGGCCAGGAGGGAATCAAATGATGTATTCCAAGTCTTGAAAGAAACTAAATGCCTAAAAGCCAACCAAGATTACTATTATCCACAAAGGCTGTCTTTCACAAATGAGGGAGAAATAAAGAACTTCCAAGATAAGCAAAAACTCTGGGAATTCAGGACCAAAAGACCATCCTTACAGAAGATGCTTTACAGAGTCCTATATCCAAAAGTGAAAGAAAGGTAACTACCACAACAGCATGTGAAAACACGAATCCCACTAGAAGAGCAGATACACAGACATGAAACAGAAAAGAACCAAACATTATTAGTACTGTAAACTACCATATCACACAGGTGATTAAGAGAGGAAGAAAAGAACAAAGAATGTTCAAAAAACTGACAGCCATTAAATCCATACTTTTCAGTTATAACCTTGAATGTAATGTAATTCAGGTTGGATGCGTGGATTAAAAAAAAACACAACAATATGCTGCCTACAATAAAAACTCACTTCACAGGCAAACAGACTGAAAGGATGGAAAATGAGATTCCAAGCAAAAGGAATCCTAAAGTGAGCAAGAGCAGCTATTCTGATAGCTGACAAAATAGACTTGAGACAAAAACTGTGAAACAAAGATCATCATTATATAATGATCAAGGGATCAACTCATCAATAAGATATGATTGTAAATCTACTTGCAGTAATATCAGAATTCCAATTTTATAAAACAGTTACACCAAAGGCAAGAGATAAGTTCCAATACAGTTAACAGTGACAAATTTCAAAACCCTGCTCTCTCATTCATAGACAGATAATCCAGACACCCCAAAAAAGAGTTACAAACATCAGGATTAAACTATAGAACAAATGGACTTAATAAACATTCAATCCACTAACTGCATATAATACACATTCTTTTCATCAGCATGTGGAATTTTCTATAGAACAAACCAAATTGTAGGCCACAAAACAAATTAAATGAGGCATTTCCTGTATCTTTTCTAATCACAATGAGATGAAACTATAAATCACAAGAGAAATTTAAGAATACATGGGGTCTGGTCGGGCATGGTGGCACATGCCTATAATCCCAATACTGGGGAGGGCTGAGGCAGAAGGATCACTGTAGGGCTGGGGATTTAGCTCAGTGGTTCCAGCACCTGCCTCGCAAGCACAAAGTCCCAAGTATGATCCCTGGTACCAAAAAAAAAAAAAAAAAAGGATCACTGCAAGTTCGAGGCCAGCCTATACTACAAAGGGAGACTCTACTTAAAAGAAAAAAAGATTTGAAAAAATGATACTATGTCACTCAACAAAGAAAAGCCGAGGACCAATGATTCCACTGGTGAATTTTACCACATTTCTAAAGAAAGTTAAGTAATACTAATACTTTTCAAAGTTTTCATTGAATTGAAAGGGAGAGAACTTTTCCAAACTCATTTCATCAGGCCACCTTTTAACTTGTTCCCAAAATCTGACAAGGACACAACAGAAAAAGAAAACTATAGACCACTATCCTTGATGAACGTAGATACAAACTCAACAAAATGTTTGCAAGTTGTACTCACATCAGAAAGATTATGCACCATGATCAAATTAATTTCATTCCTGGTATGCAAGGATGGTTAAACATACAGGTGTAACTTGTAATACATTACATAAACAGATGATGAATAAAAATATGATCATCTCAGTAGATACAGAAAAATCATTAGGTAAATTTCAGTATCCCTTCATTAAAAAAGGCCTGAACAAATTAGATATAGAAGGACCATACCTCAACATAATAAAAGCTATTTATGACAGACTCACAGCCAGCTTTATACTGAATAAGGAAAAACTGACAACATTTTCTCTTAAGATCAGGAAGGCAAAGGTATCCACTCTTGCTGCTCTTGTACAACACATTACTATAAGTTTTAGCCAGAGCAGTGAGGCAAGAGTTAGAAATAAAAGGCATTCAAATAGAAGAGGAAGAAATAAAATTATCTCTGCTTACAGGTAAGATTCCATACATAGAAACACCCAAAGACTCAACCAATACTATTAAAACTGATAAACTACTGCAGTAAAATGAAAGAATACAGTATCAGTGGCTTTTCTATACACCAATAATAAAGTTGCTAGACAGAAGTCATGGTAACAATCCCATTCACAGTAGATACACATATACACCCACACCTAGGAATATACATAATGGATAAAGTAAAAGACCTCTACAATGGAAGTTATAAAACACCAACGAGGACCCTAAAGGACAGGGATATCTCTCTTATACAGGGATTAGAACAGTTGTTGAAATGTCCACTGTACTACCACAGATCTACATGTTCAGTACAATCTCCATCCAGTGCCCATGACATTCTTCACAAAAGTAGGGCGAAGAAATGAAAATTCATACGGACTCACAAGACAACTTTTTAGTAAAAAGAGCACAACTGGAGGAATCACAATACTAGACTTCAAGATGTACGACAGAGCCATGGTCACCAAAATAGCATGGCACTGGCATGACAACAGACACAGAATAAAATGGAACAGAACTTTTAAAATCCAGAAATAAACCCACGTAGCTATAGCTATCTGATTCTAAAAATATATATATTGGGGAAAGTACAGCCTCTCCGACAAATGGTGATGAGAAAAGTGGCTACCTGTGTGAGTGAGACTGAAACCCAGCCCCTTATCTCTCACCCTGAACAAAAATCAATTCAAAACAAATCACAGACCTTAATGTAAAACCTAAAACTCTGAAACTACTGAACACAGGGAAAACACTGCAAGACATTGGTACAAGCAATGATTTTTTGGACAGGACTTCGAAAGCATAGGTAACAAAAGCAAAAAGTGACAAATGGGAGTTACATCAAATAGAAAGCTCCTGCACAGCAAAACAATCAACACAGAGAAGAGGTAACTACATAGAATGGAAGAAAATATTTACCAGCTATTTATCTGACAAAATATCTAGAATATAAACTCAAAAACAACAAAAACAAGAGCCAAATATGGTGGTACACACATACCTGTAATTCCAAACCTCTGGGAGGTGGGGTAGGAGGATCACAAATTCATACTCAGGCTAGAGGTCTAAGCAAGGCCCTGTCTGAAAATTTAGAAGTTATAAAAAGGCTGAGGCTATAGCTCAGTGAAAAGGTCCTGGGTTCAAACCCTGGGAACTATGGGGGGAAAAAAAAAATGTAATACAATTAAAAATGGGCAAATGATCTAAATAAACACTTCTCACAAGAATTAGTCAATAAATACATGAAAACATACTTAAAATCTTGGCCATCAGAGAACTGCCAATCCAAACTACAAAGCAGTATCATCTTATCCCAGTTAGAATGGGTGCTATAAAAGAAAAATAACTGGATACAGAGGAAAAGGAACCATGTAACTACTGATAGGAATGTAAACTAATATAGCCACTGTGGAAAATAGTATGGAGTTCCTCTAAAAATGGAACTACCAGATGACCCAATTCTCCCATTCTCGGATATAAAGCCAAAGAAAATGAAGCTTGCAAATGAAACCTGTATACCCATGTTTAGTGCGGCAGTATTCATAAATAGCTAAGATATGGAATCAGCCTATGTTCACATTGGTGAAGGGATAAATATGGCATATATAGACAGTGGAGTATTATTAAGCCATAAACAAAAATGAAATCCTGTCCTCCGCAGCAAAAAAAGATGGAATTGGAAGACATCATTTTAAATAAAATAAGCCAGACACAGACAAGTCATGCTGCCTATCCTATGTGGAAACTTACAAAGTCAGCCTGAAAGTAGGATAGTGAAGACTAGGAACTGGGAAGGGTCTCAGAGAGAAGGGAAATCAATCAGTGCAATGTGTGCAAATAACCAAATGGCCCATGAAATCCCAGTAATGGGTATGTTTAATATGTTAATTTTAAAAATTAGAAAATAGAGATGCAAAAAAATCATTCTCATCCAAAAAGATAATGTAATTTAGAGTGAATGTAACAGTTTAATTATTCTAGTACTTGAAATAAGTGATAATTTTCAGCTTTATTTGGATAAATATTAAATGATAATTTAAAAATCATGTTCCCCTTGGGAAAAATTCAGTGAAGTTCAAGTATAAGATCTATAGTTCAGGCCACTGTGTTTGCTCTTGCATGATGGTCCACCTCACGCTGTAGGGTGTAAGTTTTTTTCCTACTTTGACTTGGCCAAACTTGCTCTGCAGAGCCAGTTTCTTTTCCTACCTTCAATAAAACTTTGCTACCATTAAAAAAAAAAAACAAAAAAAGATTTCCAGTACATAATTAGAACTATGGATTCTAGTTATAGATGTTACTTAGAAATTTTTGTTTTATTAAGCCATTTCAACTAACAATCCAATCTCTTAGCTAGAAAATTTATTAGGAAAAAATTTTACTCTAAATGCACTTTTTAAAAAGTACTTTCTCTTACATAATCATTTCATTCTCCACACTCTGATATTTTTTCATCCCCATTTAATGAAGTAAACACATAATCTGTTTATTATTAAACGTTGTGTTTAGTGATTTTTCAAAGAGCTGAGAATTATGCCAAGTTTTTGCAAACAGAAAGCTTAGATGACCTACTGTTAATCTTAAACCCTACTACCCATCTCACATCCATCTGCTCTTACTCTATGTTTCTAGGAAATTACTCCTATGGTTAACATTTCCAGGCCGGATCATGGGCAGAGGTATTAGGAACAAAACCACTGACTCACCCACCTGTCCTTTCCCCC
The DNA here is from genome assembly GCF_000247695.1 of Heterocephalus glaber. Next base: position 5,698,528 of record NW_004624804.1, on the reverse strand, counting down.
GGTCAGTGTCACTCAAGGGCAGTACGTTTTGGAACACTCTTCCGAAGTTGGAAGCTGTACCCATTATACAAGTGGGTCCGACAGTTCCTACTATCCACCAGAGGGCACTTGTTTGTATCAAGACAGAGACTTGAGTAGTAAGAGCTTCCAAACCTAAGTCCACAGAAAGTAATTTATGGAACATTTTCCTCTACATATTGATCTTGCTCCCCTTAATTGGTGAAAATCTGCAAAGTTGAGGCAGGAATTAGAACTTGTCTGTAGAAATTGTAACCCTCTAGGCAACCTTTGCACAAACGCAAAAAGATGCCTTTTTTGGACACATTCTAATACCATCAAAATCCCTGGATTTCAGCGTTTGCTCACTCTTGACCTGGGGTGCCTGAAAATGAGTGCTATTTGAAGATGTGCAACTCCTGTAACAGTAAGGTCTCATGTAAAATTAACGTGAGAATGTTGAGTGTTTGCTTTTCTGAGTACAATATCTTATGTGTCTCCCCACAGCACCCGAGGAAGGATCTTTTACATTCCTAAATGGAGAGGCTGTGGAACACAGTGAGGAGAGTAAGGATCGGACCATCGTGCTGATGGGAGTATCCTCACAGAAGATTTCTGTTCGGCTGAAGAGGACTGTTGCCCACAAGACCACACAGACCGAATCTCTGCCTTGGCTTGGCAGTGAGGGTCCTTCTGGTCACTTTGTGCTGTCCTCTCCAAGGAAGACAGCCCAGGATACCCTTTATGTACTTCCCAGTCCCACATCTCCATGTCCCAGTCCTGTCTTGGTCAGAAAGCGGGCGTTTGTCAAGTGGGAGAATAAAGAGTCTCTCCTAAAATCAAAAGAAGAGCTCCGTCATCTCAGACTCCCATCGTATCAAGAGCTGGAACAGGTACCTTCCTTTTACTTGCCCTTTTATCCAGACTCTCTTAGCAAAGTGGAGCGAAACAGAGAAGAACACATGGACTAAACCCAGAGAAGGTTCAAATCAAGTTGATTACTGGCTGGGTAAAGGAAAAGAATAATTTAAAAACCAAAACAGAGGGAGGGACAGAGGAATAACGTTACCCATTAGACAACTTAAGCCATTTTAGAGACAAGAAAGCAAGGGTATATTGTTTTAACATTAACATCCACTTTACAAAGGAGAAGAATGCCTGCCTGCCTGCCTTTTCCCAAAGCAAGGTTGGTACTGTGTGTGGAGGTTCTCAGTAGGAACATGTAACTCAAGTGTCCACCTGCCTACAACTCCTCATACAATTCCACCTCCTACACAACAGAACTGCCCACAAGGCCTCAGGATCCCCACATTGTTCCCAACACTGCACCCTCCCCGTCAGACTCCCAGGTATGGAGTTAGAGAAACATTTGAAGACAAAAGCTAGTATTTAAACTCGAATTCGTGCTTGAAATGAACATATGAAAAGTCTTGCTCTAAATAATTTTAATACATGATTTAGGAAAGAAGTCAATCAGAGGATGGTAAAACTTGGGTTACATAAAGCCCCTTTCCTTTAAGGGTAAAACTGTCAAAGACAACTTTTAAGAAAAATGAAAGAAACACTGAAAAATGAGTTTGGTTAAAGAGAAAGGACTTTGGAGGCATTTTCCAATACCAGATGTTCTGATGCCAGCTATTACAGTCTGTGACCTAATTGATCTTCTGTAAATACAGGGTTAGGATTCCACACTAAGGTTTCAAATTCTGAAGTTTTACATGATTTTGAAAAGGGAAAAATGCAGTTAGCAGTAATGCTGTGAGAAGCAGATGACAAAGATTTCAAATGAATTAAATCGAGAATAATTCCTACCCAGTAATACCAGGCCAGTAGACCTTTTTCCCAGTTGCCTCTTTTATTTTTATCAATGTCAAACAGACCTAAAAACTAAAATTCACTATATACATTTTAAAGAAACAGTGTGTCCCACTTTTCAATTATGTAAAATCTTTGACTTGTCTGTAATTCAACAGTCCTAGCCATAACTCGTCAAATTAAACCAGTATTTAGAATGTAATAAAAAAATTATGAAGTATAAATATACATGTTATTTTGGTGTATGTGTACCCCTGAATCAGCATAGGACAAAAGAAAAACCAAACAATAGCTCTTGGATCAGATATATATACCAGGGTTCAAATCCAGTCTGAAATTATATGGCAACATTTTCTGCTTCTATAAAATTATTGATTTTCAAGATACATGTGAAGACTAAGATATTTTATTGTCATGTAACAAAGCACCAGGCACACAACAAGTGCTCAGTATTATATGATAGCTAATAGAGAGCAACAGATAATTCAAACTAAGGAACACCCCAATGTGTCTACAATTATCCAGACACTGCCCATACATTTTTGGTGTAATTAATGTTACATAATGTAGGAACACTGGCCTCAAAATCAGAAGCCAGGAAATCAACTGATGGCTGTATAATTACTGCAAATTGGATAACTAAATCTCAGTTTATGGGCATAGGATAAAAATCTATCTAAAGTGTACATTAATTTTCAATGACTTGGTAGGAAAACAGGTTAAGTGTACTATAGCATCTCATATTACAGAATTTTCAAGCACTACTTTCTTGGCGCAGACCTGACCAGACTCTGTTTATGCCAAGTTAAGATCTGCTACACAATACCCAAAGGTTTCATCATCCTCTACCCACTGGCCAGGAATGGTTTATTCTGCCTGCAAGCCACTTACATCTGTGAAATGATAACAGACAAACTGCTGTTTGCTCATGCTCGTTTGATACTTAACATGTTATTTTCTATTCAGTGCAAAAAAAAAACTATTTTGAAAATAGTTTTTATCTACATAGAAAACCCAAAAAACTCTGCCAAAAGACTTCTAGACTTAACTGACAGATTCAGTAGAGTAGCTGGATACAAGGTCAACACTCAAAAATCAATAGCTTTCTTGTACACAAATAACAGACTCACTGAGAGAGAAATTAGGGAAACAATTCCTTTCACAATAGCATCCAAAAAAATGAAATATTTAGGAATCCATCTAACGAAGGAAGCAAAAGACCTCTACATTGAGAACTACAGCACTCTGAAAAAAAGAGATTGAAGAGGATATACAAAAATGGAAAGACATCCCCTGTTCCTGGGTAGAAAGAACCAATATAGTGAAAATGCCCATACTTCCAAAATGTCTGGACGGATTCAATGCAATCTCAATTGAAATCCCAAAAGCATATTTCACAGAAGTAGAGAAAACAATCGGAAAAGTTCATCTGGAACCAGAACAGACTTAGAATAGCAAAAGCAATTCTAGGCAACAAGAGTCATGGCAGGGGATATCACAACCCCCCAACTTGAAACTATACTACAAAGCCACTGTGATAAAAACAGCATGGTACTGGCAAAGAAACAGACCTGAGGATCACTGAAATAGATTAGAAGATGCAGAAACAACTTCAGACATACTCAGCTACCTCATCTTTGACAAAGGAGCCAACTATCTTCACTACATCCTCATAGCCTCTTTAATAAATGGTGTTGGAAAAACTGGATTTCAACTTCCCAAAGATTAAAACTAGACCCTTATTTGTCGCCATGCACTAAACTAAAATCCAAGTGGATTAAAGATCTAAATATTAAAACAGAAACACTAAACTTACTGGAAGATAAGTTAGGTAAAACTCTTGAAGACACTGGCATAGGAAAAGACTTTATGAACAAAATCTCAGTAGAATGGGAACTAGCACAAAGAATCAACAACTGGGATCTCATCTTATTAAAAAGCTTCTGCACTGCAAGAGAAACCACCAACAGAGCTAAAACACAACCTACAATGTGGGAAAAATATTACCAGCTGTTCCTCAGACAAAGGTCTACTATCGAGAATATATAGATATATATAAAGAACTAAAAAAAAAAAAATCAGACCCCCCCCCATTCAAAAATGAGCATTTGAAATGAACAGATATTTCTCAAAGTAGAAATAGCAAATAAACATATGAAAAAATGTTCAACATCACCGGTCATTCGAGAGATGCAGAGAAAACCAATGCTGAGATTTCACCTCACCCCAGAAAGAATGGCTGCTATCAAGAAATCAACAAATAACAAATGCTGTCGGGGTTGTGGGGAGAAAGGAACCCTTCTCCATTGCTGGTGGGAGTGCAGACTGGTGCAACCACTGTGGAAGTCAGTATGGAGATACCTCAACTAGGATTGGAAGTCCCATTTGACCCAGCAATTCCTCTGCTGGGGATCTTCCCCAAAGAATTAGAAGAATCATACTACAGTGGTATATGTGCTCCCATGTTTATAGCGGCACAGTTTGTAATAGCTAAAGCTTGGAAGCAGCCCAAGTGCCCATCAACTGGAGACTGAAGATGTGGTTTCTTTTATAAAATGGAGTACTACTCAGCCATAAAGAATGAGAAACTAGACATATTTATAACTAAGTGGATGCACATTGAGGCCATACTCTTAAATGAAATAAATAGGACACCCGTGTAAATACCGAATAGTTTCTCTGGTGTGAAAAACTAAAAGTGTAAATAAGGATCAAAATGTATAATTGATAACATGAAATAGGAAAAGGTCTAAAGGAGTAGGGGAAATGGGAGGGATAGGGGAAAAGAAAGAAGGGAAAAGAAAAAATATGAGAAAAGGAAAAAAATGGAAACATTATTTGTAAATAGGGAAGGGTGGAGGTGGTGAAGGGAGAGCAGGGGAATGGGGAAAAAGTAAGAACCAAGATACATCACGTAAAGGTACAAGATCCCAATGATGAATGTAACTGTACTGTCTGCCTAAGATGCACCAATAAATAAACTTAATAAAAAAGTTTTTAATTCTCACCCATAGTGAATAGGAGATGGCAATCAATTTTAGTACTCTCAATACTGTAACTGATTTGCTACTCACTGCTGTTTTATTAACATGCATATTCTCCTTTCCCTTTAGGAAATAAATACCCTGAAAGCAGACAATGATGCCCTAAAGATCCAACTAAAATATGCACAGAAGAAAATAGAATCCCTTCAGCTTGAAAAAAGCAATCACGTCCTAGCACAGATGGAACAGAGTGACTGTTCTTAGCCAGGAACTTAAGGAGCACAATCGGGATGAGTACACTGGGGCTCTTCTTTCCTAAGCTGATGAACAGAGACCGGGGCAACTTTAGGTGGACTGTCTTTTTAAACAGTACTTTAACAGAGAAATGCCATTTACTGTTTTGTTTTTTAAACCTAAAGACTCCTAATTTACAGTATTGTTTTCTCTTTATCAGGTGAAGGATCCAAAACTTCACATTTGTAAAGTGTGCTAAAACATAACTAGTTTCCTAACAAGGTAGTGTCTCATATGGCCTGCTTGACTGATTCTTAAAACAAATTTCTGGAAAACGAATTGACTTTTTCCCTAGGTTTTCTACAAACTGAGGAATTTCCTTTGTTCCACAAAGCTTACTGATAATGAAAAATTACCCATATTCCAAAAGTAGATGGCCTTGTAAGTCCCAGCATTCTTTGTGAATCTGGCTCCCACTTCACTACCTCAGATCTAATCAATTAGCCTCTTTCTCCTCCTTCATCACTATGCCACACGTGTGAGCATCTAGAGATGCAGCCTGGCTGCTTAGTGGTCTATTAAACGTGACATTATCCAGATGCAAATCAATTAGTTCTAGTCTTACTCATCATAAAATAAATTTGGTACCAGGAAACATAGCTGTTACCATCTCACATGACTTGCTAATTAGCTAAAAATAGGTGTAGACATGTTTGTTCAGTCTACAGGGCACAGAATTAGGAATTTATGGGGTTTTTTAAAGCAAGTCTGTGAAGAATAACTTCATGTTTCATCTTTTTTAAACTTTTTAAAATTGTTTTGAACTGATTGTCTTAAACTGTCTTCACTATTAATACTACTTAGAAATAAGCTAATTGGATCAGCAATGTAAATAATAGCTGACAGCATGTACATATGTATATAGTATGTATATACAACATCAGGCATGCATGTGGTTTGGACCTGTCTCTATAAAATGTGGAAATGAGTTACACAACTTTTAGACATTTATATAAATATACAGTTGTTTCTTATAATATAGTTCTGTTTGTTACAAAATGGAAAACTTGCTTATAAACTGTATTATTTAACAAAATCACAAGTAACAAGTCTTGCGTGTATTCTATTATGGAGGTTAATAATGAATGAGTTCAGTTGGTGGCCTGGGCAATTCACAAACTCTATTATCAGCCTCTAATATATTATCAGCCACTTTCTTTTAGTGGGGGAGCTTAGCTTTCATTCTTGGAAAATCCAGTACCAGTTAATTTATAATTCATATACAAATTGGCCAGCTGCCAGGAATATAATCTTAATTAAGTTTCAAATTTAAAGCCAAAGCAGCAAGTTTCCATAAGAATACAAAGTATTGCCTATTTACAGGATTCAGATAATTTAAGTTTTGATGAAAGATTACTTCCCATTTGCATACTTTTTGGTAGTAAGTTTTAGTGACACAGAACTTACAAATGTTTTAAAGAATCGCTTCACACATAAATTTATTCTTTTTGTAAGTCCAAACTCAGAAATCCTCAGAGCAGGGCTGCTTAGGTCCATCGCCTGGAATATATACTCTATTAGCACTGTAACTAGATTTATATGAAATAAATATGAACTTATGACAAATGTTAAAATCCAGATTTCACTTTCCTGTGACAGACTAAAGGGTATATAGCTTAGTTTTTAAAGAAAATATAATCATGGAATATAAATTTGCTCATACTCTCCACCCAAAATAAAGATCTCAAACTAGTTTTTATGTAAATAAATCTGTAATATATAGGATTTCAAAAGGTCACAGTTCCCTTAATTAAATTTTCACAGCTAGACAATCTCAGGCACTGCAGAATGGATCACTGAAATGCGTAATACAGGCCAAAGTTTCATCATGTTTTAAAATACAGCAAGAGTAAAAAAATGTTATCTTATTACTTATGTTGTGCTGTGGGAGCTAGTGAAATCTACAGAAAGAAATTGCAACAACATATTGACTTGAAATAATTTGGGGCAGATATTTATCTCCCAAGACAAGGACAAATCATGTTTTATTAACAATGTCACTTCTCATTTTTTTTGTTAATTGACTCACCTTTTCACTGACCATTTGTGAATCTGTCTCAAGGTATATAATGTAAAAGGACTGCAAGAAAAAAATGTACAGATTGTAAATTTTTTGATACTTAATGTAAGTTTTCATGTAATATTTATATGATAAAGACATTAGGATCCCCCAACACACGTCTTGTGTTTCTTCTTCATCTGCATGAATATGTACAAACCTCACCTGAAATTTTACTATTATTTATGTATGGACTACTCTTCTGTTCTATTAATTTTCTCCTGAAAGCAAAAGCAAAGCCTATTCAGCTGAAATGTTTCGATTATCTCTTTTGTAGAACAAAGAAGTAACAGTACAGAAATACCCAATCTTTTCCCATAGTGACCCCCGCCCAGTAAGCCTATAAATACATTAAAGAACAAAAATTAACCACTGTCATTTCTCTGTGGCTTCTGTCTTTAATTTCAATCCCACCTAAGCTAAGTACCAACTAAAGAAGGAAACAGTAGTGGAAGACTGTTCAATCTAGCATACAGAACCCCTGTAGCAATTTATGTGTGGGCATAATTCAGAGTGACTTTCTCTTGTTCTCCAGCCAGTTTTTCTGTTAACCAGACCAAAGAGGAAGGGAAGTTCAGCCACTCAGATTCTACTGTGAACACGTTCGGGGGCATTTGGTGGGAGTGTATTTATCATTTTGACAATTCATAATATTTCATACGAAAGAATGAAACTGCACCAACAACCTGACCCTGAAGGAAAGATTAAACTGCCTGCTCACCTCACCCTGCTTCTCAGCCCGAATTCTTTCTACCCCGTGGTCCTTGCAAGGAGACAGTATCATTGCTCTTAACATTTTCTGGCCACAAATATTTTTTATATGTGTATCTGTCACATTTACACATAAAAGTTTAAACTTTTTCATCTTTAATGAGGCAAGTTTCCTAAGATCTATAGAGCACAAGGAACCAGATTCAAAGAAAGGTCCGTTTCCTTTTTGATGAGAGCTTATGAGTAACTGTATGGTGTTTATGTATGGACAGAACTGAGGCGCTTTATGTGGCCTGAAGAAAAAAGGTCAGTTACTACTTTAATTCAGAAACCGCTAGTGAGATCATGTCTATAGGTGCTATTTTATTAGGTACCACAGGCTAGACAAACAATATAAAAAGGGAAGGAAACAGAAAGATAAAAAAAATAATTGAGAACCAAGTCAAAAGAAAAAAAGTTAATCAAAACAAGTATCCGGTTTTAGGAAGAGGTGAAGTGCCATTGATCATATTCTACATGTGTACTACACTCAATTTATCAAACATTTTCACATTATGACCTTTCACATTAAGCCCCTAACTCACCTTGTTGCTCTTCTAGATATTACTCAGCAAACTGTTCTGCAGAAACTTTTACTGATCAAAAATTACTATGAAAATCTTGCCTTACCGCAGAGTAAGATATTAGTGTCTAGATGGCTGAGTTTTATTCAGGAGAGAGTCACAGGAATGTGTAATAGGGACGATTCCAACTCCAGCATCAATCTAGAAGTGTTCAACTTAAACTCCTATGAGGTATGAAGTATTACAGAAATTCAAAGACTAATGTCATATTTATCATAACATAAAATTAGCCTGCCACACATTAAATGCTATCTTTCTGCTAGGAACAATTCAGTTTATCTGTTGAGTTGGCTGGATTGCAAAAAGTTGTTATGTTACAGGTGTGGACCCAGTGCCCACTATGAGCTACAAACTATGCAGAGAGTAAAAACTGTGTGAGCAGCCCTTTTTCTTTGACTCCACGCTAAGAAAAATACCATTCTTCACTCTTAAGCCATTTCACAATAGGTACCCTATACATTTTCAACAAATTGCATTTGTATTTTAGGTCTTCACAAAATAAACTGAGAAGAGGGCAAGTGTCTCATTTTCATGTGACAAATGAAGGTGAATCAGTCTTTGATACTAAGGTCATTTCAATCCAGCGCATCCCTGGCCCTAGCACCCTAATTCACATTCACAACTCTTGATCCTGTAACTACACAGAGCCATTCCCTAACCCTGTGTTCCCCAAATTTAGCTGGGAATTCAAATTACTAATGGATGCCTTCGCTTACCCATGATCTACTGAAGCTGGAAATCATTCCCATAATCCTGTGATACAACTCAGCCTGCCTTTTAATATTTTGTTATCTAAAGTGAGGGTGCAAATGATGAAGAGACCAGTTTACAGGAATATTTTAACACCGTGTAAAACTGATACATTTTATCCCTTTCATTCTGACCTCAATTTTTAACTTAATTGTTCAATCAAAATCATATGGGTTTCAAATCCAACTGGAAAAATAAATGAAATATGCATAGCAAAAAGAAGACCTTGGCTTCAGCCAATGGAACTTGAACAGCAACCTGACCAGAGGAATCACCCTATGAAAAATAAATCACAGCAACTACCTCTTGAGCACAACTATCAGTCTTCTACCCTATTTTGTAAAAACAGAATTAGTGAATATTAAAAACATCCACGGGAATAGAGATGAGCCAAGAGTCTATATTCCTCGCTACCACAGGTAGGGTCATTTATGGGTTTCAACCCTGAACAAAATACAGGTAACAGTCTTAAATCATGACAATAAAATACTTTTCATTTTCCAAATTTGATGGTAATAAATATTTACATTTTAAAAAATAATTTTTGTTCATCTTTTTGTTTTTTTTAAAAAAGACAACATGCTCGAGAGTACACAGAATATGGAAAAAGTCATCCCTCTCAGAGATCAACTGCTAAGTATCAAACCATCTTGGTACCTATATTAAAGAATGGCATCATCAGGGACTCTAACATAGTGCTTACTTCAAAGATGATATTCAAGTACGTTATCTAGAACACGATGCCTAATGTATCTAACAAGAAGTCAGCACTACTACCTAAATTTGCGTTTTTAATACCGTCTGTACCCACCACTGCCGCCCCCTCCATATGGATCGCCATAGCCTCTTCCACCGTAGCCACCGCCTCTGCCACTGTAGCCCCCTCTGCCACCACAATCTCCCCTGCCTTGGAAACCCCCTCTACCCCCTCCTCCCCAGCCTCCGCCACCACCCCTCCCTCCTCCCCAGCCACCTCCTCCTCTTCCTCCTCCACCACCGCCTCTCCCACCACCTCCCCCAGCCCCACCCCAACCACCCCTTCCGCCGCCTTCTTGTCTCTTCTGCCAAGGGGGCATTTCAGGGGGTGGGGGTTCAATTTCATTCGGCCGTCCTCCCCTGTCAGGGACTCTTCCCATTAGCACCTGTGTGAAGGAACATTTTCTTTCAGTTTCTAATATTTTAAAAATTAAAGTTTATATAAAGGCTTCAAATGACATTAAAATTATTGTTCATAAGAAACAAGTCAAATATTTAAAAACATGAAAATACTGGACATGGCTGTATGAATATTGAAAATGTGGGCGTGAAATATGACAAATTCCTCAGAATTCGTATTATTTTAAAACAGCCTGGGTACTTCCGAAACTTAAGGGCTTTGCTAATTTCCTCTCACGTAAATTTAACAAATTCTGTAACACATATAATATTCACCACACTAAAATTTTAGCAAAACATTTTCAATACATAAAGACTATATACCCTATATTATTCAACTTTATATACTCTTTTTTTTTTTTCGGTACCGGAGATCGAACTCGGGACCTTGAGTTTGCAAGGCAGGCGCCGTGCCACTGAGCTGTATTCCCAGCCCTAACTTCATATACTTTTATACAATACCTCTGGGCTTTTCCATTGTTATTGAGTTAGTACAAAATAGCCAATAAATGAGTATATTCCTAAGCACATTTTATTTCAACAGTGATAAATTATATATGATAATGTAGAAGTAATGAGGTCAACATTGAATATAACTATAATTCCAAGTATCATTGCAAATGGATACTAAGATTCTCAAAGAACTATTTCCTTTTTGGGGGAAACAAGCACACTTATTTTCAATAATGGTAGTTACTAATACAGGGTGAGCTTCTCTAATCCTAAAATCTAAGATGTGAAATGCCCCCAAACCCAACAGTCAAGTGCCAACGATGTCATAAAGTAGAAAACTCCACAACTGGTCTCCTGTGATGGGTCACAGTCAAAGCACAAATGCAACAAAAATATGGCATAAAATTACCTTCATGCTATATTATAAGGTGTATATGAAACATGAACAGATTTTGTGCTTAAGTTTGGGTCCCATCCTCAAAATACCTTATTATATGCACATATTCCAAAATTTGAAAAGAAAAAAAATTCTGAAACACCTCTGGTCCTAAGCATTCTGTATAAGAAAAATAAAGAGCTGATGTATTCCTTGAACTGTGCTTCACAATATTTTGAAGGATAAATTAGGGAAGAGGTTAGTTTAAGTTGCCAACTTCCTGTGGAAAGGAGCTACTTCATAGGCCCACAAGTGGGGTGAAAGACGGGTAACTGTGAGGAGGGTTTCAACAGCCTGCCATAGCCAAGGCAAATGCAATAGCATCCTGCTAGTGGTTTTCAGGAAAGAAGGAAAATATTTACTCAACCAAAATGACATAAATCAGTTGGAATCTACCTCCACTAATTAAAACTGTATTTAGGAATTTATGTCATAAATGCCATGAAAAGAAGTAGTACAACCTCACGCTGGAACAAGTTTCTGGGTATGTATGCGTTCTAATCTCAGCAATAATGTCCTAATTACCCAATCCATGAAAACAGCCTTTCCTGGTTGTTATTCTCACTGGTCTCTCACTAGACATGTTGGTGGTCACATGAAGATGATGCTCAAGAACTGATCTAAGATTACCCTCAAATAATCAGACTACCAGTAAAGAGATGGGCAATGTCATTACAGATGCACAAGACTTGATCCACTAAAACTAGATGTAGATCATAATCCAAGAGAACATACTAAGTAACATACTGAAAAAAAGAACACTTTTAGAAGATAAGAGGGATTGATTTAAAATGGAAGCACAGAGACAAATACTGGTGATGCCTAATTTAGCAATAATCAGCAAACTAGTAACTAAAAAAACAATCATCCTGGAGACTAAGGGTGTAGTCTAGTGGTGAACAGCATTTGGCTAGAAAGAACCAGACCCTGCATTCAGTCCTCAGCACCACAAAACAAACAAAAATCCCTCTGGCCAAATACCCCGTCTCAAGCTACACTGAGGGAGAAACAATGTTGTTTTTGCTTTTTGTAGTCGGGAGGATCCAACCAAGGACCTCATACTTGCTAGTAAGTGTTCTATCACCTAGCTACAGTCCCAGCCCAAGAAACAATGTTTTAAAATTACCTATAGGCCTTACTTTTCATTTTTTACTCTTCTGTAATAAAGTATGCCATGGAGGGCTCTACCTCAATGGAAAAGACACACTGATTAAGCTGACTAACATTCTAGATCACTGTTACTACTTTGATATGGTAAAAAAAATTCAGTCTCCTTGGGCTTAAGACTACTGCTGCAGAAATGGATCTATACTCTGAGTCAGGAAAGAGAAACTCAAAGAGATCCAGAAACTTGCCTAAGGAAGCAACTCCTCTAAGAAAATGCCAGAGCTGGGATGTGAACCCAGATTGGTATGACACAGAGCATGTACTCTTCTTACTTTTATACCAAATAGAGGCAAATGACAGTAAATGAAACAACTGTTTCAGAGTCTATTGACAAACTTTGGCTACAAATTGGAAAGAAAAAAAATTTGTGCTAAACTTACTGATGAAAACAACTCTAAATTCCTCAAATTCAGATAAAGCATCAATTCAATCTATGAACACAGAAATTCAAATGAACATATACAAATAACATAATTAAGCCTCAATGGACTCACACTCCTCCGCCACTCTTTTTCTAGTTCACAAGACACAAAACAAGGATATTATAAATTCACTCTCCACTGTGCTGAGAGAGAAACCGACCTTATTAATGGCACACGCTGTCTTCTCCCGACTAGTGCCACTACTTGTCCTAATGATCTTAGAGAGATCTTCACGAGCAGCAAGTAGATGCGCCAGTGTAACAGTCGTCTTGGGTGACAAAGCATAACGCTTAGGCTGGTAAATTCTTGCTATGCTGTCTGTTTTTACCTAAATTACAAGAGTTGGAGGAAAGAATGAACGAAAGTAAATTTTACTGAAAGAGCAATAGCCATCAATCTTCAGAAAGAAAAAAGATAATGTATAAGCTGGGAAAAAGTAAATAATTTATAAAGTAAATAATTTAAAGTGATAATTTATATGTAGAATAAAAAAATAGACCTACAGGTGCTAAAAGAATACATACAGCAACAACCCTAAGAAATGTAACATGAAGAGATTAAACTACATAAATGTAGTTTTATTGAAACAGATACAAGACTTTAAAAAATCAAACATCAATACTGTCTTGCCAAACAAAAGGAAAACTTGAATAATAAGAAATATCAAGTTTCTGGATGGGGATATTGATTATTATTATCAATTTCATCACAAGTTATAGATTTAGATTTACTATAATCCTATTAGAATGGTTTTGGGGAGGATGAAAACAATCTAAATCTATAAACTAAACATGTACAAATGACTCAAAGGATTTTGAAGAAGAGACTCAGGTACTAACATACAATATGAAAGTCTTAAAAGCTAATATTTATTGAGCACTTATTAAATGTGCCAGGACGCTGTTGAGTTAGACATTATGTCTTTAATTTTCGAAACATCCTTCTAAAGTGGTTGATTTTCATTATCCCTTTCTGAAGATGAAAAAAGAAGAAGCTTCCTAAAAGCTTAAATTTCTATCCCTAAATGGAGAAAAATCTCAAATTCTGCTCACTTACTAATAAATGTCTGATTCCCAAGTACAAATGTACAGAAAAAAATGCCATCATCCTACCTTTGTATAATTAGTGGAAACTTGGAAGAAAAATATGGATTGATGAAACACAACAGATGATCAATATTTAGAGCCTCAAAGGTATGAAAACATTTACATAAATGATAAAGGAATCACAGATTAAAGGAAGAGGTTTTTTTTAATGGTGCTAGACCAAACTATTAGCTATTTTTAAAAATACTAACAACAGTGATAATAAGGTGCACATATACTAAAGGGAATCCCAAAGATATTAACAGTTGTTTGAAGTTTTATCTTAAATTTTAAAACTTACCTAATTGTAAAGATTACAATTTCTATATATCAAAAGTTATAAAACAAAACAGAAGCGAGAAATATAGTTTCAATAAAAAAACTAGGAAACTCCCTCAATATATAAAAAACCTCAATTGAAAGGAAAACAGACTCTTCAGGGAAAAAAAAGAGGTAAATAGAAAAAAAAAGGAAATTCAAATGATAAGCTTATGAAAAAAAGTCCAATTTACCAATAATAAGGATATACCAATTTGGGCCTGGGATTTAGCTCAGTGGTTCTGCCGCCTGCCTCACAGGCGTAAGATCCCAACTTCAATCCCCGGTATCAAACAAAATAAAACAAAAAAAACCAAGAATATACCAACTAAAATGAGTCTTTTTTCAACCATCAAGTTAGTGAGAAAATTAGTAATATTCTGAATATCAGAGAGGCTAAAGTTAACCAAAATTTCATTTATCTTACTGGTATAAGTTTAAATTCATACAACTCTAGAACACAATTTGGCCAGCAAAATTGAGAGTAAGAGTTTCCTTTTAAGGAATCAACCATAGATTATACTTTAAAATTTATAACACATTATAAAATGTATAAAAATTATAGAAATATTTCTGGTATGAATTAATATGGGGGAAATGTATACAATAAGTAAATTATAGCATCACCATTTGGTAAAATAGAATGCAGCCATAAAAAAGATATTAAAAGGAATGCAGTACATTCATGTTACAACACAGGAAAACCTTGAAAAAGTTATTCTAAGTGAAAGAAGTCAGGTACAAAGGCATATGTTACAGGATTCTTTTATATGAAATATCCAAAACAGCTCAATCTACAGAGACATAAAGAACATTACAGAAATGGCTGCCAGTGAGTGGAGATCTACAATGTTGACAATGACTGCTAATAGCTATTTATCTCATTTTAGGGTAAAGAAAATTTTGTGGAATTAGGGGTAATGGTTACATAACAGTGAATATGCTAAAAAGTACTAAACTATATACTTTTAAATGGTTAATTTTAGGTTATGGGAATTATATTTCAAACAAAGGAAATTTAAAATTTTAAAAAGGTAACTTGAAGTAGCACTTTTAGAAGAGATAATGGTCACAATACATTTAGTAAAAACAGAAAACTTTAAAGTTATACTAATAATATTATTTCAATACCAGCAAAATCACACAGAAAACAAACTACATTAATCTTACTAATAAATGAGTTTAGCCCGGCATGGTGGTGCACACCTGTAATCCCAGCACTCTGGAACGCTGAGGCAGGAGGACAGCAAGTTTAAGTCCAGACCAAGACCCTGACTCAAAATAAAAAATTTTTTTAAAAGCCCTGGAGTTATAGCTCAATGCAAAGGCCCTGGGTTTGACCCACAGTACCACATACTTATAAATATGAATATAAATATAAAATATATATACAGTCTTCCAAAAAATGTATACACACCTCAGGAAAAGAAAAAAAGCATGACGTTTTTTCAACAGATAGTGTTACCCTCGTATGGGAGACCTTAGAGGATGTCGTATATCACAAAAAACCCACTGCACTGCCAGCTCTTAGAGAAGAAATTGAAAATACACGTGCAGCAACCTCAACAACCAAGGTTACCTAAGCAGCAGTTTGTCATACTAACAATACATGTCTGGAAGCTCATGGCCACCACTTTGAGCACCTCTTATAATTGCAGAGGCCAAAGTAACTTGCATTGATCTTAAATTAAATTTAGCATTAAAATAAAGTGTGTAAACTTTCTGGAGGCAGACTTGACAGATAAGATAAAAAGATATGTGTGTGTGTATATATATATGTATTTTCAAGTACATGTGAAGAATAACTCTGTTGTAGGCATCAAAATCATACACATTCTTTAATTAAGAAGTTCTACTTCTAGGTATATATCAAAGATGTGGACAAACATTTAGATGGCAACAATTTAATTAAAGATGGTCAAACAGAAAATCAGAGGAAACATCACTGTCCATCAATAGCTATAAGTATAAGATAAGATATTCTGCAAGGATTTAAACTACTATAAAACATTTGATGACAGTCAGTATCAGGCATATTTTTCTATTAAGAAAATAAAGGAAGGGCTGGGGATTTAGCTTAGTGGTTCCAGTGTCTGCCTCAGAAGCGCAAGGTCCCAAGTTTGATCCCCGGTACCCAAAAAAAAAAAGAAAATAAAGGAAATGATAGAGATCTATTAAATTTAACAAGACTAGAAAACTTAGGGTACATATACATATAATCAATGGAAAAAAGTTTAAACGCCAAAATATATCTTGAAAAGCTAAGAAAAAATTTTAGTGTCCCAAGCTAAGGAAAAAAAAAAAAAATACAAATTCCCTTTCCTGAAATGATGCAAAGAGACTAAAATGAAAAGATAAACTACCAAGACATTTCCTAAGAGCATTTGCTCCAACCCCAACTGAAAGCCAAGAAATGATCACTATGCCCATACACCCATGTCACCTTAAATGTTCAAAGAATATATCAAAACTCATTTGTTTGAAATTCCCTGTGATCGTAAAGTCAACACTGAGTCTCCAGGTTAGTAGGGAAAGTTACTAACTTTCCAATTTCTAAGTATTTCTCATACTTCTAAATTCCTTCTACTTGTAAAAACCCTATCAGGTTAAACTGGAAATCCAACCCATGTACAACCTCTATTAAGTTTCCAGAAGTCAAGTATGTGGTACCTCCCACCTATCTGAACTATTTCATGAGGTCAACTATCATTTTATAGCTCTTAGAGCACTCAAGCTTCTTGCATACCCATTACTCCAATGCCATAGACAGACAGCCTAGAATTTATCCAAGTGCACCAGAATCATGGAAAGAATTAAGTTTATGAACCGAGGTCCCACTATATGGACAGGAATCAGACTTTAATCACCTGAAAAGCTGAGTTAAGTATTATTCAAACAGCAATCTTTTAATCTGAAGTAATAATAATTTGCACCAGCAAATCTGTTGTCTTCACTTTTCTGTGTCTATCTGTAAGGTGTTTAGAAAGAGATTCTATGTAAGATACATGAAGGACCATTTACACATAAGTGAGTCAGACTGAACACATTAAATAACAAGGTACACATCTTACAGCAACGAGAATGAAAGGATACAGGGAAGAAGGAATCAACATCTCAGAAAACAGTATGGAGCTGAAAATCAGTCAACTACAGTGGGTACTACAGTCTACTACAAATCCTGGGTCCATGCTATAACTCCTCCTCCACTGGCCAAAAGGAAAAAAGGTATATAAGAAAATGAGGTTTTCTTTTTTGAAAAAAAAAAGGGGTGTGGGCAACTACAGAGAAAAGATGTTTTATATGCTGGCAGTTAGAACTACCACAGCATAACAGCCAGTTTTGAAGCCTGATGTGAATAAACCCCATCAATGACTGCAGTTTCCAGTCAGTTTTTTGGTGCTTTGCTCTTCAATATGGTTAATTAAGAATTACTACACAGTTGGAGAAACCCACCAATAAGAGTAATCAAGAAAAGTAAACTAGCAAATAAAACATTACATTGGAGGAAACAGATAATTGAAGGGAAACTGTTTCCTTGAAGAGAACATCAGAAAATGAAATGATGATCCCATGCTCCTAGGCAGACAAAACAAATATAAAATGGTCATACTACCAAAACTGATACATAGATTGAAAGCAATCCCAATCTACCACCAGCATTCTTAATGGATCTAGAGAAAACAATCCTAAAATTCATATGGAACCAACAAGAGAGCCAGAATAGTAAAAGCAATCCTAGGTAACAAGAGCAGACCAGGAGGCATCACAATTCCACATCCGTAGTTACATTACAAAGCTACCGGGATGAAAACAGCATGGTACTGGAACAGAAACAGACTTGTGGATCAATGGAACAGAACAGAGAGTAGAAAGAATCCCAGGAATATTCAGCTATTTGATCTTGACAAGGGGACCAAAAATATACCCTGGAGGAAAAATAACCTTTTCAATAAATGGTGCTGGAAAAACTGGATATCTACATGCAGAAGATTAAGTTTAGACCCATACATGTTACCATGTACAAAACTAAAATAAAAAAGGGTCAAAGATCTAAATGTTAAAACAATCTGCTGGAAGATAAAATATGTAAAACTAACATAAGCATAGACAAGGACTTTCTGAAAAGAACCTCAATGGCACAAGAAATAATACCACAAATCAACAAATAGGAACATATCATATTAAAAAGCTTGTGCACAGCAAAGGAAAACAATGAACACAATGATAAGACAATCTACAGAATGGGAAAAAAATGTTGCCAGCTATTCCTCAGAGAACATGAAGAATATATAAAGAACTCAAAAGAATTAGACCCACCAAAATAAAAGACCCAATCAAAAAATGGGCAAGCAAAATGAACAGACACTTTCAGAAGTGCAAATGGCCAGTAACTATATGAAAAAATGTTCAACATCACTGGACATTAGAGAAATGCAAATTAAAACAGATTCCATCTTACCCCCACAGAATGTGTATCATCAAAAAAATCAAATAATAACAAATGCTGGTGAGGCTGCAGGGGGTAAAGGAATACTTCTACATTGTTGATGGGAATGTAAACAAACTAGTACAACTCCTATGAAAATCAGTATGGAGATTCCTCAAAAAACCAAAACTAGAAATTCCATTTAACCCAGCTATTTCCCTTCTTAGTATCTTCTTAAAAAAGTTTAAGACATCATATTTCAGTGATACATGCATATCTGTATTTATAGCAACACAATCATAATACTTAAATCTTAAGAACAGCCTATATGAAAAAAAAAAGAATAGCCTATACGGCCATCACACTTGATCTTAGCCAAAAGGCCGAGAAGCAATTTATATGTCCATCAAAAGATGAATGGATAAAGAAAATATGCTATTTGTACATAATGTAGTACTACTCTGCCATAAAGAATAAACTTGAGGCAAGTGTAGGTAAATGGATGCACCTTGAGATCATAATGTTAAGTGAAATATGACTTATTGACACATAAGCTTAAATATCACATGGTTTCTCTTACATGAGAAACCCAAAACAACATGTAAAATAAAAGATAAGTAGGGAGATCTTTTTCAAATGGGAAGGGAAACGAGATGGAGGGAAAAGGGAGGGGGAAGGGAGGGAAAGGGTAGAAAAGAGAACTGAATAAAAATAAAGGAAAATAAAGCTTATACAAATGGAAAGGGACCAAGAAAGGATGGGAGGGATAAAGAACCAAAAAAGAATTATGATGTATTGTGTCCATGTACCAACTTCCCAAAATAAATGCAATCATTGTGCACTGCAAACATGTACTAATAAAAATAATAATAAAGTTTCCGTCTGCATTCAAGAAGCTAGTACATTCAAAACTAAGGAAAAACTTATGAAAAAAGAAAACTCAAGAATCAAAAAGATCTCATGGAAATTAAAAAATGACTTTAGAAACAAAAACTCAACATCAAGTACAAAATAGAGTACATTTTCAAGAAAGTAAATCAAAAAGGGAGATTTAAAATGACAGAGTAAACAAAGCAACTTACATAGACCTATCCAGAATGTCAAGTATCTTCCTGACAAGAATTTCAAAGAGAAATAAAGAAAACAAAGAAATTAACAAAGAAAAATATGAAAGCTAAGTCTACAGATTGAAAGATTCATCTAGTGTTTAGCATAATGAATAAAAAAAGATCCAAACCAACACATACTACAAAATTTTAAAATTCTGTAAGAGAAAAAAGAGCCCAACAGCTTCCAGAGAAAAACAGTCATTCAGAAGGACAGGAAATGACAGTTTCCTTTCCTTTCCTCCTTTTCTTTTCCTTCCTTCCTTCCTTCCTTCCCTCCCTCCCTCCCTCTTCTTTCACACATATGTGCAGTACACAGTCTAAGAGTAGCACTAAATCTTAAAAAAATGAAGCAATGGGGCTGGGGATTTAGCTCAGTGGTTCTGCTGCTTGCCTCGCAAGCACAAGGACCTGAGTTTGATCCCCTGGTACCAAAAACAAAAACAAAAAAATGAAGCAATGCCTTCAGTATTCTTGGAGAAAAATGCTTCAGCTTAGAATTGTATATTTATCTAATCAAACAAACATTTTCAGAATGCAAGGATCCAGAGAAATCATGTCCTGTGCACCCATTTCTGTGGAAGTTCTTAAAGATTTTTCTACAGCATAATGAGGAACACCCAATGAAAGAGCAGGCCATGTGATCCAGAAAATAAAGTGTCCAAGGACAGCCATACAAACAGCCCAACTTTAAGAGGATACAAGTTTCTGAGAGAGAAAATACGCAGAGAAAAGGGAAAATTCATTACATGACTTATTTCTTGAAGTATTCTTTTCTTTTTTTTGATACTAGGGATCGAACTCAGGACCCTGCGCTTGCGAGGTAGGCGGCAGAACCACTGAGCTAAATCCCTGGCCCTCTTGAAGTATTCTTAAAAGAAAAAACCATATCATCATACTGAAGGGATACAAGGCCAAAAAAAAAAAAATTAAATTAAAAAGAAGTATGTGTAGGTTGAGTAACTTCCCAATGACATGACATCCTGATTCCAGGAACTCTTGAATGTTGAGATGAAGTCACAAAGATGTGAGAACAGAGGACAAGACAAAGACTGCAGGGCCACACTATACTACTAGCTTTCGAGACACAACATTAGGCTGAGACCTGAAATACCTAGGAAATGTAAGGAAAGGAATTCTCCTCTAAAGCATCAGGGAGAAATGCAACATATCCACAATTTAGAACTTCTGATTTCCAGAACCGTAAGAAAATAAATTTGTATTAAACTACTACATTTGGAGCAATTTATTATAGTAGCCATAGAAAACTAAGGAAAGAGATAAAGAGAGACAGACAAATACACAGACACAGACAGACACACACAGAGAGACACCAGGACCATGTTAGAGCCAAGAAGAGAAAAAGAGAGTCAGCCTCAGGGACACAGACATGTAAGACAAGCATCCTGGATGTTCCAGCCCAGACACCAGATGAATGAAGCTATCTGCAATAATTGCTGTAACAAAATACCCGAAGCTGGGTAATTTATAAAAGTTTATTTGACTCATGATTCTGTTGACTAACTTTAGGGCCCAAAAGGCATAAAGCCAGCATCCTGGCAAGGGCCCATCTAGCTGCATTACAGCATGGTGAAGATGTAGAAGGGGAAACAGCCACGTGCACCAAGCACAAGGGGTGGCCTTGCTTATTCTGGTAATCTATTTTCGAAAGGACAAGTTCACTCCTGCCAAGACTAAACTCAGTCAAGACCAGCACCAATCCATTCTTGAGGATGAATCACATACTTTTCTCTTTAAGTCTCACCTCTTAAGGGTTCCACCACTTCAACACTACCACAGTGGAGACCGAGCTTCCAGCACAAGTACTGGAAAGGCCAACCATACCCAACCATAGGACTACATAAGTGACCCCACCAGAGAGAACATGGAGCAGATGAACTGTCCAATTAATCCAAATTATGTAATACCTGAACTGCATTTGTGGTCAAGAAAGAGTATAAGTACCAGATTTACTAATTTGCAATAACTAAAAAAAAAGAAAAAAGAAAAAGAAACTGAATAACTTATGTGAACCAGTGATTCTCATATTATGATCAGGAAGGAGCTCAGGATAATGATCCCTGAAAGATGGGATAAGTCCTGCAACTGTCCCTGCTTACTGTCCAGAATTTCCCAACTATGACACAGGATGGGGCAGGGAAGATCCCAGACTAAACCTGAGTACAGATTAAAGATAGAAAATGGAAGTGATGGGAGACAGCTCTCTAAAACTGTCTGAAGAGATTCATACTTGGGAATGCCCTCTCCCCACAGGCTCCATTTCAGCTGTAACACACTCCATTCTCACCCAGCCTTAAGAAACCTTTAAGAAGACCTACTCAGGCACCAGTTTAACCTGATTTCTTGATCATTAGCTATCTCATTATCTCATGGGGTACCCCTTTTATGCATGTTCTAGCATAAATCTATGGATTTAAAATGAATGCGAATTTTAAACAAATGTGAAAGAAACGAGAAATTATGTTGTTTTCAAAAAAAGATTTTACACCAGACTAGGTTCATTATATATGACCAGTAGTTAACTTGGACATGTGGTTCAGATTAGTAATAAAGTACAAATGTGGCAGAATAATACAGCAGACAAGAGCACCTGAAGAGCTGTCACAGGCTACCACCTACAGGACACAAAGGGGAAAACAGCCTCACCTTTGCCCTGTCAGACCATCCAAAGGACTGCACCGTCACATCTAATCGTTTCATTAACATCCGCCGGCGGCATTCATATTCACTGGAAAGGGCATCATTGATTCTTTCCAGTTGTTCCTAAAGAAAGTGGAAACAAATACCATTACCTTTACACTCATTTTGCATATAAGCCTGTAGTAAGTACTTTCTGATTCTAAAGACAGTGTACTTGATGAACACTTTCTAATCTTCTGATGAGACTGTATATGGCAAACTAAATAATACAGTATTCGCTAGAACATTTATAATATTAAGAAGATATTACATGTTTATCTGATCCTCAATTTAACATATTAAGTAAAAATCAATTTGCTAAGTAGTATGGTCCAAAAAGGAAAGAAAATACCAATAATCTCGCATCTTATCAACTTTCAAGGTACTATCCTTTTCAAAACACAACTGTGTTGGGCTGGGGATTTAGCTCAGTGGTTCCACTGCCAGCTGTGCAGGGGCAAGGACCCTAGTTCGATCCCCGGTACCAAAAAAAAAAAAAACACAACTGTGCTAACATATTGGGTACTATTAAGCATTTTTGGCCAGGTGTATTTTTAATTAATAATTTGACTGAAGAAATGTCAGGATGTATTATTCTAGAATATCAATATACTTCATTTCTCTGAAATAATACAGTATGTACATAATACACATTGCAAAATCTAGATGTCTACTTATAAAATTAAGTGACTGCTGCGGTTTTCATACTGCTTGTCCCCTCAAGGTTCCTGTGCTGGAGGCCTGATCTTCAGTGTGGCAGTACTGGAAGGTGAGAGGAACTGAGGGAAGTGGGGGTGGCACCCACAGTGAGAGAGAGAGAGAGAGAGAGAGAGAGAGAGAGAGAGAGACAGACAGATAGACAGACAGACAGACAGACAGACAGAGAAAGTTGAAATACGCTCCTAGGGGGAGGGCCTTAGGTCAAGTGGGAATGTGTCCTTGACAGGGACTGTAGAAGCCACTGTCAGCCAAGGAGTAGTTCCTGCAAGAGCCTGCATTATGCTGTCTGGACTTTTAGCCTCAAACTGAGAGCTAAATAAAGTTCTTTGCAAAATTAGCCTGCCTTGGATATTCTCAGCAGTAACAAAAATGGGCTTATATAGTCATACGCACTAATTTAATTATATAAAACTGGTAAAAAAGGAAGAATTACCGCCTGTTCCAGACTTAAATCAACTTTCAGCAGTGGTTTTCCCACATGATTTTTCTGGACTTTAGAGAGAATATCTTTCACCTAAAAGTAACAGAAAAGATTGTGAAAAAGTATATCATACCTAATTTAAAAGGATCTTACTCTTGTTTGAAGAGCTGTTTTGAACATTAGAGAGTAAATAAAATGTTAAAGTGAAATGCTTAAAATACACCTCTCACACAAGGAAGGAGTACAATTATAATACAAAATATCTTTTTTAAAGATGTACCAGGCATACTAAGGTATAAAGCACCTTCTTTCCAAGAATAATAATGTATAGAGACCAAATACCTAATAATTGGCTCTACTATGAGAATTTGTGTCTTACCTAAAATAATTTTGGAGTTTAAGATGGCACTATTTTACTTCCTGGTAAATTCTCAAGAAGGATACTAAAATATTTTAAAAGCATATTGATTTTTCTCAAATAAATACCTTGTACACATTCTGGTTTACTGTTTAAGACCAAAAGAGGCCAAGTACCACACATAATTTTTTTCTACTTTTATAAAGCCACTAAATTACTTGAAACACTTTTATTTTGGCAAACAAGTTATCAGGCATTTATATTTGCTTTTGCAGCAGTACAGATTTTAAGCAGCATGAAGCTTATTTAATGTTGAAGGCACTCTTTAGTCACCTGGAAAGCTAGGATGGTAACAGAGGTGACTGTAAATGGACAAATTTCTTTTCACGCCAGGAATGTTCCAAAATGAGATTTTACTGATGTATAACCCAGTAAATACACTAAGATACATGGCACTACACATTTAAGATGAGTGAATTTAATGGCATGTAAATTATATCTTCTAAGGTATAAGGTAATTAGCTTAGAAAGAACCTGTCCAAATGAGAGCACCAAAGCTTAGCTCTTTTAATTTCACAGCCAATCTATTCTTTAACAACGCTACAATTACTGATATGATTTCTACATATTTTATGAAAGATGCAAATCTACCTGTAGAACGATGTAGTTACTGATTTCTATGTATTTTATATAATTAACACTATCTTAAGGTGTCATTTCTGTAAGTACCTCAGCTTTGTAAAATCACCATGATTTCATATATTACTAAAAGTTTTGAGTTGTAACTCCTCACTTAAGAGGGATTCTGAATGTACACTTATAGTTTTTTATATGTAGCTACACTCATTTCTAGGAATTCAATATTTGAAACTAGTTTAATAAATTTAAGAATTAGCTGTTATAGGGTGAGTTAAGAACATACGCTCTGAAAGCTGATTGTCTACAGTCAAACCTCAGGTCTTCCACTACTTATAAATCTGCTTATTTAAGTTATTAAATCTTTTACTACCTCAATTTCTTCCCAAGGAGGCTGTAATAATAGTGTCTAAATCATATGAGTGATATGAAAATTATATGAGTTATTATATGTCAACATTTAAAACAGTAAATGATATATATTTGCTGTGACACATTTGAGCAGCCATAAGGAAAAATTTTCTTCCTCAATGATAACAAAATGCAAAAGTAAAATTTTTCTTCCCCAATGATAAAATGTCATTTGGCGCATTATGTATAGAAGAAAGAAAAGGCAATTTTTGTGTTTGGTAGGAAGAGAATGACATAGGAAGCTCTTTTAGGTAAATACTCCAGATGGCATTATAAGGTAAAAATCCATGAGGTACAAGATCAACTCCATCAGAGCACTCATTCGTTCATTCACTATAACACACATTAAGCACGTAACAAAATATCTGCTCACCTTCAAAGAAACCACACTGCAATATCTACCAGGGGAACAATAAAGTTTAGTTTGCCTTTTGACTTTGCATGATAATTCTACTGCTTTCATTATAATGTATTACAATCCTGCTTAGGAAAGCAACCCTTACATTTGAAAAGCAATCATTCCTGAATATCAGCTAGAGACAAATGAAGTCACGAGCATGTTAAATTCAAATAAAAAATTTAGTTTACAGGAAAACAAACTTTTCTTGAAATGACAAGTACACTTTACAATTAAAGGGGATATTTTCATTTTTAATACAGAATGTATGTGTCAGTTGAATTTGGGGGGAAAATAAAAATAAAACAAGTACAATACCTTTGATTCCACTTGGTTTAGCATAAGTGGAATGTCAGAAGTGGTGGGCTTGGGTATACCAAGTGCATCACACATAGCTTGAATTTCCTGATAAATTTCACTGTTTTTATCTAATTGAGAATTTTTACATTTCTTTTTCTGTAATATCTGTAGAGCTTGAAGTTCTGTACTTAAAAATACTATAATAAAAAAGATAAAATCAATGTCAACACATGCACAAAAATTTAGGATATTTTGCTGAAATAATTTACTTAAAACAAATATTAACAAAGTCAACAGCATTAACTTACACAGAACCAAAGAGTAATATCAACAGTTGTAAAACACAGTAAACTTCAAAAAAGGGCACTGAAATAAAAAGCTAAAATGAATTTATTTAATGTCATCAGGCAAAAGAGGAATTAATGACTATTTTCTTCACTGATTTCCCATTAGCTGGTTTCAGTTCCATTTTAATTAATATTTTAAATCATCTAGATTTCTACTTTAATAGGTACACACATTTACCAAGGCCCTATTCTGAGATGGCATAGGGTAGATAATAGCGATACAAGGTCAAATAAGAAAGAGTATCTGCCCTCAAAGAGTTTAAAATCTACTACCTGAGACCCAGCAGCAAATCACTGATTTAAGAATATGTAAGACTGACAATGCATCCTCTCCAGCGTACAAAGCACTAGGTTAGGATAGCTCTAATTAATCGACAGAGCAATTCAAATCAGAAAAGAACACCACAGGCTGTTTACAATTACCTTTACTTTCATCACTTCATTCACTTTTTTCAAAGCCATATATAAGAACATTTTAAAACTCTTAAATAATTACAGCTTTGTTTTAACTTCTCAATACAATACTTCAAAGACATTTTTTTTGGTTGTTTTTGCCCAGTTAAAACTACACACAAACACAAAAGCTACAATTTAATATAGCAGTTTCAACTTCAGTTGAGCAAAACAAATATCTGGGAAACTGTTTCAAAGTACTGGTGTCAGGATCCTGTCCTCAGAGCTTCTAAACCAGTAGATCTGAAGTAAAAGATGGACATCTGTGTGGTTTGGATTTTTAGCCATTTTGCTACTTTAAAGTAATAATAAACTTCCTTTTTATGAAGCTTTGTACACTTAAGGGACTAAGTATGTATTCCTAGACACAGAATTGCCAGGTCAAAAGACAGGTGAATTTTAATTGTGATCTTAAAAAGCTGTCCTCCGAAGAGGCTACACCAGTTATTCTACTACCATCTCTAATGCCTATAGTACATGAAAATTTGTTTTCTTACAAACTTGTATTATGATTTGGTATGGGGTCTCTTTTGTTAACTTGGTAAGAGAAATGGTATCCTGTCATTGTATTTTTATAACCCTTTAATTTTGAAGGACACTGTGCATTTTTTCATGTTTATAATTTTAAGATTACTTTTCAGTAGAATACATGTTCATATTTTATGTACTTTACACATTTTTCCAGAGAATTTCATGTCTTCTGAAGCAAAACATGGCAATACGTATCTGGACGAGAGGTTTAAACCTCTAGTAACATAGTTAAAAGCATAAACAAAGAAAGTATTTTGAAATAGAAGAAAACTTTAAATAACTCTGAAAGCACAAATTTTATCTTTCTTTTAAACTGATGTATTTCCTAGTAGGTGATCAATAAATGTTTTTAAACTATCATTCACTGCCTATTAGTAAAAAACAAGATCTAATCATCTGATTAGCAGCCCACGTCCCAGAGTTTAAGATCACCAAGTTTTTGTCATCTAGTCTTTAATGCTAAGAGATGAATTAGATGAAGAAAAAAATTACTAAAAATATTATATAAGGCACAAACACAGGGCATTCTAGAGTAGGCATAGTATCACATGTTAGAGGGTATACTCAGAATTTAAACTACACTTATGCAAATATTTGAGACAGCTTTATATTTAAAATTTAATTTTAATACATAAAATGTTTAATGTTTCAATAATGAAACGCATAAATTTAGAGCTAAAGATATAGAAAAACAGATCAAATACATACATTTAAATGTCCAATGAAAAACAACTTACATAAAAGTTTTAAACAGTCATCCTTCTTTTGTAAACGATCTTTAACATCTCCTGATATAAGAACAGAATATGGACAAGCCATTTCTTTTAAAAAACCACTTATCTCAAGCTGGAAGCTCTCCAAGTCATCTCTCCCTTTAAAAAAGAAAGAAAAAAAATCACAAAACATTTACTGAGTTCTTACTATATAATCTGATACTATAAAGTTTTCTACTAGTTGATTTCAATTTTACATTCAATTCTAAATTTTCAGTTGCACATTTAATTCTTGGATGTGTGACTAATATGTTTAGGTAAAAGCAACCAAACAATTTCTACATAAAGTACCACTTAAGTAATCATGAGATTGTAAATACTACTATCTTTAAATCTGACAAGTCTTTTTTTTTTTTTTTTTGGTACTGGGGATCGAATTCGGGACCTTGCGCGCTTGCGAGGCAGGCACTGGAACCATTGAGCTAAATCCCCGGCCCTAAATCTGACAAGTCTCTACTAAAGGATTCTCCATTAGAACAGATAAACTGGAAGTATTTGATAATAGCTGAAATATTAACAGCATTATTAGGGCTACATTTATTAATTTCAGACCAAATGCTCCATTTCTACTATTTCTATACATTCTAACTAAGCCTAACTGCTTATCTTTACTTCATAATACAAGTAGGCAGGAACTTGTTTCATGTTTTAGATTCATATATTTTACTTTATACTGTTAACTTGGCACAGAAAAAATAATTTAAAAGGACAGCTTTGGAAGGGAAGGCTACTTTCTCCCCTAGCAAATGGCCTGTGATTAATCATTTTTCATCTTATTATCCAAAGATCCCAAAAGACTCTAAGTTGGTGATGAATTAAACAAGTTTTATGAGCTAGTACAGAAGTTTTTTATAAAAGTATTTTTCTGCATGAATCCATGTCCTGAGTTACAAGCTTGGGAAAATAAATTAGGGATTTCATGTATTTAAAAATAAAAAAATCTTAATTCAAAATAAGCCATATTTAAAAATTAAACTTTCTAAATAACAAAATTCAGACTATTTTTTCTAAAGAACAAAACTAAGGTTAACATAGCAGATAAATAATTGCTTATAATTTTCTAGCAAATTTAAGAATCAATTTTTGATTACAATAAAATCTAATCCAAAGGTTTTTAATAGCCTATAATGAAGTTCTTCATAATATCAGTGATTTTTGTGTTCAGAAAACTATAAATTATAAGCTGTCAGTTCATTTTACTATTAAACATAAAGTAGATAAAACATAATGGCAAATACCAGCTGAAGTGATACTTTCTTCCAAGTTGCATAATGATTTTATTTGAGAGCCTAACCAAACACAGAGCTCTGAAAACTCAGGTGAAGAAAGTCCACCCTCTGCTGCCTTGGAAAGGGCTTGTTCTTCTAACAGTGGTCCTTTATACCTACAAAGGAGGAAATAAACATTTAAGAGAGAGAGAGAGAAAGAATCCTATAGTATTCTCTTATCCAGGCCTGTTGCTGCCTGTTTTTGTAAATTAACTTTTTTTTTTGGTACCGGAGATCGAACTCAGGTCCTTGAGCTTGCGCAGCAGGCGGCGAAACCACTGAGCTAAGTCCCCAGCCCTGTAAATTAGCTTTTACTAGAACACAGCCAATAAACCTATTAATTCATAGACTGTCTATTGCTGCTTTCATACTACAATGGCAGAGCTGGACAAATTGTAACAGAATAATCAACAAAGCCTGTAATGCTAACTCTTTGGCCTTAATATCCCATTCAGAAACAATCTGCTGATTCTTCTCTATATAATTAATATTTGGCTTTTTCCCCATATTTTAACATTTTACAGTAAAACTACCAATTTTAAATATTACAGATAACACAAAGTCTAGGAAAAGAAAGTCTAACAGCTTTATGAGTGCAAAGAATAAGAAGTACAGTGATGAAAGTACAGATGCAAATATCAAATTTAAAGAACCTTAAACTGGCCAGGCACAGTGAGGAGTGCCTGTAATCCCAGCACTCAGGAGGCTGAAGTAGGATCACCGTGAGTTCAAGGGCAACCTCGGCTACACAGTTAGTTCAAGGCCAGCCTGAGCTGTATATCAAGATCATTTCAAAAAAAATTTTTAAAACCTACAGCTGAAAAGGTCCCTGATATCATTTTAATCTAATTTATCTCATAATTTTATACTTTTAAACATTTCTGTAAATTGTATTTGATAAGAATCTTCACTGTTCAAAACACCTTATATAGAATCTTAATTGAGGTATCAATTTTCTACTTTTACTGTTTTCTGCAATGAAGCTTTTTTTAATATTGTAAACATAGATTTTAATACATTTAATGTGCTTTAATCCACTGCAGCTATTTTGATATTTAAACTGTACTAAGCCCATTCACATCCTGAGTCTTGTGAATTTCCCTAGTATCCTTCAAATACTTTCCTTGCATTCTATGAAAAGATGTTCCAGCTCTACACCTGAGGTCAGACTGCTACCCCTGAGGCTCTGATCACTTCTAATGGTAACTTGAGTATATGATTTTTTTTTTTTTTTGGTACCGGATATTGAACTCAGGACCTTGCTCTTGCAAGGCAGGTGGCAGAACCACTGAGCTAAATCTCCGGCCCTTTAGTATATAATCTGTCATTACAGGCTGGCCAGTGTTTCTGAGTCTTTTTGGCGGGGTTGCTGGGGATCAAATCCAGGGCGCTGGCTGGGCTGTGTGTGCTCTACCACTGAGCTACACCACTAAGCCACACCACACCTTTTTAAAAGGAACTCTATCAGGAATTCATATGTCAATTTTCAGTTTATATTTAGAATTATAGGATTTCACTTGTTTTACATTTTTCTTTTAAAATGAAAATTTTTCATGATAGTTGCATAATCCTGTTACATACAAGATGGATATAAACTATAAATTGTTTGGAACAGCAAACTCAGTATTTATTACTCAGCGTTATTACTAAAAACATCACCAAAAACAGCTTACGTTTTTGAACAATTGAACAATTTGTCCCTATGAGTCAAATTCTTCAACTGGGATCAACCCAGATTTTTTTTTTTTTCAGTGGGTTTTCTTTTTGAGAAAATTTTCATTTTGCCTCTCCCAAGGGACAGACATTATTTGGGAATTGCTGGTGACTGCTGTGCCCAACCTTGACTGTCTATTTTGCCTAGATCTACCACTGACTCGGATTCATAGTCTGCATATAACATCCAACCTCTTTGGATTCCAACATGCTCAGGTTACCATAATAATAGCAACTTCCTTCATGTCATCTATTGATGTATACACCCCAAACATCAAGCCCTACTGTAATAAATGTAAAGTGTAAGACCATGAGAGGGGTTTGTCATGACATGCCTGAATTTATGGGCCAATTAATTTGGAAATAATGCTTTCAATTGCCCTATACAGAATATGTCAGAAATTTTCCTGTTTTGGCTTTTTGGTTTTTAGTATGTTTTCATAGAATATCAAGGACAAATTCTTCAATTAAACTCATCTGAGAGATAAATTATTCAATTGATCACATTTGGATCAATGATCCAGTGCTTCAGTATTAAGAATATACATTGGTACCTCAGTTCACAAATGCTTTTGTTTGCAATTTGGTTCACACACCAAAAAGATTTGGCAAAATTTTGTTTTTATTTGCAAACTCTGCATCGGGTGACAAACACAACTGCAGCCATCTTTCCCACTCAAAGTGAATATGGCCATCTTTTCCAAAATTGTAGAACAAATTAAGTTTGTGAACCGAGGTACCACTATATTCAAATAAGGATATATAGAAAAACAATTCATTTCCATGCAATTTACCCACATGTTCCATATGCTAATAGTTGTTTCATTTTGCTTTAATTTGTAGGCATTTATTTATTTTACTTTCATTTTTATTTAATTCTGCTTTATAATTATGTAATTTAAGCAGTTTTAAAGTCTCACATATAAAATAAGGTAAATCCACATAAATCTAATCTATAATTTTAATCATATCTTATTCCCTCTACTCTGCCCTCTACCCATAGGTAATGATACTTATTAGTTTTGGGTTGTCCTTCCATATAGTTTTCGATATAAATATACGTATATTTTTATCCTTTTTAAGATAAAAAGTAGTTTACTACATATTTACTACATATTCTAATCCTTTAAACACATACATGTACACACATTTGCATACAATAGTGATCAACATTTAGAGACATGCCTTAATCATTTTTACAGTTGTATAGTACTCATCAGGATGTACTGTACCTTAATTAGCTTCTAATGAAGGATATTTTTGTTATTTACAATGTTTTAGTATTATAGTTTGGTAAATTTTCAATGTATATCTGGGATATATTTCTAGGGGTGAGATGATTAGATTAAAGAGTAAGTGGATACATAATCTTTTTTTTTTTTTTTTTTGGTACCGGGGATCAAGCTCAGGACCTTGTGTTTGCAAGGCAGGCGCCGGAACCACTGAGCTAAATCCCCGGACCCTTGAATATATAATCTTGCTAGATGATATTAAATATCTCACCCACATCATCAAGGTATGACATTATCCATTCTCTGGTACTCAACATTGTCAAACTTGGATTTTTGACGATCTGGTAGGTCAGAATCATTTGAATTTACATTTCTCTCATGAGGCAATGTTCTACCTTTCTGCATATATCTATATAAGCCATTTGTTTTTTGTTTTTCCAGTTTGGGGGATCAAATACACAGGGCCTCATGCATGCTAGACAAGTGCTCTACCCCTCAGCTTATATGCTAGCCCTTTTAAAGTTTTGAGACGGCGTCTCACTACATTGCCCAGGCTGGCCTTGAACTTGTGATACTCCTGCCTCTGCTAGGACTATAGATGTGTATTTCTTTTTCTCTAAATTCTCTGGCTGTATCTCATGCACAGTATTTTACATCCTCATTTGGCAAGTAAAGAAATTAAGACTTAACAAGGTTAGGATACCAGCTTTAAGTAGCGGGCCAGGCACAGGGCTAGGCACATAAGAGTTGTAATTCATTTAATCTTTATGGCAATGCTTTGATGTTAAAATTATTCTACAGTAATTGTATAGGACTGTGATAGCACTAAAATTTAAACCATATTTGATCTCAGATGTTCCCTGTGAACTCTTAAGCCTCTGTTAACACCTATAAGCAAACAACTTGGCTCAGATAACACAGCCAGGAAAAGGCAGAGTGGAGACTGAACATGGTCTCCGCACCTCTAGTTCAAGGCTGCTTCTGCGCATTACCCCTGCCTACGTGTCTTACGGTGTCTCATTAAAATTTAACAGTAAGTATCTTATTGCCCCCATTTGTCTTCAATTCTGCAATAAGGCAATATTCATGAACTCCTGAATAAGTTTAATTCATACTGGTGGCTACAAGTCTTTTTCACTGAAATACTAATTATGAAATTCAATGAAAGCTCACCAAATCACCAAAAGTACTCAATTTAAAGTAAAAAACAATAAAAACTCACAATCCTTAAGGCCTGAACTCATTGAGTTAAGTAAAAATAAGAAAAACTAAATGTGTTCAATAAACTGGGACGTCTAATAATAACCACAACAGTGACTAACATTATGTACCCACTGCATGCTAGGCCCAATGCTCAGCGCTTTGTGTCTATTACCTCATTTAACTGCTGTATTCTCCACGCTCTGGGTACTACGGTTAGCCTTATTTTACAGAGAAAGGAACTGAAGAACACAGAGACAAGTCCCCTAGGATTGTCATAATCATAGCTAACAAGAGGCTAAGGACTGAGCCAGCCATTTACTCTACCTTCACACCTCATGTTCATAACCGGCCCTCTGAAACTACTGCCATCCAGAAATGTATCTTTCTACTTGTTTTACACAATAGAAATGTCTAAAAATATTCTGATAATTTAATAAAAGCGTGAAAGGTATATCTAACTAAAGCAGTGCTTAAATACTGATGTGCACATTAGTCTCCTGAGGGTCTTGCTGAAACACACATTCTGGTTCAATAATGTACTGAGGCCTGGGACTCTACAGTCCTACTCCAGAGACAAGTCAGTAGTGCAGCTCCACAGAACTCTCCCCAAGCAGCACAGTTCTAGTGTACACTTTTTTACTTCCACCAAAATCTCTCTAAAACTCATCACCACTTCTCATTGTTCTGCTCTTGCAGTCTATTAGAAATCAGAGTGGGCTACATTTAGCAACCAATCAGTGCACACCTCCTTGCTCTTGTGCCTGCTCTCATTTCCAAACAGTTCTGCTGTCTACTCCTATGTTGTTCTATATAGTCTTATTCCATTAGAAAAACATGACCATTACTACAACCCTAGGCACACCCTCCGCAGTCGCTCCATGGCCCAGGACCTTGCACTGGAACCACAATGGCTGGCCTGGACACTACTTCTAGGTGATCCACAGCTTTAGTCCATTAAGGCTGTTGACAACTCTCCTCAAACACACATCCAGGGCCTCATTTATTATTTTTCTATTTTCATAAGCAACATATAAAATGTGAGACCTTTCATTTTCCCTGTCATTTACTCACCCTGCTGGCCTTGCTTCTGAACCAGCTCTCCCATCTCTCCCTGCTTCCCACACTTCTACCCTGTTCCATCTATAAACACTCCTGTGCTGTGCATCTCTTCTCAGGAAGACTGTCTTCTAACTCTCAAACTGCCCAAGGTCAAACGGGAGGGTTTTTGTCCTCCTTGCTTTCCAATACAACACTCAAATCAGTGCTCCCCATACATACTTCTCCCGCTCTCTCAAACCACTGGCTGGTCAGATTTGCCACCCTCTGTCTGTTATGATTTTCACTTATCAGTATCTTGGATGCTCCTCAGCCTTTCTTCTAATCAGTTTTCCTCCCCACCTCTGCTTTTGCCATTATATGGAGTTTCATCAGAGTCCATGTGTATACCCTACCTACTAACCTGAGCTGTCCATCTCCTAACTCCCCCTGTACTGACCTTCTCCACTCCATAACAATCAGCCACCCTGGACCTTGCCTCACTAGAACTACTTCCATCTTCCAAATTATATCAATGCTCACCATTAATGTGGCCCCATCAGGTGACCAGGGTCTACTATTTATCCTTCCAGCTTGCTCTTCTGACCACTCAATCACAACTATGCTTTGATCTCATCACTACCTCCATTCCACTGGTCCCTTGCATTGTCTGTATTTACTAGCTTCCTATCTTCACTTTCTTTCTCATCCAATTTAGATACCCAGTGCATTATTTCTCTTTGGTGCTTAGTAAGTACTGACTAAAGAAATGAATCCCTAAATTCTAATACTCAAGCAACCGCTAATTCCTGTAATCCACTTCTTTCCATATCCACTGCCTCTGAGCAACCACTAAGTCGTTCTCAGACTAGTGGGATAACTAAATTTTCCAAATCATTTTCTTACAGATATTTTCAAATGAGATATCTAATCACTCCTTTGTTACTTAAAATTCTTCAATCATGTCTCATTGCGGTTAGATTAAGAATAAAATCCACGGGGCCAGGGATTTAGCTCAGTGGTTTCGCTGCCTGCTGCGCCAGCACAAGGACCCAAGTTTGATCCCCAGTCCCCCGTCCCCCGCCAAAAAAAAAAAAAAAAGAATAAAATCCACAACACAGCCTAACAGGTACTGCGTGACTTGGTCCTCACCTAATTCTCCAGTCCAGTCTCCCAATACTCTGCCCACTGCCCTCTGCCTTTCAGCCCCCGACACTAACTTTCTGTTCTAATACAGCATGCTCCTTTCCATCCAATGTCATTTAGTTAACTTGTATTTACCCTTCCTATTTCAATCCAAATGTCACTTCCTCAGGAACCCATCACTAACTCCTAAGTCTCCTGCTGTACTACCCTGCTCTTTTCCTCAGAAGCACTTATTATAGTTTAGTATTTGTGTGATCATGTCTGCTTCTGCACTTGATAATAAGCTCCACAAGAACAGGGACCAAGTCTAATTTGCTCATCAGTGACTCCTCCGAACAGTGTCCAATACGCAGTTGTACCCCATAAACACTTGTAATATACTTCCTCCTACAACAGTGGTTCTCAATCTAGTTTGTGAAGCTTTTTAAAAATATGCATGCTTGTACTGTACCTCTGACGATTATGATTCATTCAGTTTGTAGCACATAGCAGACCAGAACATTTTTCACAAGGCCCATATATGACTCTGCTGCACAACCAGACCTATTATCATGATCTACTGTCCCACAAAATCATACTATTAGAAATAAAGAGACTTGTGAAGTCACCTGCCCCAATACTACTTCAGAAATGAGGAAACTGATTCACACCCTGTTTTCATTTATAATGTACATTACTGAACTGTTCCTTCATACAGATTTTCCCTCTTAATTCCTAAACTAAAGCTCACTGATATCCTAAATGTCTTAATCACAACAGAAAATGCATTACTGTGTTTACAATTTACATGGACATTCAAAAACAGTGCTCAATTACAACCTATATTTTAAATAAACAACTACTTTTTCTACATTTATTTCAAATTTCAAAATTCTGCCCTCTGTTATTCCAGGAAAAACCAACCATAAAGTGTGTAACTGTTTTACTTTACATACTGAAAAATGTGAAACTAAATTTACTTGATAAAAATCAAGATTACGGTAAACTTCATTTCCCAAAACACTGTAATATGAAGCATAAGGCCAAGAAATGAAAGGAGGACGAAAGCAGTCTTTTTCTTTTGCATAAACAATTTACAGAATTCCATCTTGAGAGCAAAAACCAGAGCCTAAACACTTCAACATATCTTAACTTCTTCTCTTGGTTACTTCCTTAGCCAAATCAACTGAAAATTTCCAAGGAATTTCACAGAAGTAAAAACGCCCCTTAAATCATGGCTGGCTCAGTCCTTTCATTAGGGATCTACTGAGTGCAAGGCTCTGCCACACTGTCACAGAAAAGTAGCTGTTATCACAGTGCTCCTAAGAAAGGTTTGTAAGAGTAGCAAACGCAATTTTTGAAGAAAAAAATGGCGGGGGGGGGCGTCAAATTTCACAGCAGCACCACCACCAGGGCACCGCTTTCCTATGAAACTCTGGCAGGCAGCTGGGCAAACAATTCTGCAGATGACACCCAGCTCTTCAGTTAACTTTGTTGTTTTGATTCTCAACGATCTGGCTCAATGTTCACTTTCGTGCACTCTCCTTTGACCTTTTCCTACTCTGCCCGTTCATTCAGCCACCATTTAACGTGATTCTAGAGCGCGGCGGAGAAAAATATCAACGAACAAAACAGGTAAGACACCTGTTTTCCAGGAACTGACTTGGGGAGGAGGAGTGAGAAATGGCAAGAGGGAAGTTCAGGGGAACCAATAAATGGGCAGGGCAAGATAATTTGAGGCTGAGGTGGGGATTATGTTGTTGCACCTATGAACGCACACCCCTCCCCGTGCCGCAGGAGTTCTCACTGAACACCCTGCGCCCTGACTTGTAATCTGCATGACAGTTCTCTCTATAGCTCCCATGACTGCATAAGCTAACCATCTGAAAACTGTCTTCTTGTAGCTCGTAAGTAAATAAGCATCGGACTGTAGTACAGATTGGCTGGAACCGAAAACACTTTCCCCTCTCAGAGGAGTAGGGGTGATTCGCTCCGAGCCCGCGCTTCGCCGAAGGCTGTCCCCGCCACAGCCCGGGTTTCAGCACCTCCCTACCTCCCGCCGAGGCAACCCGTCACGGAGATAAACCACCGCCCCTGCCTCCCCAGCCGCCCACCCGCAGACGATGCTCTCCCGCCTCCCACTTAACTCCATCGGCGCCGGAGGGAACCGGCCGAGCAGGGGGCGGCCTTCACCCGCCGCCCAGGCCCAGTGGAGTCTCGGCTGGAGGCGGCTGCCGCAGCGCTGCGGCGCGCACGCCTCGATCTCCGCGGTAAGGGTCCCCAGGAGCTCTCACCCCAGCGCCTCCAGTGTGTCCAGCACGTCTCCTTCCATGGTAGTGGCGTCAGGGCCAGGCTCAGGCCCTCGCATGGTCCTTTGCCCCGAAGCTGTTCGGCGCTCTAAAGAGCCCGCCGGAAACTGGTGTCACCGCGTCAAGCTTCCGGGTGGGGTATAGACCCTGAGAGACAAAGGTACCTCTTGTGCCAAAGTTACTGGCACAGGGGTAATCTACATTGACAGCCTAAAACCGCTTTCTGTAACAGCAGTAACTTTTAAAACACTAAAAATTAATAGTTGTAAAGCGTTTTGTGCTGGGTGTTGAAATTAATCTTACCAAATATCGGAATTCCACCCTGTTGATCTCAACCTATCAGACTCCAGCCCTCTCTTTTTTATAACAAAACCCAGAAATGAAATTATAATTATCTTGAGCTAAACAGTTAGTAATAGCATGTACACACGAGTATAATTATTAAATCAAAATAACAATGCACCAGTCAATATAAAGAAGAGATAAAGGAAAGGTAATTTATGAGGTGTGAGTGAAATATATGATGAATATTTAAATAAAATGTAAAAAACATGTTTTATGGTAAAAGACATTGCCATTAATCCCCCTCAAAATACTCCTCTTTACTCCAAACACACTTATCTCATCTTTCTTGCCACTTTCTGAAGCAGTTCTAGAAGTCTCCTTTTGTGCCTTTACCAAGTGGAATAAAAAATATGATGAATGCAGCTACCAAGTGCCATCCAATGAAAAGCCATCCTCATAAAACAGTACCTCGTGTCCTCATCCACCTTATTCACATATCTGACACCGTGTGCCTTCTGGCCCATACTCAAAGTCAAAATAATCATGAAAGGCAAAGGTTTTAAATCAATTCCAGAGATCAAGGCAACTACAACAGCCCAACTAAGGACACTTACAAAAGAGGACTTACAGAGTTTTGAGGGGATTAATGGCAATGTCTTTACTGTAATAAGTTTTCTTGATTTAAATATTCACCATTGTTTTTGATCATACCTTGTATAACAAAGCATTAGTTCATTATGAAATGTAGACCAACAAGTGATCAGATGTTTGTATCTATGTATAGAATCCCCTCAAATACACATTCAGACTATGTATTGTACTGTCAACAATATATGATTTGTATAACAAAAATACTATGAGAACAAGATAGTTGATATGATTTTCTAAAATTGTGACTAAGTCTTCATAAAATTTCTATACGATTCCCTTTGTGTATTATTTGTGCAAAATTCAATCTACCTAAACAAAGCAAGAAACAAAGGAAAGAAAGGGAAAAAAGAAAACAAAGAAAGAAAAGATCTTAGCATTTGAGTCCCTTTTCCCCTTGTTGGGACAAAATAACTGACACCTACAACTGAGTCTAGAAAGGTTTATTTTGACTCATGGTTTCAGAGGGTTCAATCCATGCCAGATGTCTTGCTCCAAGGCAGAAATGGCAGAAGAAAGTTCTCAACCTATGGCAACCTAGAAGCAGAGAGGGCCCAAGAGAGGGATTTACCTCCCAAAGGCACACCTCAGCCACCTACCTCCTGTAACCAGCTCCCATCTCCTAAAAGCACATTGAACTATGGGCTCATCAATGAGTTAATACACTGATGATCTTGGCTTCCCTATATGTTCCAATCATCTTCTGAGAGTCCCACCTCTCAAAACATAACACCTTTGAGGGACATTATACAACTAAACCATAACATCATTCATATGTAAAAGGGTATCAGGTAACTGGGGCAGATCATTATCAGCAGGTATATCACTTATATGAGTGTCTCAGTAGGATGGATGAAGGTCATACAAGACATATCTTCCTTAGCACAGACTTTCCTCTGTATTACAGGATATATATATATATATAGCATTCCTAGCCCCACTCCAATAATGCTTTGACCTCCCCAAATCATGGTTTCAAACAAAAAGCTTATCCATAAATTTGTTAAACACCCCAGGGATGCTTGCTCATGTTTGTATAATACCTACTCATATTTCACTGTATCTTAATGCTTAAGGACAAGGATTCCGTACAAAATGATTTGCAGTTTAATGAATCTGAATTCTTCCCAAACAAAACAGGGGACTGGTTTATGGCTTGTGTCAACATGTTCCCCCCAAAGCCTCATGCAGTCATGGGGGATGTTTCAGAGGTGGTTGGATCTAGTGTGATGCTGGAATTAATTCATGAATCAATGCCAGGCTCAAGGGCACTAGGATTAAGGGTGTGAGTACTACCCACCATAATTATCTGGATAAGATAAAGGCGCAGAAAGATGCTGTTAAGGTTCCTTGTTGCTTTGGTGTCTTCCACTACCATGAACTGTTCCCCTCTGCCATGTGCCACTCTGCCTTGGAGCCAGCCAAGTATGGACTGAAACCTCTAAAAATTGTGAGCTAAATAAACGTTTCCCCCTTTAACTTTGGGTGTCAGATATTTTGTCTCAGCAATGAGAAAAGTAGCTAAGACACGAGTGGATGTTATTGATTACTGCCTGCATTGAAGAGCTGGAGAGTAGTAGAAGTAGTATTCTTAATAATCTTAGCAAAAGAATGTCTAAAAATCTAATGAGGTGAATGTTCTTCATTGGTGCTAATTTGGAGTATCCTGCTGCTGTTTTTCTTTTTAAATGACAAAACTGAAGCATAGAAAAAATTCTTTCAAAAATAATGATAGCCACATGGGAAAGCTGAAAAAAGTCTCACATAACGAATTGACTGGTCGAACTTCAAAAATGAAGATCACTAAGAAAATGGAGCAGAAGCAAGAAGACATTCTGGCCATGAATTTTCTGACAGAACAATCACTGATTCAAGAAGTCTGCTAACCTCAAATAGGGTTGATAAAAAAAAAAATCACAATTTAGAAAATTTTGCAAAAATCCTGAAAACAAAAGACAAAGGGAAAAATCTTAAAGGCAGCTTGAGCAAAAAATTAAGGTTAGACTTTAATAAGATAAGATTTCTTCTCAAGGAAGAACAATGGGAGAAAATAATGGAATAGGGGGTGGGGATTTAGCTCAGTGGTTTCGCCACGTGCCGCGCAAGCGCAAGGACCCGAGTTCAATCCCTGGTACCAAAAAAAAAAAAAAGGACATAATGGAGTAATACCTTCAACACGCTTTAAATAACCCCAAATCCAGGATTTTATAAGCAATGGAAATATCCTTAAGAAATGAAAGCAAATAAGGATATTTTCAGACAAAAGAAACTGATAAATTGTGTCCAGCACTCTCACATTGAAAGAAATAATAGTTTTTTGGGTGAAAAGAAACTGACGATGGATAAAAGCACAATACTATACTGTAAAAAAAGAATGAAGAGTACTGCCAGAAAGGGTAAATATATGAATAAAACTAGATAAATACCAACTTTTCAAAACAGTAGTGTCTCATGAAATAAAAATTGAGAGGTTAGGGAGCTGAGAAATACAGATCTATAAGATTCTTCCATTGCCCAGGAAGTGATAAAATAACTATGATAGTAAGTCAGATTCCATGTTGTCATAATTAAGGTATTCAGAAAAGGAATAATCAGTAGATACACACAAGATGTGGAAAACACCATTTATAAATTTGACGTGATTTATATACATAGACCACTGCTCCCCAAAACTTTAAAACTTTAAAAACTCAAAAACATATCAAGTGCACATGTTACCTACAAAACTTGACCTTAAAACTTAATCCTAAAATAATTCTCTTCACATTCAAAGACTTAAATCATAAAGAATATCATTCTGGCTATACTAGAAATCACATAGAAAAAAATTTTTAAATCCCCACAGATTTGATGGACTTTGAAAAATACATTTCTAAATAACCAGGCAATGAACTAAAAATTGAAATGGAAATGTTTTAATCAGAACAATAAAAAAATACACATAACACATGGGGGATACTGCAAATCAGCACCTCAACCTACAGGATGTTGAGCCCCAGCTTGTGCCTTATCTGAGTATTCAATAGGACTTTTCACCATTCAGGGAGGACAGCTGCTTCTGATAAGGTACATGGTAGGCAGTACCTGTAAATACTGTGGTCCTGCACTGTCTTTTCCATAAAATGGATCCTTATTTCAAGGCAACACTACCACAAGTGAGACATCCTGTGAACCAGAAAAGACAAGCTCAATTAGCAGGGGCAGTCACTATATGCCAACCCTACCACAAGTGGCTGGTCAGAATCCCCTCTGCCACTGACATGTTAGGCCTCACTAGTACAATAATGGACCTCTACTCTCTCTCCTTTCCTACTGCACTTTTCTCTTCCCCAGCTTTTGGTCTCAAGCTATTTTCTTGGGACCATGAGCTGAAACAGTTGATACCATTTATAAAGTTGAATGCTTCTGTTCTTTATAAGTTGCTTGGACTCAAACACTGTTTAACAGCACAAAATGGACTAAGACACGAGGAAAAGGCCAAGTCAAGTTTATGAATTTCAGCATTGCCTTACTGGGGGTCTGAAGAAAAAAGCTATATTCTTTTGCATCAGCCTGGAGAACCTACCTGAATCTCAATGCAGACTGACATATTCAGAATATGGACTGTTTAATAATATGCTTGACCAAGAAATCTACATCTACCTTACTAGTTGCTGAAAATGGGTAGGTCCTCCCAGACTATCTGGTATGTGCAGAAAATCAGGGAGGGTTTCTATTAGGCACCATACCAGCTAGAGAAACAATCAGTGGCACACTTCTTGATGTTATCCTTTGGGCCTCTTAACAGCAGAAAGGATTCTTAGTAGATAAAAATAAAGACTAAACCTTTGACCAATATATAGTCATGCAAATGATTTGAAGTGAGCCCTACACAAATGGGTAGCAATTCTTTTGCTACGATCAAGGACTCCAATAATCTCTTGAGAATGTTTATAAATAATGCAATATATAAAATTTATTTGAACAAATGGTGTCACTGAAATCAGAGACAGGCCCATTTTAAAAATGCCTTGGAATCTGCAATAAGA
Source organism: Heterocephalus glaber (assembly GCF_000247695.1). Next base: position 5,655,834 of record NW_004624804.1, on the reverse strand, counting down.
TTCTAGCACATACAAAACAGAAAGATTTGAGATAAATCCCTGAATGAACCTACCAAACATCTGGAATGAGACAGTTCCATTTGTTCTGTGATGTCACTGGGTGTGGAGTGACCAGGAGTGCTTTCCAGGCTCTTTTTGTCCTGTTCAATGATTTTGGACAGAACAATTGATGAAGGCAAAAGTTTAACATTGTAGGGCAAAAGAACAAGAAACGACATGCAAAAAGAAGCGAGAGCACCTTGAGAAAAAGTGCTCTGAAGGAAAAAGAGAAGATACATCCTGCTTTCAGGAAAGGCCACTGCAAGAACAAGAGGACAGTGGAGCCAATGGCTGCTGCCTTTTGTATCTTCTTTCTGACATCAGATCCAGGCCATCCCATCAAAACCCCACTTGATCTCATGTTAGATGATTGGTATCAGGTATGGGGCTTGGCTTGATCTCATGTCAGGAAATTGGAATCACCTGCCAGGCTCAGCGTGCGCTCAAGTCAGAAAATTAGTATCAGGTCCCCAGCTCAGAATCTGCTGCTCTGGCCTGCAGTTACCTAGTCTCTGCAATTGACAGGTCATGCCCAATGGCTCCAGCCATATTGCCTCTGCAGCTTCATTTTCCCGAGAGACATAAATCCCCATAATTTTTAATGGGGTGTTGAGAGAGTAGAGGGCTCTGTCTTCATATAGCTGCTTCTTTCTGAAAGGGACTGTAGACCCTAACTTCTGGGGATTATGTGGTCTCTGACTACCTTAGGATGATATATGGCTCACTGTCTGGGCTGAGGGAAAGCTATCAGAAGACAGTTAATATTTATATAAGGAGAAGTGTTGAGCTGCCTGTTTAAAAGAAAGGAACCTGGCCCGTGGAGCTGCGCGGACTAACTGGGCCCAGCTCTGTCCAGCTGCCTATGCCTACTTGTGACTAAGAGCTGGTAAGGACCCCCCCAGGCATGCCCATCAGCCACCCGTGGAGCCAAGCAGGCACCTACAACAACAAAGCCCCCCGCCTGCCGCCGCCACCTCCGGCCTCTTGGCTGTGCAGCTACCTGGTTCCACACTACAGAGACACGGGGACATAAAGGCCATTGTCCTTAGCTGCAGATGTGAACAAGAGAGAGAGGGCCTCTCTCAGGCTCCCTGATGATAATTGAAGCCCACTGGAAAAGTGAAGAGAATCTCTTTAGTAAAGGCACACCAGACCACTGTACTTGGTAAGTTAGAGGGATCATCACCTTCCATCAGAACCTGGACTATCTTCAGGGGAAAGGCAGCTGGAACCTGTAACAGAAACTTGCAAAGATCAACCCTGCAGGAGGACAGTGAGCTCAACTTGGTAATAGCAGCCAGAAATCTGCCTGAATCTTACAGGTCTGTGACTGGCTTACTGAGACTCATTGACTTATAACTGCACACTGCTGCCCACATTGTCTATTATGACAGCAGAGACATACCCTGAAGGAGGCCCTTCATTTTAATCTTTTATTTATTTTCAAAATTACCACTATTTTCTTGCTCTTATTTTAATTTTTTTCCTTCTTTTTCTACTCTTTTAAATTTTTTCTTTTTCTTTTTTCTTTCTTTTTTCTTTCTCTCTCTCTCTCCCTTGCTCCCTTGCTGTCCCACATTGTTCTTCATCTCCCTTTGTGTTCCTGTTCTGGCCCTAATTTGTATTTTTTCTTTATTTCTTTTTTCTTCTCTCATCTGTGTCCTCTGGCCTCACTGCTAACCTTCCCTATCCTTCTACCTACTTATCCTCCCTCCCCAACTCCTTCTAACTCCCCATTTCAAAGGGTAAAGTTTCTATATTGAAGAGTTTATTTACTATAAACATATGTTGGGTTAGTCCTTGATTTTGATTTAATTCACACAGTTAAAGGTGGTAGATTAATAACTACCACAAATTGCCATTTTCTAAGAAGTACTTGATGCTATTGTGTTGTTAATTGTATCACTTGAGCTAAGGTGTTGTGAATGATCTAATCAGTTCTCCTTCCTGGTATAATAAAAATGAGACAGCATCAGAGCCATTAGAGACTCAAAACCTAAACACCAGCTATATCTGGAAGATACCTCTGAGAAGCAATCATTCCATAAGGGTTCTAAATACATCAATAAAGATACTTACAGTAAACAACTTCAAAGTATCAACCAAGGAACTAAACCAAGGACAGTACCAAAAACAAAAATGAGAAGACATTTAAGCAAGTCACAAACTCAGACTTCCACTGCACAAAAGGCAAATTCTGGGGGAAATGAGATGAAAAAGTCTGATAATCAACCATCTGGACACCCTGAACTGGTAGCATAGGAAGTAACAAAACAGATGAATGAGGCTCTAGAAAAATTCAAAACAGAAATAATCTCTCAGATAACTACAGAGATGGTGAGCAGGGTGAAAGATATGATTAGAGGCTCTAAATCAGAAACAGATAAATAAAAATGAGATCAGAAACATGCTGGAAGCCATGAATGCCCAGCATAAGAAATGGAAACCATGATCACCCTACATAAGAAAGAAATGGAATCCATGAAACAGATTCAAACAGATATTCAGGAGATTAAAAACTCCATTAAAAGCATGCAGAGCAGATTAAGGGAATCTGAAGATAGAATATCAGATATAGAAGACAGGACTGTGGTGAAGGACCATGAAAATAGAGATTTCTTAAAAATAGTAAGGGACCACGAGAAATCAAGCCAGCAGCTGCTAGATGATGTGAAGAAAAACAACATAAGACTGATAGGAGTCCACAAAAAAACAGGAGAAAGTACAATTGACATAAAAAAACTGTTCACAGAAGAGTAGAAAACTTCCCAAACAGAGGTGGAGAATTGGACATACAGATAAGTGAGGCATAGAGAACTCCACCCAGCCACGATCAAAAGAATTCTACACCTAGACATATGATAGTCAAGATCCCAGAAACCCAACAGAAGAACAAAATCCTACAAGCAGAGAAAAGAAACAAGTCACCTACAAAGGAAAGCCCATCAGAATCACAGCTGACTTCTCAATGCAAACCCTCAAGTCAAGGAGAGCCTGGAGTGAAGTATTTCAAGCCCTAAAAGAAAGTAACTTCCAACCTAGACTGTTGTATCTTGCAAAATTATCTTTCAAAATTAGATACTTCCATGACAAAGAACACCTGATGACGGAGCCAGCCGTCACTTGTTGAACAGCACCTGAATGGGAGAGTGAGGATGTAGAAAAAGAAAGACGCAGAGACAGAGTCGGGAGCCCCCCAGAGAGACTGCCGCTGCGCTTTTTTATTCTCCTCCCCTTTCTATCACAGGTGAGTTTGGTTATTAATCATGACCCTTATCCAAAGACACCTGCTTCCTTGTTCTCTAGTTCTTTGGAAATTCCCCACCCTCATGGACTTTCTTGTTTCTCGGGTTTACAAAACGTTCATCACGTTCCAGGACAATTTCTGAAGGTAAACATCTAATTTGGCAAGGACGCGTTTCCTCGTCACATAGTCTCCTTGCTCTATACAATGGAGGGTAAGATTTAACATGGAGCCTCTATGGCTAACACCACTCTCCACAGGAAATTACAAAGATCAGAGCAGAAATCAATGCAATGGAGACTAAAAGAATGATAATTAAATTAATTTAAAAATTAATAAAGGGAAGAAAAGGCACAAATACATGCAATTAAGAATGAAAAAGGTGAAGTCACAACAGACCCAGCAGAAATCCAGAGGATCATCAATACCTACTTCAAGAACCTGTACTCTAATAAAGTGGAAAACACAGAAGAAATGGGCAGATTCCTAGATACATATGAATTGCCAAAGTTAAATGAAGAAGATATAGAAATTCTATACACCCCAATTACAATGAGTGAAATTGAAAATGTAATAAAATATTTACCAACAAAGAAAAGCCCAGGTCCTGATGGCTTCACTGCTGAATTCTACAAGACATTTAGAGAGGAACTATCACCATTACTCTTTAAACTCATCAAGGAAATTGAAAGGGAAGCAATACTTCCAAATTCATTCCTGGAAGCAAGTGCTACTTTGATTCCAAAACCAGGGAAAGACCCAACCCAAAAAGAGAGCTACAGACCAATCTCCCTAATGAACCTAGATGCAAAAATCCTCAACAAGATACTGGCAAACAGAATACAGAGGGTCATCAAGAAAATCATACACCCTGAACAAGTCGGATTTATCCAAGGGACGCAAGGATGGTTCAACATTTGAAAATCAATAAATGTAATACACCATATTAACAGAGTCAAGGGTGAAAAACATATGATCATCTCAATAGATGCAGAAAAAGCATTTGACAAAATCCATCACCCATTCATGATAAAAACGCTACAGAAAATTGGAATAGAAGGCCTTTATCTCAACCTGATTAAGGCTATTTATGAAAAACCAATAGCCAACATCATATTAAATGGTGAAAAACTGAAAATGTTCACGCTAAAATCAGGAACAAGACAAGGATGCCTACTATCACCACTCCTGTTCAATATTGTTCTGGATACATTAGCCACAGCAATTAGAAAAGAGAAAGAAATAAAAGGAATAAAGATAGGAGAGGAAGAAGTTAAACTATCATTATTTGCTGATGATATACTTTACATAGAAGACCAAAAAAACTCTGTCAGAAGTCTTCTAGACCTAATTGACAGATTCAGTAGAGTAGCTGGATATAAGGTCAACACTCAAAAAACAATACCCTTCTTATACACAAATAGCAGACTCATTGACAGCGAAATTCAGGAAACAATTCCTTTTACAATAGCATCCAAAAAAATGAAATAGCTCGGGATCAACCTAACAAAGGAAGCAAAAGACCTCTACACTAAAAACTAAAGCACTTTGAAAAAGGAGATCAAGGAAGATATAAGAAAATGGAAAGACATCCCTTGTTCCTGGGTAGGAAGAACCGATATAGTGAAAATGGCCATAATTCCAAAACTGCTATATAGATTTAATGCAATGCCAATTGAAATTCCAACAATATTCTTCACAGAACTAGAGAAAACAATCCAAAAATTCATTTGGAACCAGAAGAGACCTAAAATAGCTATAGCAATTCTAGGCAGCAGAAACATGGCTAGGGGTATCACAGTCCTGAACTTGAAACTATACTACAAAGCTACTGTGATAAAACAGCATGGTACTGGCAAAGAAACAGACCCAAGGATCAGTGGACTAGATTAGAAGATGCAGAAACAACTCCAGACATGCTCAGCCACCTCATCTTTGACAAAGGAGCCAACCACCCTCATTGGAGGAAAGATAACCTATTTAATAAATGGTGTTGGAAAAACTGGATTTCAACCTGCCAAAGATAAAAACTAGACCCGTACTTATCATCATGCACTAAACTAAGATCGAAGTGGATTAAAGATCTAAATATTAAAACAGAAACACTAAAGTTGCTAGAAGATAAGTAGAACTCTTTTTTTTTTTTTTTTTTTGATAGTGGGGAATGAATTCGGGTCCTTGCACTTGCAAGGCAGGTGGCGGAACCACTGAGCTAAATCCCTGGCCCAAGTTAAGTAGAACTCTTGAAGATACTGGCATAGGAAAAGACTTTATGAACAAAACCTCAGTAGCACGGGAACTAGCACAAAGAATCAGCAACGAGGATCTCATCTTATTAAAAAGCTTCTGCACTGTAAGAGAAATCACCAACAGAGTTAAGAGACAACCTACAATGTGGGAAAAAAATTTTAGCAGCTGTACCTCAGACAAAGGCCTACTTTCTAGAATATATAAAGAATTGAAAGAAATCAGACCCCCCAAATTCAAAGACCCAATTCAAAAATGGGCATCTGAAATGAATAGACATTTCTCAGACAAAGAAGTAAAAGCAGCAAATAAATATAGGAAAAAATGTTCAACATCACTGGTCATTCAAGAGATGCAGATGAAAACAATACTGAGATTCTATCTCACCCCAGAAAGAATGGCTGCTATCAAGAAATCAACCAATGACAAATGCTGGCGGGGTTGTGGAGAGAAAGAAACCTTTCTCCATTGTTGGTGGGAGTGCAGACTGGTGCAACCACTGTGGAAATCAGTATGGAGATACCTCAAAGAACTAGGGCTAGAGGTCCCATTTGACCCAGCTATTCCCCTGCTGGGTATCTTCCCAAAAGAATTAAAAGAATCATACCACAGCAATATATGTGCACCCTTGTTTAGAGCAGCTCAGTTTGTAATAGCAAAAGCTTGGAAACAGCCCAAGTGCCCATCAACTGGAAACTAGATAAAGAAGATGTGGGTTGTTTTTTTTTAAATAAAATGCAGTACTACTCAGCCATAAAGAATGAGAAACTAGAGTCATTTATAGCTAAATGGGTGCATATTGAGGCCATACTCTTCTGTGAAATAAATAGGACACACATGTGTAAATGCTGAATAGTTTCTCTAGTGTGAGAAACTGAAAGTGTAAATAAGGATTCAAATGATTAAAATGAATAACTGATAATTTGAAATAGGAAAAGATCCAAAGGTGTATGGGTAATGGGAGGGGAAGGAGAAAGGGAAGAAGAGAAAGGAAAAATTATGTGAAAAGCAAAAAAAAAAAAAAAAAGGAAATGAAATCTATGTAAATAGGGAAGGGTTGAGGGGGTAAAGGGTGCACAGGTAATGGGGAAAAAATAAGAACTAAGATACATCATGTACAGGTACAAGCACCCAATGATAAATGTAAATTTATTGTACCAATAAAAGAATTTTTTAAAAAAGAAAAGAACCTGTCAGGGACCTGTGCCAGGTCAATTTTTGACCTGAGTCAAAGAAGGATATTAGATAAGCTGCCAGCACCTCAGTCCATATGAAAAGACACATATAAGCACTTCAGTTAATAGCATCAGCTGACTTTCCAGAAAATAATCATCTTCTTGGTTGTTCATCTCAGCTGGGTCATCAGCGGATGTTGCACTTCTAGCCAACAACTGCCTGCAATTGTCTGAGGCCCCAAGCAAAATCACCAATTGAGTCCCTTTAACTCATAGAGTCACAGTGATTTTTAAAAAAACAAAAACAAAAACACTATTGTTTAAGCCAGTGAGTTTGGGGTGGATTTTAACACAGCAGTAGAGAACCAGACCTGTGGCCCTTTGTGTTGTAATTCAGGATCCAGACCTCTTTTCATGACTATTTTTGACACATGGCATTCACAGTCAGCATGAAAGGCAATAGGAGGAGCATGCAGAAAGATTCTCAGAGTTTTATGCTCAGGTCTAGAAGAAAGCTCATTATTTCTATCTACATTGTGCAGATGAAAACCCAGTCACAATAAACTAATCTATCTGCAAGGAAGCCAGGACCTACAGTCTGTGTGCTTAAAAGGAAAAATAAGTCATTGACAAAGATATTGCATTTCCTTCACCACAATATGATCCTAGAAGACTTCTCTCTCCAGTTAAAGAAGTCTTTAAAGAGAATGTGGAAAAAAATGTATCTATAAATTTTACTATAACCAAAATTTAACTTAACATGGGTCAGAAAGCTAAATGTAAATCCTAATTAGAAAAAATTTTTTACTCCCACCCCAGAAAAAACAATGCAAAAGAAAACAGGAGAAAATTTATGGGATTTTGGATTAGGCAAAAATTTCTAAAATATGACTTTAAGTGCACAATTTATAAAAGCAAAAATTGATAAATTGTACTTTATCAAAATTAAAAACTTTTGCCATTCTAAGAGAATAAAGACAATTAAGAGAATAAAAATAAAGCCACAAGTGCAGAGTAAAATCTTATGTTATATCTGATAAAGGATTTGTATCCAGAATAAAGAATTCTCATCAATAAGAAAACAAATAACCCAGCTATAAAAATGAGCAAAAAGCTTGAATAGGTATCTCACCAAAGAAATATAGAAGCAAAATAAATGAAACTATGCTTAATATAATTTTTCTTAAATGCAAATAAAAATCACAATGAGTTACCAATGCATACTTTAGAATGGCTAAAAACAATTAAGAAAAACAATCATACCAAGTGTAAGCAAACTATGGATCAGACTGAATTCTCACATACCACTGGCAGGAATATAAAATTGTACAAACACTTTGAGTTATAGTACAATGGCTTCTTTAAATGCTGAACATACATCCTCCATTTGACCCTCCATTCTACAAGGGGACATTAACCCAAGACAAAGGCAAGCATATACCCAAAGACGTGTATGAAAATGTTTTAGCATTATTTGTAATTGTCACAAACTGGAAGTGATTCAGTAAAAATAATGTCCATCAGCATGTAAAGAGAACGAACAAATTGTAGTACCACTATACAGTAGACTATTACTCAGCAATAAAATAAACCAACTTACACACAGGACAATATGAATGACTTTTTAAATAACCATAAGTAAAAGAAGCCAGTCAAAAAAGAGCACCTAATATATCATTTCATCTATGTAAAATTTAGGAAATGCATAAAGATACATAGCAAATCAGTAGTTGCCTACAGACTATTAGGAGCAGGGAGGGGCAGGTAAGAGAGAAGATTACAGAGCACAAAGAAAGGTTTCAAGATGATTGATATGTTCACTATCTTGACTCTCATTTCACATGTGTATAATATTTCAGGACTTAAATTGTACATTTTAAACATGTACCATTTATTGTATGTCAATTATACTTCAATAAAACTGTTTTAAAACTTAGTCTATGGGGCCAGGGATTTAGCTCACTGGTTTCGCCATCTGCTGCACAAGCGCAAGGACCCGAGTTCAATCTCCAGTACCAAAAAAATAAAAATAAAAATAAAAATAAATTTTAAAAATAAAACTTAGTCTATGTAACACAGGTAGAGCATAATGGCCATTGCTGCACCTGTGGACTTCCATGGTAATTAATGGGCTTTCACCTGCTCTTCTAAGCCTGGCTGGTTCACATTATTTTTAATGTAATTTGTTTTCTGAGCTTTGTTGTCTGTCAGAGGAGACAACGTGAAAAACGGGGGTTTTTTGGTGGTTTTTTTTTTTGGCTTTAGCTAGAATTAAAACACTAGAATCTTTTTTCAAGTGGGCAAAATGAGAATCTTCCAATGTTCTTTCTTGGTGCCTCTCCTCCTTGCAGGTCCTTAACAAGGGACCAGGGAAAGGGGATAAAAAAGAAGAAAAGGATCTTACATAACCTGACATTGAAGTATTATGAATTCTATCTCAGGGAACTTTATATGTAAATAAGTTGACCAATTCAGCTAAATATTTTTGTTCCTCCTATTGTTGAATGTTTAAGCCTATGTCACACTTAAGAGTCTTGTGCTGCAAGTAACAGAAACGCCCACCCAAAAAGACTGAAGCACCAATGGGAATGTGTTGGCTCCAATTTATAAGCCGAATATTTCTTGTTTTAGGAATGGTTTGGTCCCAAGAATTTTCATTATGCTATTGCAGACTCCTGGCTCTATTTTCTGCAATTCTCTCATCTCTGTTTTCTTTCATGTAGACTCTAGATTTTTGCACTGCAAGGAAGAATTTGTCTTGATGACACTTTCAGAAGAGGGAAAGTGCCCAGATAAAGACCTCAGCCACCTCTTGCTTCTCAGTGTCCAAATGGGGTCTATGCCCATTCTTATACTAGTTACCATGTCTAGTGGAAGTGGCTGGGCTCAGGGATTTAACCCTATCAGGTCTGATTCCTAAATCTGAAAGAAGGGCTAGCATCCTTTGAGCACATGTAGGTAGAAAGTGGATGCCCAAGCAACAACTGGGGAGCTAACTGTCACTCAGAGAAAGAGAAATAAATTTTGGGCAACCCAAAAAACAAATGGTAACTTTAAGAGTGTCCTATTTTCTCTTCTGTCTTATTTATTTTTCTCTTGTTGCTGCCACAAAATATCTGACACTCAAAGTTAAAGGAGAAAAGATTTATTTAGCTCACAGTCTGTAGAGGTTTCAGTCCATAAGGCTGGCTCCAAGCATCTCAAAGGAGATGGCTTGGCAAATAGCCATCACAGAGGACAAACAACATGGCATCCACAAACTAACAAAAGCAACAAGGGAACCCTAACAGCATCTATCTATCCCTTTTATCCCATCCAGACTATCGGGATTAGGGCAGTGCCAAACCAATCACTCACGTGTAGTGGTTTAGTAATCACATGCCCTTAATTCCAGTATCACACATTCCATATTCAGCCACCTCTGAACAAGACTGCATGAGGCTTTGGGTGATCATCTAGACACAGACAATAACATCTTCCATGTTAAATTTTATTGCAAATATTGAATATATTCATGTATGAAGGTAACAGTTACATGAATAAACCTCAAATACTGTAAATAATTGTTAACGATATTATCTGGTGTTTCTTTGAGATATTAAAAAAGTTATTACAAAAATACATCATAAAGGTAGGAGTAAAGCTTGCCTTATTTTGTTTCACACATGCGTAAGTTATTTACTGGCTTTGCATTCATATTTATTCACTTTAAAGTAAAAACACTTCCTTCTTTGATCCATAAACAATTCTAGGAACACATATATTATAAGGAACAAATACAGCAAATACATGCCCGGTGCATGTAGATTTTAAATTGTAGGCATAATCCACAGCCACAAAACGCTAAGCGCTACCTAATTCATGAACACTGGTTTCAGTATTTTGTTAGTTTCAAGCATTTATTATGAAGATCGTGATCACAGTCATGAGACACAAAGTATTTGTGGCAGATTTTACACCCTCCTGCATGTAAACTGTTGGATACTCTCCCCTGTACTGGCTCAATTACAGAAAATCTTCACAGATAATGTTGTTTGACTGCAATCTCACCAGAGACTTGGTGAATTGTAATGTCTGTCTTGTGATACACTAACAAGCAATTAAAAAGGAAAACAAACTCAGATATATTATATATGATCACATCCCTTTTCCCAGAAGGAAGTCATTTGGTTATCTCTGTGCAAACTAAAGTCTGTCATTTTTTTCCTCCACCAAACTGCTTCGCCTTATGCTTAGAACTCAAAAGCTTTCAAATGCTTTGGATGAAGACCAGTAAAACTTCCTTTGATATGAACGTAGATTCTCTCATGAGAACACTCTCCTGGAAAGCTCACTGAATATTTAACTTGCTCTACTTATTGATATGATGAATATACATGCACTACCAGAATCAATTAATTTGACTATCAGTACTGTGCTGAAATCTAGCTAGTTTTCCCCTTTTACTTCTTGTATAATACAAACCTGAACCCATTTATGAGCACATCCCATCTTTGAATAATACTTTCCAGCTGTTTCAAGACTATTGGCTCAAACTGGCCACAATACTAATAACCGTGTACCTTTTTTCTTTCATTACAGATTTTCTAACAGCAAAGGTGGGCTTTCCTTTCCCTGAGGAACTCCCCCTCCCACACTGCACTAGTGCTCCACTAAGAACGCATTATAGTGGCTCACAGTGGAAGCTGATGCCACAGCTTAGATTGCTCTCTAGGACACAACTCTCTGCTTTTTCATTCCCAGTTACTATGAATTGGACTCCACTGTTGAAAAGAAAACTTTCCTCAGTAAATGCAGCTTTAGTTATATCAAACTGTAAAAGTACCTAAGATACTAGTACAAGGCCAAGAGATGGGCTTCCGAAAGAATCTTGCATCTGTACCACTGTGTGAATATATGGTAGCTGGTGATGGGATACATACAAAGATGGAAGGAGGAAAGAGAGAAAGGAGAGAGGGAGGAAAAGAAGAGAGAAAGAGAAGGGAAGAGAAGAGGAGAGGGGGAGAAGAGGAGAGGGGGAGAAGAGAGAGTGAACATTGATCATGGCCATTTTAAGCACATGTCTATACATTTCTTGATATGTCCTCCATTGCTAATTAGGGTCAATGTACCTTCCCCTCAGATGTGTGAGACCAATAAAATGTGGTAGGTCAATAAAGCACAGTAGAGTAATGCTGTTCTCCAGGCAAAGACATCAAAGTCAACACAGTTCATGAGCAGTCCTCTTAAGCCACTGGCCTTCAGTGCTTGGGTCTGCCATGTAAAAGTCTGGAACCACTTAACTAGGAGAAGGCAGAACCTACCCAATGAGGCCTTATGTAGGTGCACTGACCTAGAGCTCCCATAGGCATCCCAAGGGACAAATGAGCCCTAAGGAGGAAGGGAGGTATTGGGGCTGATGTCTGACCACCAAGGCTTAAGAGCCCAGGCAGCCAAGGGACAATGGCCACCCATCATCCATCAATAATCTTTCCAGGGAAATGGAGAATGTATTTTTTTTTTTTACTATGAAGACAACATTTTTATTAAAGTAATTAAAAGTCATCTACAACTTAAAGGAAGAGATGTTTATTTTGGTTCATGGTTTTTCGAGGGCTCAGTCCATGTTTGGCTAGCTCCAAGGCAAAAAAACCCAAACATGGCAGGGGAAAAGTGCTCAACCCATGGCAACCAGGAAGCAGAGAACAAAAGGAGGAGCCATGGACAAGAATATACCCTTTCTGGTCACACCCTCAGTGACCACCTCCAACCGGGCTCCATCTCAACTGCACATTCAGCTATGAACTCCTCAATGGATGAATCCACTAACGAGAATAGCTCCTGCGTGAATCAATCACCTTCTGCACACATCAGACTTTTGGGAGGCATTTTAGATCTGAACCGTAACAGAGAAGAAACTATTCTGCGAAGAAAAAATGTCAGTGCTCACACAAGCTTGCTTCACCTTTCAAGGCAAGCACAGGGTACTACTTTTCACTTCACTTCACTTGCCCACTCAGATTGCTTCCCATTGTGCAACTATAACAACAAACTAAGCTATCCAGCCAAACAAAAGAGCCGTATGAAAAGACCTGGGAAGCTCAGTGCTGCGGCCTGGTATCCGAGTTTGTTACAGAGTACAGGGCCTTGTTTTAACAACCACCCACCCCATCTCACAAGGTTGCTGTCAGAGTGGAGCAGAAGGTCAAGACTATGTCAGAGCAACAGACAGGGGCTGCAGCAGTGGCTCCTGGGAAGAGCTGTGCTGAGCCTGGGGTGGGGCACCTCCTCCCAGTAATAACGGCCTGGCAAGGATCTGCGAGGCAGAACAGAAAAGTAAAGGCTTATCGAGGGAAGGAGGAGGCACAGAAGGGAATCGCCTTTCTCAAGGAAGCCCAGCCAGAGGCTACTGTGGGATTGTACTGACCCATAGTCCTCCATTTTAATATTTTTAATCTTTCAAACCAAAGCTATGACAGATGGCTTATACAATGGCAACATTGTCAATTCTAGAATAAGAACCTTAGGTTCCTTTAAGGCTGTGGCTGGCAGGGCTATAGAGTTTATGTGGGTCTCTGTCAATTCCTCTGCCAGATGTTCTCAGAGACTCACCTGGGACATGGCCCTCTCTGCAGCAGCACATCCCTGCTGGGGACAGGTCAGACTGCAGTCTGTGAGATCCCAGCACGAATGAGCTCAACAGCCCCACACGACTGCCTTGCACATGTCTACAGCCTAAATTAAATCAACCACACCCTCTGTGCATGGGCCTGTCCTGTCCTACATAGTCTGAGTTTGTTCCCCAGGAAGGGTTGACAAATAGGAATATTTTGTTATTAGACATAATATTTATCTTTTCTAACACTAGTCCTGAATCTGTAATGATTCTGGAAGAAAAATATACCATTTACACACAAGCGTCTATTCATTAATTTGATTCATTAAGTACATGCTATGTGCAAGATTTTATGCTCAGAACTGAAGTTACAGGAAAAGACAAGGTGTCCAGCACTTGACGGGCTAGTTACACAATTCAGTAGAATACATTTCTAGGACCCTTAATATAAACCGAAGCGCTTCCGGAGTTTAAGGGAACTGCTCAGATCCCTTGTAAGTTTACGGGCTGTGGGGTGCATGCGCAGAGGTGTGCTCCCAGAGCTGCTCCTGGAGGAATTGCGCTCCGATTAAGCAAGGATGATCTCGCTTGCAGCCTCCCTGCCCAAACATGGCAAGGGTGCATCTGCAGAGAGCAGGCACCCGACTGGAGGAAATGAGGAATTTTAATTATCGTCACTGTGCGTCAGGGATCTCTTTTCACAGCCACGCAAGATGGAACTAGAAGCTCTGGATTCAACTGACCTCAGAGATACGCAGAACTTGCTGCGACAATCACACTGGCATCACCAGCTGGCACGGCAGTGCAGCCCCTGAGCGAGAGGCACTGGGAGGAGAAGTCGCCACTAGGGGGATCAGCTCCTAGGAGCAGAGGGAGCCGCACCAGGCACTCAGGAGGCCAACGGGCTGCTTCCTGTCTCATTAACTTTATCCTTTAAACTCTTCCCGGTGGATTTCTGCCTGTTCACCCAGTCACTAACAGGTGAGCAGCTAGCGCTGCAGTGATCCATTAAGAACAATTATTTACAGCACAGGGTACTAAATGAAGGGAGCTCACTGAAGACTCAATGAAGGAGCAGGAATGTAGGGTCTTTTCTGAATCTGTACTTTTAAATTCTGTCATAAACTGTATCATGGATGTCAAGTAATGGATAAATGAGACATAAAAATACTCTGTCATTAGCGGGTAATGAGATCCCCGACAGAGGGCAGAGTCTCGGCCCAGCTATGCTCCATCACAGTCAAAAGTCTCACAAGCAAAAATCTATGCTCAGGGCTGGGGTAGAAAGGCTTCAGAGCCGAGAAGGTTCCCTCTAAACAGTTAGGATCTAGTAGTCCGAGGATGAGTCCTGAGTCTTTCTATATAGACCAGGCACCTACCTGAGAACCTCCAACATACAATGGGCTGAATTTCAGAAAATTCAAAATGTAAAATGGGAATCTATAAAACGATGTAGAAACAAAGCAATATAGAGCCCTACTTACATTATAAAAGTGTTACTATGTTTAAAAGGATATACTTGCTTCAGGATCTCTTTGGGGAATCATATTAGTACATTTAAAAGAGGTGAAATTACCAACATTGTAGGAAGACAAATTTTTGGCAGTATGTTTATGGCCTACTGAATTAAACTAATAACAAGGGGAGAGAAGCATAATCTTTGTAAGAATTCAGCGCCATTACTTTTTACTCTAAGGTTAGTTTTATGTTATGTGATTTTCATGATGGTGACTTTGAAACACCAAGTGTAAGACACCATTTTCAATTTAAATTTAGAGGTGAGGGAGCAAAATGCTAAGCAGTTGTTATATGTGTGTATATACCTGATATACCAAGGTCAAGCTTAAAAGCAATAGGGAAAAGATCTACTTTTTTTTCTCTTTTTCTTCCAAATACTTAACACTTCAACCATCTAACTCTATAAATTCAGTTTTAATTGTATTCCCGAACTGGAAACATCTGAGATCTTCAAACATATTATTTAGCAAGAAAAAATAATTTGCATGAAACTGTACATTAAAGTTATGGATATGCATTTTCAGGAATGTTTGAGCCCTGGATTAAACATCTCTGCTTTAGACTGAGGTTAATAGGCCTCAATGAAAAGGTATAATATGGAGACATTAAAAGCCTACTCCTCCAAAAATAGCATCTGCTTCAAGCCCCAGCAAACCAGAGACTTTCATCTAGAATGCTTTTGGCAGAGCATCTGCAGCACCTAAGTTCACACAGGTATGACTCAGAGCTGGGGCTTGTCCACAGCAGCCTGTGCAGGCTGAGCGTGCAGCAGAGGGCCCCGAGGGGCTTCTGTGGATGAATGAGAGGCACGCTGAGCCATGGGCCCCACTCCCTCACCTCCAATCCAACCTTGCAGTTTCATCTGTTTGCACCTTGGACTTCTGAGTGTGACTTTTTTTTATATGGGAAAGCTTTTTCTCCTAAAATATATGAATTAGAGGATTTAGAAGTGCTGAAACAGTTATTTCCGGGTGGCTTTTTTTTTTTTTAAATCATTGATGGTTATTTTCCTATTTTTGCTTTTGGTATCTTCCAAGTTTCCAACAATGAAAAAGTATTGCTTGTGTGTTTCAAACACATATAAAGTTACACTGAAATAAAAGAATAAGGCTTGCCTATATTAGAGAGAGAGAGAGGAGAATGCTGAAAACAGGCTTTCTGCTGGGATCATAGCATTTTAGATATGAGTTGCAGTTTTCAAACATAAAGCACAGCTGTTTTGTCTCTTACCCTGACGCTATGAAAAAAGGGGGAAAGTATTTGAAAGTGAGAACAGGAAAAGACTACTGAGAAGAGCAGCTACTATTTCTAGGCTAAAGTCCCTGGCAACACTGATCTCAGTGCCTTTCTAGAAGGACTTAATGGGATCGATGAATGATGAATCCGGAGGACTTGTGAGATTCAAAGTCACCGGAGGCCAAGAGAGCTTTGAGAAAGAGCAGAGTCAAAGAGAACAAATGTAACAGTTTATTGCAGTCAGTGCTGTCTGGTGGTCCGCACAGCAAAGCAGCCCCGAAACCTTTGCGAAATTGGTCTGTAGCCTTGAGGTAAGGATGAGGGGGCTCAAGACGTAGGGGGCTGTGGCTGAATATGAAGCACAGCTCCAAGGAACAGATACAAAGAGCAGAAGGAGAGCTTGTCAGCAACTGACCAGCACAGGAAGAGCATAAATCTTAAAAATGAATGTTGAAAATTGTTAAGCAAGTGATATATTAATGATATTAATAGGATAGAAATGTAATGTGACTATGGTATTTAGGGGTGCTGCCTTTGGAAAGTGATTGGGTTTAGATAAGATCTTGAGGTTGGAACCCCCATGATTGAAGCCTCGTGGATTTATTAGAAAATGGACAGGGTCAGGGATTTAGCTCAGTGGTTCCGCCACCTGCCTTGCAAGCAAAAGGACCCGAGTTCCATCCCCGGTACCAAAAAAAAAAAAGAAAATGGACAGAGACTAGGCATAGACAGAGACACACACATACACTCCCACCATGCTGTGATGAGCCAGCAGAACCTACATCGTGCTGTTTAGACCTTCAGCCTCCACAACTATGAGTTTAATAAACTTCTTTTCTTTATAATACAGCTTGCCTCTGGTATTTCATTATAGGAATAAAAAGGTGGCTAATGCAGGGGGTTAGGAATATTTAGAGATAAGGTGATCTAAAACCCCCACCACCCAAAAAGCTCAGCTGAGTGCAATTAAAAAACAAAATACAACAAATAAAACTAAAGGTCAAACTTTACTGCCTGGATCACTGAGAATCAACTGGATCAATAAAATTATGAATGAATGCACATTAAGCAACAGAGATACATTAGATACATCTAAAAAACTCAGAAGAAAAGGCACAAAAACATACATATTTAAATCTGAACTTAAACCAGTGCAGTAAGTCCTAGACTTACAAACATTCGAGTTTTGAACTTTCATAGATGCAAATGGACCTTGCATTACTAGTAGATGTGAACAAATGGTGGAAGTAGCTCACATGTCTGCTGGACATTTTCATAGTTGTACTTCTGTGTGCTGATTGTACACTAGCACAGTGCTTAATCAGAGCCCAGTATGTCTGGAAGTGTCTTATGAGTGTATAAGACTCACTTATACATGTTTGTCAGACTTACAAATGAATCTGACTTATGAACATTCTCCTGGAATGGAACTTGTTCATAAGTCAGGAACATACTGTACTGAGAGAGCCTAAGTATGCAGGAGACTTCAAAATTAATTATCACCAAAGTAGGCTGTAAAGAGTTAACTCCACAATTGGCTTGTTTATAGAAGTGAATCCCTCTGAAGCTTATGTGCCAAGGTCAGAGTAACTCATACCCAAATTCTGTTCCCACAACTAAAACCTTCTTAACTAGAAGGACAGAGCTCGAATTACAACCATATATTTTGTCTATTCTGTTCCTAATTTGAGAATACTTGTCTTTTTCCTTTTCAAGCCTTGTCTCCATTAGTTTCCATAGTAACCACACATAGTGCCATCCTCGCATGTAGTTCACCTTTTTTACCCCAACTGATAACCAATAAAAATCAGTGGCTTGGATGGACCAACACCTTTGGTAATTAGACAGCATTGGCCATCCTGGTGCCCCACCTTCTGTCTCTCTTAGTTCTGTCTTTTAGGTTTTTTTCTCAGGCTTACATTGTACACTGAGCAGGAGACTGGAGCCTACTGCAGAGGTTTCTGGTTTCAGGAGTTCCCAGTTAAGTAGGCTTCATAATCAGTATGCATTTAAAGCGGTGATTCTCATAGTGTGGTCCCCGGACCAGCATCACCTGGTAGCTTGTTGGAAAAGTAAATTTCCAGACTTTGCCCTAAATTTTAAGGATGAGGTCTAGGAATTTTAAATGTATCCACAGGTGATTCAGATGCATGTCAAATTTTGAGAACTGCTGACTCAGATGTATTAAAATCACTTGGAAAAGCCACCCATCAACTACAATAAAGCAAAGAAATGTACATCAAAAGATGATAATGCCAAATGTACCTAATCAAGGACTGAGATTCAACCTTCAACTATCCTTGCCTAAAAATCTTTTTTTTTCGCTTTTTTGAGATAGGGTGTCACTATGTAGTTCAGGCTGGTCTGGAACTCCCAGAAATCCTCCTGCCTCAACTTCTCAAATGCTGGGATTACAGGCATGTACCACTATACCCTGCTCCCCACCCCCCTGCCCCAGTGAGACACCAAGTCACATTTTCCAGTCACAAATTCAAAATTTCCCAGGAAGGGCTACCATTGGATCAGCTTGGGTCAATTGCCCTCCTTGGGGTCACCAGCCATACCAACATTTGTACAAATACCCTGGTTAACAAGGGGGATGAATCCCAATAGCAAGGGGCTCTGCTTTCAAGAGCAAAGGTAGAGAGATGCTGAGGAAACAAAATTATAGATATCTAGCTATATAGGTGAAGACATTTGTTTGTAAGAGTTCAGTGTGTGTGTGTCTGTGTGCGTGGTGAGGTGAAATTTCCTTTAATCACATGTATAATTTTAAATAACAATAAAAACATAAATGAAAATGGTGTTTAAAGCTCATAATTTCAACCTATTAAAAGTATTTTGAGCTGGGCATGGTGATACAGTTCCATTATCCCAGCAGTGAAGTAGGATTGTCATGTGTTCAAGGCCAGCCTGGGCTACATAGTGAGACTCTATCTTAACACCCCCCCCCCCAAAAAGGTATTTCTTTCATATATTTCTCCACATGCATAATTTAAATACATATTTTTATATATCTACCATACAGCTTGTATCTAGATGTCCCCCTAAAGCTTCATGTGCTCATAAGAGGTGTTTTTTGGAGGTGGGCAGATCTAGGGTATGTGAATGTGGATTAAGTGTGTGATAACTAAATTAGTCCACGGATTGGTTTGGCATAGTTCTGGATGTGGGTGTGGGTGGCACCATCCAAAAGGTTTGTCACCCTGATGGGATAAAAGGGAAGGGAAAGCTTACTGTGCTGCTTTGCTGTCTTCTGCTTGCCATGCCATGAACTATTGTTTCTCTTCTGCCATGGCACCCGGCCTTGGAGCCAGCTGTGGACTGGAACCTCACAAAATGTGAGCTAAATAAATCTCTCCTTTAACTTGTGAGTGTCAGGTAATGTGTCTAAGACATCTACATTCAAGTTAAACAGAAAATCATACAGCAAGTTGTATTAGTCAGCTTTCCATCACTATAACAAATATCTGAAGTAACTTAAAAAAGAGATTTCTTGTGGCTCAGAGTTTTGGAGATTTAGGCCCACAACTGATGGTTTTGTTGCTTTGGGTCAGTGGTGCGGCAGCACCTCATGGAGGGAGTTTATGGTGGAATGGTCAGGTCAGGGAGAGGCTGAAACTACAGCCCCACAATCCGATTTCAAGGCACACTCTCAACAACTCAAAGGCCTCCCAAGAGACCCCCACCTCCATAAGGTCCCATCTCCTCCCAACATCACCATCTGGGGGCTGAGCTCTTAGCACATGGGTCTTGGGGAAACAGTCCCAGATCCCAACAATAGCATAAGGCTTTTGCCACTTTCTGCTGTGTTTCCCGGAAAATAAGACCTAACACCTTTGAAAAGCAGAAATCAAAAATGCCAACCCAATCATCCTACCCTTGCCTTATCTGCCATCACAGAATAGCCACTAAGTAAGAGAATAAGGAGATATAATTTGCATGACACTGGCCATCACCATGGTAACAACCCTTGGGGCTTATTTTCAGGTTAGGTCTTATTTTGGGAGAAACAAGATTTTATGAAATATTTATTCGCATGTACTTATAATCTTTTCTGCTTTAGTTTATCTCATTATAAAAAATAGGCTTTGCCCCCTGTAATACTTCTAAAAATAATGGTCAAAACTTGAATGTGACTTCCTGAGTTCCAGCACTGCCCTAAGCACATTATGTTTTTGATATATTGAACTTTGGCCCTTTTGCCTGACCTGACCTGGCCTATGAGATGAGTGTGATTATCATTATTTCTTTGAGAGATGAAACAGCAGTGTGTGTGGAGAGGTTCAGCAACAAAGGCTGGTAAGGGGTGCAGCTGGTTTCAGTCGGGGGAACCTGGCCTAGATTCACAGTGGCAATATTTGAAGGAAGCCGATAATGCCACATGCTCCAAACTCCCTAAAGCTAGGTCTATTCCTGGGCATGTTTTCTTCTCATCATTTTAAAATTTGCATTCTTCTTACAAAGTTGAAATTACCCCATAAGGTGGATGCCAAATATGTGGCAGGTACCACACCATTAACTACCCTGTTTCCCACCCCACCCCAAATAACCACAAGGTACGTCAACTTCTGTCTACGCCATTCTTTTGTATTCTATTCTTTGAGGACCAAAAGTGGCCTCAAAATCCATCTGGAAAGCAACCAAAAAAAGAAAACTCACAATTAATTTTAATTGATATGTGAGATAAAGCCCATCTATACTTTCTGTACTATGTAATGTTATAATTCTTCCATTTCCTCATGTTTTTAAAATCCTTTTTAAAACATCACTTTTAGGGCTGAATGATTTTGCCACTTCCTGAAGATGTTCATTTAGTAGTTTACAGTATTTTGCTATCGTAAGTAGTACAAAGCTATTTTTAACTGCTACATGTGCCATAATGACTAACATAAGTTTTGTCTTTGTTTTGGTTTTCCCTTTGGTAGAGATTCTAAGAGGGAGCAGGAATGTGAGACATTTTATATACTGTAACAACTTGCCCAATCTTCGTTTTTCACTTTCACTCATTTCTTTAAGGGGGTTGGCAGGGACGAGGTGGGCATGCCCTGGAGGAAAAGGAGAAGAGCAACAGGGTGCTCCATCCATCCTCAGCAGCAGGGGAACAGTCACGGCCTTGTTTCCATCCCTTACTCACTTCTTCTGGGTAGGAGTAGGAGTGGAGCAGGGCCTTACCTGAATAAAAACCAACCATGCCTGCAGCTGCACCATCTTTTCTGAACCAAACCTGCCTTCTGGAAGTTTCTGTCCTGCTCTGCCTCACCAAATTGAATGTTCACCCAGAAGACACCTGGGGGAGACGTTTTGTCAGACAGATCCCTGGTCCTAGCATTCCCTTAGGAAAGCCAGAATAGTCTGGAGATACAAGGCACATTCTCCAAGATAAGCACTATCAAAAATATAAGGGTCGTAATTTGGCCCACCTTTTGAACTTCTATTTCTCAGAGAATTTTTTTCCTCTGGAACTTGGGCAGAAAAGATGGATGCTATTTATCCCAAGCTCTCAGTAAGTTGGAACATTTATTAGAGTATTTTATGCTATTTTCCAAATTCTAACATTGCATTTTTAGACACCATGGTGCTGTGCATAACCTTATTAGTCTACAATCATTTACCATCAAAACTTTGGCAAGTTTGCTTTTTATCTAGCATGTTGTATTACAAGTGAGTAGTCTGGAAGAAACCTATTTTTTCCATACCTGAACATTGCAAAAATAATTTTTTTAAAATAAATGTTATTTTTTTAAAATTTCAAGTTATACTTAAAGGTTGTTCTCTTCTCATTGATTTGTTTTTCCTGGAATGTGATAACCTAATTTCATTTATATATCATCATCATTTTTACTTTTTAAACTTAGGCGAATGTCATTGTCTTTAATCATGGCTTGTTCTCTGGCTGTCCTTGTGTTTATTTCTGGAAGCATCTATTACTACTAGATTCAACCTCTGGCTCCTCTGCTTGAGACCTGTCATTTTCTCTCCCATTTTCATTCTTTGTCTTTCTCCTTGTATTTCTGATGATCTTTTCAAGTTTATCTTCTACATCTCCGGTTCAATTTTTGCCATATTCACTCTGCTCCTTACTCCTTCTATTTCTACGTTCAGTATATAATACGTATTCAGTAAATGTTTCCTGAAGAAATAACGAATGATTACCATGGGATTTTTGGTTATCCTGTTCTCTTTTCTTCTCTACTGTATCTCTCTTCATTTAATGCTTATTTTGGCATCTCAGCCACTCTCTTTTCTTTTTTCTTTTCTTTTTCTTTTTCTTTTTTTGTACTGGGGATCGAACTCAGGACCTTGCACTTGCAAGGCAGGCGCCAGAGCCACTGAGCTAAATCCCCGGCCCTCAGCCACTCTCTTTTTAGTTCATTTGTGCACATTTTATGGAGGTGAGGTGTGTCTTCTTCCTCTATCCTAGGAGCATACCAAACAACTCTCTCCTGGTTTGTACAACAAATCGTTTTTCAGAGGTGTGTCCTTATTCTGAACCCTGAGAATAATCCTTTCTTCTTTGCATCTGGCAGTAATTCTCCCCATAACGCTCACATTTCCCCTGTCTTGTCATCCTAGAATGAAGGAAATGATTTTGTGTTAGTTAATCTATGCACAGAATCAGTGCTTTTCACTCGGCCCCATTACCAGTGAGGTAACTTACATCCCGTCAGATCTGTTTAGGTGGACAGAGTGACCTTCTCAGATTCATATCTAATGTCTATGTATGATGTGCAGATGCACTCGACAGGTCACTGGCTCCCATTCCCAGCAGGATTCCATCTAGTAGGAGAATGCTGGAATGAAATGGAATCTGCCTACACCACTGCATGCCTCGTGGGTGTGGGTGTGTGGAACAGATGGAGTCCGTAAAGTATGACAGTCCAGTGCAGCCAAAGCTTCCCAACTGCTTCCACCACAGTGCTTTATTCATGGGAATCAAACCTCCCAGGATGAGATTCAGTTCTCTTTTATTTCCTGTCCAGTTGTTCCTTGAAAATGTTTTATTCTGCTGAATGCAGGAAAAACGGTGCAGAAGGGAAACAGGGACAACACTCGCTGCTTCAAGACAAAGTGCCAACACACTCAAGGGAAGATTGTCCACTTTTTGTTGAGTATAGATCCTCCATTTCTGAATGACAGGTGGAAGGTGGGCATCTCATCGCTGTTCTAGTTGCCACTGCATGGAATAGATGACCACCTGTGTTTTACAAATCAGCTTCTCGGGCCTTCAAACTGTAAAATTCTTCCAGATAGCACTGGGTTAAGTAGTGGTCAATCAATGTTTTGTGATGGTTTAAAAATGTAAGCTCTGTTTGTCAAACTGAGGAAGGTCCCTTCTAGTCCTAGTTTATTAAGTCTATCATGAAGAAATGCTAATTTTTATCAATGCCCGTTTTGCATCTTGGGTATGATCATATATTTTCCTTTATTTGGTTAACGTGGGGAATTACATTTACTGAATTTAAAAAATTTTTGCAAATCTTGCATTTTTGAAACTTTACAGTGATATTTTAAACTTTGAATTAGTAAGATTTTTTTATTTTTGCATTTCTATGAGAGAAATTGGCTTATAATTATCTTTTTTTGTAACGCCCTTATCAGGTTTTAATACCAATATTGTGCTACCCTTACAAAATACATTTGGTAGCATTATCCATTCCTCTCTTCCTAGGGAGGTTTTTGGTTATGCTTTTGTTGTTGTGAGATTGGAGATTTTTATTTATTAAATGTTTGATGTAATTTATTGGTGATGTTATTTGGCTTGTAGTTTCCTTTTTAATTAAGGAGTCAATTTCTTATTAGATATAGGGCTTTCCAAATTTTTCTCTTTTTAAACCACTTTTGGTTATGTTTTCTTAGCAGTTTCTGTATCTCATCTGAAATATTTATTATTAGCCAAAAAAGTGTAATACCTTCTTTTTTGTGTTTTAAATTATAAGATATGTAATAATGTTCCATCTTCACTCCTATTATTGGTGATACCTCTTCTTCCTTAATTTGTCTTGCCAAGGGACTATCAAGCTTTAGTCCCTGTTTTTAAGCTTTATAAAATTTTACATTATTACATAAATCTATCCTTTTGGATCTTTTTTAAAAATTAATTTTATCGGTACATTTTAGGTATACAATATAATGACATTCATCATTGGATATTTGCACCTTTACATAGTCTCTCTTGGCTCTTATTTTTACCCCATTCCCTTGCCCTCCCTTCAACAACTCCATTCTTCCCTATTTACCTTTTGGGTCTTGGTAATTACTTTTTTTGCATGTTTTTCCCTCTCAAAAATAAGAAAAATATTTATCTGTATTTTCTTTTAGTTATGTATTTCTTTTGTAGTTGTCAATAAATTAAAATTTCCAATTAAAAATAACGTATGCAATTATGTAATTATGGATACACACGGATGAATTTGCCTAATAACATATTTCTTGGATTGTGTTTCCATTGCGTGTCATATGACTGTATCAAAATTTAAATTAAGGAGAACTTGGCTTATATGGAGTCTGCTAACTAACTGGAGTTTTTTTCCAGACCACTATTTGTTTAGTGTTGGTTTGGGGGATCTTTCTGAAACAAATCACATCCTCTGGGGTCTTGTTGGTGCTTGAGATGCTTTTTTAAATTATACGGAAAAATGTTTAAGTGCTTTTTAGTTTTGTTTTGGTTGAGTTCTACTGTATTTGAATATTATTGTAGTTTTTTTCCCCTTGCATTGTTCTTTTTTGAATGGTTTTAATTTTTGTATGTGTGTGTGTCTTCGATAATAAAGTTTTTTTTAAAAAAAAAACATATGCACATATTTAAAAGAAAATATACCAAAAGCCAAAAAAAATGTGAAAAATAAAATTCACTCTCTTGACCTGAACTCAAATTTTACTTCTCAGAATTCCCAGAATGAAATCTTCTGTAGATGTGTAGTATTTGCTCATACATGGACCTGTGTGTGTATGCTACATAAAATATATATTATTTAACATCTTCTGAGACAGACACAGTTCTAAACCCTATAAATGTATTTATGTTATTGATTACACATTTGTTTGCAAGGACTGTTTTTATTCTTCTAAGTTAGTAATTCTCAAACTTTAACATGCCTCAGAATCACCTGTGAGGTTTATTAAAACACAAATGGCTGGGGTCCCACCCCCAGAATTTGTAATTCAGAGAGGTACCTGAGAACTTGTATTTCTAACAAATTCCTTGGTTTTGCCAATCTGTTGATCTGGGACCATACTTTGAGAACCACTGCCCCAAGCTTCAAGTATATTTAATAAAGATGAACTGAACTGGGATTAGATCGGTCCCTGATGCGATATGACCTGCTCAGGAATCCTCCTGTGACTGCCAGCCAACACACTTTCTCTCAAGACACCGCTCTGGATATTGCTACCTGGCAGCGTGTCCCTACTTTGTTTCCTAATACAAAAACTGATCAAATCATACAGTATGTGTGTGAGTAAAAGAGTTTATTACAATAAAAGACACATGCCATCAATCTCCTCAAAGTACTCCCTCTCACTTCAAATACACTTAGCCCATCACTGCCACTTTCTGAAACACTTTTGGACGTCCTCTTTATAAGTCTTCATTAGCCATTATTATCTGATCTATGACCACACATATATGATTCACAAGAGACACAGTTTCTTGTGCTTGCAGAAGGGAGGTCTGGAGAGCCCTTATTTGCAAAGCACCAGCTTCAGAGATGTGATAAAAAAAATTAGGAGTGTGCTGCTGCCAAGAACCATCAAATAACAGAAAAGGAGGCTCATAAAAATATTATAGTGTGTCCTCATCCACTTATTTACTGTATTTGGCTCTGTGCTATTTCTGGATCTTCCCCAAAGTCAAAATGACCATGAAAGGTAAATATTTTTAGCTGATTGAGGACATTGAGGCAGCCATGAAAGTGCAACTAAAGAGACTCATGAAAGAGGACACCCAGAACTTCTTCAGAAAGTGGCAGGAATGCTGGGATAAGTGTGTTTGAAGTGAGAGGGAGGATTTTGAGGGGGACTAATGGCAATGTCTCTATGTAATCTCATGCTAGGAAAAAATTCACTTTGGATTTTATTTTGCTTTTCCAGGCCTATTGAAAACAGTAATTTAATGTTATCACCAAGATGGAAAAATTGTGTGGCAATATATTTAATTTTTAAAAATTTAAAAATTAATTAAATTTATTAAATTAATTAATTTTTAAAAAATTAAATATTAACTGTATTTTTTAAAATACAGTGTATCATACCCCATATAACCCCATTACATAATTAAGCATCATTATGTTACTGGAGAGACAGGCATTTAAGCCGTTATTATCTGATCTATGGCCACACATATTGATTCACAAGACATACAGTTTCTTGTGGTTGCAAAAGGGAGGTCTGGAGGGCCATTGTTTGCAAAGCACCAGCCTCAGACCTGCATCAGAATCACCAGAAACACTCATCTGAAATATAGATTCCTATTCCATCATCCTAAGAATCTGGAGCTCCTGGACACAGGACCTGGGGACCTGCACTTTTAAAAAGCACTTAAAGTCATTTTGTATGCATCCTTGCATTTTATTAATCTGGTCTGGGAAATAGAGCAGAACTACAAAACCACTAGGGAAAGGTAACGAATCAATTGTTAGGGAAGCCTCAGGAAGTAGGTGATAGCACACATAAAAAAGGGAAAAAGTAAACTGAAGCAAGGGGCTGCCTACCACTACCACCTACTGTGCCAACTGCTGCTTATCAGCCACCTCCAAGCTATCCAGCACTGTCTTGGGCACTTCATACAGAATATGTTGCCCCCAGTATATTGCTCACAATAGAAGGGGCAGAATTCGAGGGAGAAAAACTAGTAGATGGTACTGAGATTTGAACCCATATTTGATTCCAGTGTGTGTGCTCTCTTCCGTAGCAGCCCCCTCCTCATTCCACATAAGTGATTCAGGAAGAGAGTAAGACAGGCTGAGTCACTGGTAAACCTGGTGATGTGGAGCGACAACCTGAATAACGAAGATTTGCAGTGGAGTTTTCAGGTAGAGATACTTAATGTGGCTACTGGTAAA
Organism: Heterocephalus glaber; assembly: GCF_000247695.1. The sequence continues at coordinate 5,628,717 of NW_004624804.1, read as the reverse complement.
ACTTCGTTTTTCAGACAAGTATTCAATCAGTCATCCTGAGTCACCACCACCAAAAGCTTGAGTCTGATGGTGGAAACTCACCAGGCACCAAGAATGGAAAAGCACTTGGAGTCTGGGAAAGCCCAAAACTAACATTACCGAGATCTCCCTCCTTCTGATTTTTCAATCCATATATGCTTCTCGGAAAATGTAATCCACATGTTTAGGGATCATTTACACTTATACCAGCAACATGTAGTTTTAAAAGAGCCATTTGACATCTAAGAAGCCTGATGTGCTTTTTTTTTTCTTTCTCTCTTTTTAAACATAAGCCTTTATAAACACAATTTTCTCCACCCCACTCCTATCCCCAGTTTCTGAAGCTGGAAATTATATTTTGTCAATAAAAACTAAGCTTAGAACCTGAAAACAGGGAATCTCATGCCTATCCCAGAAATCTATTAAAAGTGACAAGTTGGAAGTCTAGACAAGTAAGTTCTCTCCTTTCCCAGAAAAGTCCACTGGCAGCTACAGGCAGCAAGCCCACCAGGCTGCAGATTCAGCCTCCCCCACAGACAGCTCTCCGCCTGGCAGGGCAGCACAAGATGTATTCCAGACCTTTGTTTTTTTATTTTTTAATTTGAAGAAAGTTCTGCCCATTTTTCTCAGGGTAGGGAAACCCAACTTAGTGATTCATCCCAGAGAAATCCATACGGTATCAAACCACGATGAATAGACTCCAAACTGTTTCTGTGCCACTCCTGTGGAAGCATTTCTCTGTAGATAGCATGTGGACTGTGCAAGTGCCAATCACCCAGAGCCTCTTTAGGGACATGTGAAAGAGCAGGGCACTACGGGTACTGTCCACAGCTCAGTTCCAACCAGGGGAGGGACAGACATGCAAACCTACCAACTTCTTTCACATGCTCTGTTTCTTGTTTAATAGGGTGATTTTAATTGACACCCAGTTTTTCCAGCTTGGTGATAACATTAAATTACTGTTTTCAACAGCCCTTCAAAAGCAAAATAAAATCCATAGTGAATTTTTTCCTAGCATTAGATTATATTTTAAGATGAAAGGAATAAGTTGATAAAAAGCAACATGACAATCCATCAAGAAATTAAAAATAGAATTACCATATGCTCCAGCAGTTCTCCTTCTGGGTGTATAGCCTAAAGACAGGAAAGCAGAGTCTCAATCAGACATTCATCTATCAATGTTCAAAGCTGCATTATTCCTGATGGCCAAGTGTCCATTGACAAAGGATGGATAAGCAGATGTGGCATATACATCTGCTTTAAAGGTGTACTGTTAAGCCTTTAAAAGGAAGAACATTCTGACTTTTGCTACAGCAGAAATGAACCTTGAATGCCTGATCCTGAGTGAAATAAAGCAGTCACAAAAGAACAAACACTGTTTGAATCCATGTGTGTGACACAGATACAGAAGTCAACTTCATAATACAACGTAGGTGGATGGTCGCCAGGGGCTGGGGGAGGGAGGATGGGCAGTTGCTATGTAGTGAGGGAAGCTTCAGTTTGCCAGATAAGAAGAGCTCTGGAAGTAGTTGGTGATGATGGTTGTACAACAATATGAATGCTATTAATGCTACTGAACTGTATGCTTGAAAATGATAATGACGGTCATTTTACATTATATGTAATTTACCAAAATTTTTGAAAATGAAAATGAAAAGGAATAGATTGAGCTGAAGGCAGTGGAGAGCAGGAAGGCTTGAAGCTATTTCATAAATTAGTACCTACCTTGGGATGTTTAATCTTTTCTTGTGTTAGACCCTAGAATTGTTTGTATATAGTACTGGGGATTGGACCCAGGGCCTTCACAGTGAGCTACATCCCTGGTCCCTTTTTTTATTTTTTATTTTGAGACAGTGAGAACTAAATTGCCCAAGCTGGGCTCAAACTTTCAGTCCTCTTGCCTCAGCCTACCAGAGTGCTGGGATTATAGGCACGAGCCCCAGCCCCCAGCTGGCTTTGAAAAAATTTGAGTGAATCAGAACCCTAATGTGTTACATGTTTTTTAAAAAATTGTATCTTCTTGTTATCATCACTATTTCTTACTGTTAAAATTTACCCAGAATTGGTAAGGCCTTCTAGAGAAAATGACTTGAGAAGTAATTAGCTGACTAGTTCATTTCCCCTCCAAAGCCTGATGGATAGAAAGCTTTCTAGAATAAGGAGACAAAGTAAAGGCAGATATTAAATTTTAGTCTCAAAACCTAAGAAAAATGGTCCAAAAAATAAGTAAAATCAAGTGACAGTTATGGGAGCACAAATGCATGCTGGAGTCTTTAAAAAGCACTGCGGCCAGAAAAAAGAGCACAGTTCAGAAGCTGACCTGACATTTCTACCCACAGCTCTGACAAAACCCTCTGAAACAGTAGGGAGAAGAAAGGAATATTCCCCTGAATCAAAGAATTGGGGGATGTTTTGCTTTAATATATATTATTACCCTTTAAACTATAGTTATATTTTTGAGTTACAGCAAAGAATAATAATCCTTTTTTCTCTTGGAACTGGACTTTTGCTCTACATCCAGGAAATTGTGAATGAAGCAAGAATTTAGACAGCCCTTGTAGAAACGGGGGAGACGTGATATAGCTCTCAGCACTAGGTCAATCTAGAACAAAACAACTGCAAAACAACTGCCACTGTTCCTGGCAGCCAAAGTGGTGAAAAAAAATCAAATTAAGAAATGATGACAAAAAAAGATGAAGTTGGAAGGTAGAATTCAGAAGGGAACCCGTGTGGATTTATGGAGGGCTCTAGAAACTTATTGAGAACAGCTCAAAGAATATGTGGGAAGAAGTAAGTCTTTGATCACAGGTTAAACTCTAGGGAACAAGTAAGCAAATTGTTATGCTCACCTTGATGACATGTTTGGAACACTGAGGCACAAACCAGAGGGATGTGAAAGCTGATGGAAGAAAGCTTGGAAATAAGAAATGAGGGTGACTGGGCCCTTGGCTGTCACCCAACCACAGTGGCACCTAAACTCCTCCACAGTGAGTTCCTTTTTGATTCCATATCCAGAGAGTTAAGCCACAATCTTAGCCACTGGCTGACCAAGCAGGAAGCTCGTCCCAATGTCTGCTGAATTCAAACTGTTTGTGGAAGGTGGAAGTCTTGCCAGCAGAGATGAGTCAGCCGCCCTTACCCCGAGAGTGAGCGAGGGCAACCGCTTTGGACAATGTGTTGTTTTGGAAGTAAAGATTTCTTTTACAGCATCTGAGCCTGGGAACATGGTGTGCTTTATATGAAGCAGAAAATAAATAAATGATTTCAAGGAATTCCTCTCCCACATGACCAATTCAAAAACCTGAGCCGACAAACCCAAGGACCAAATGGATTCAATGAGTATTTGTTTACTCTAACTTTAAAAATATAATACACATGGAACAATTCTAGAAGTTTTTTTCTTCTAAAAAAGGGAAGTCACTGAAACAGAGACAACTGGCCACAATAATTTGGTTTTCATCACATGTGGACTTTCAAGTTACATCGAAAAGGTACCCAAAAGAATTAGTCTTTTCTTCCTTTCTGGAGGATCAGGGTATATCAGTTTGATGTCATGTTAGGATGGAGGCTTAGCCCTATCCAAAATAATTGTTAATAGTTTAGTATAAGTGAGTAAATTGTGTAAAGATGCCCTGTAAAGATGTCTTTTGTTGCGGTCATTTACCTGCAGAGCTGGGGGTGGAAGCCAGGGCTTTGCCACACTAGGCATGCACCCCACCACTGAGCTACATCCCCAGCCCAGATACCTTGTTTTTATTTTGAAGACAAAATACCACACTGCTTCTTGTTTGTTGTGTTTATTTTTAGGTGATACTGTTAACTGAATTATAATTAGTTGTTCCCCAATACCCATTTTCTGCTCCTTCTATCATAATAAAACTCTTGATTTTTAACTGACCTCACGGTCACATGGACTAAAGATAGTTCCCATTCTCTCTTGCAGTGAGGCATGACATGTGGCCGGTTCCAGTTAATGCAAACAGGAAGTGGAATGTGCCATTTATCAGCATACCCTTAAAAAGAAGGGATGTGTTCTGCTTTGTCCTTGTCCTCTCTTCTGTTGGTTGGAATTAAGGTCGAATGAGTGATGTGCTCATAATAAGTATAGAGCATAGGATCCTTGAGAACGGAAGCCATGGAGCGAGGAGACAGGGGCAGGCTTGGTCTCCGGCTCTGTCTGGTGCCTACATTAATTCACTCCATTTCTGGAATGTGAGAGATGAACATCCACACTGCTTCAATCTCTGCTATTTTAAATTTCTCTCTTGCTTTTAGCCAGAGCTAATTGTAACTATTTTTAAAGTGCTGTTTTACTTGGGGAGAGGCAAAGCCATCTAAACTCTCTAATAGATATTACATAGATATCTCATGATAGATATTAAAACTGCACATTCTGACAACATAGCCATAATGGCCCACCCTATCCCTGTCTACTACTTAGCCACTCGACACCGTGGCTCCTAACACATACAACAGACCTGGGGGTGCTTTTATAAAAGAACATCTGAGAGCGGTGAGATATTCCTGCATTAAAGCAGACGTACATCCAACTTAGACTGTTTTCAAAGCAAAAAGCTTCAGTGATTAATGATCTTTTTCAGGAAAAAGTTTGACTTAAAAATTTTCTAATACTGAGCTTGACATCTTGTCACTGAACATTCATTTCTTCAGGTTAAGAAAATGCTTCAAGTCTCGCTTTAAAATGCCCACTTGCTCAGAAGCAAAAGAGTAAGTTCCTTACACTTTAAGACTTCTCCTATTCTGTTCTGACTCTAGAAAAAAGTCTTTGAAAGAGAAAAGAGCCAGGTGTGTGGTTCACGCCTGTAATCACAGCACTTGGGGAGCTGATGCAAGGGATCACCTCAAGTTAGAGGCCAGCCTGGGCTACATAGTGAGCCCTGTCTCAAAAAGATGGAGAAGGAAAGAAAGAAAGGAAGAAAGAAAGAAAGAAAGAAAGAAAGAAAGAAAGAAGGAAAGAAAGAAAGAAAGAAGGAAAGAAAGAAAGAAAGAAAGAAGGAAGGAAGGAAAGAAAGAAAGAAAGAAGGAAGGAAGGAAGGAAGGAAGGAGGAAGGAAGGAAGGAAGGAAAGAAAGAAAGAAGGAAAGAAAGAAGGAAGAAAGAAAGAAAGAAGGAAAGAAAGAAAGAAAGAAGGAAGGAAGGAAGGAAAGAAAGAAAGAAAGAAAGAAAAAAGAAAAGAAAAAAGCAAGCAAGCATATATGTGTTAGAGGAGAGGAAAGGAAAGTACAAAAATTGAAGAGTTTAAGGTAGGACAGAGAAGTGAGATGTGAAAGGCCTATGTTAATCTAAAGAACATTCAGGACAGTTCTTACTCCTTGGAAAGACTAAAGCCAGATTGTAAACAAATGGCAAGAAAATGCCATGGATATGAACCACACGATCTAAGCTGCAACTTAGCTCAAAAAATGTAAAGAGGTCGGGGATTTAGCTCAGTGGTCCTGCTGCCTGCCTCACAAGCACCAGGTCCCAAGTTCAATCCCTAGTACCAAAAAAACCCACAAAAAAACCCCCCAAAACCAACACTTTAAGCCAGGGATTTAGCTCAGTTGTTTCGCCGCCTGCTGGGCAAGAGCAAGGACCTGAGTTCGATCTCTGGTACAAAAAAAAAAATGTAAAGAGCTGCAAATTCAGAAAGAAGGAGGGTAAACAGAGACATCTCCATAACTTAGTTAGCATCATGCCAAAATAATAATCCATTTAGAAGTTTCAATATTGATCATTGATCAAATTACTCTGCTACATTTTTCTGCCCTTAATGGAATATTGGAGGTAGGCAATAGTCTTTAATGACTTAAAAATACATTAATTTAAATAATAATAGGGGACTGGATAATGGACAGGTCAAGCTAACATCTGAATTTCCTGATCAATTCTGACAAAACAAGAGACAACTGGACAGTATATACTGCACCTCCTAATAGGATTAGTAGGAATTATACAACACTACATAGGAAATCATCTTGCCGAGTATGGAACCTAATCTGATCAAGCTTCTACCTTTAACACTGCATCTTCTGGGAACACAGGAAATACAGAAACATGCTGAATGTTATCCTGAAACAATAAAAAATTCAGAATTTAAATTGTCTGTACACAGCTTGCCGGGGATTTAGCTCAGTGGTTCTGCTGCCTGCCTTGCAAGTGGAGGGACCCGAGTTTGATCCCCAGTACCAAAAAAAACAAAAACAAAAACAAATAAATTGTCTGTACAAATGAATAACAAAGAAAGAAAGTAAGAGGAGGAATTGTTTGAATTAAAAGAAACTTATCACCAAATGTCATTGTAAACCTTGTTTGGGTTCCTTAATCAGTCAAATCTACAAATACAAATCAATTGTAAAAAGGCATTTATGAGACCACCAAGGAATTGTTAATATCGAATACAAAATTGATATTAGGAAATTTCTTTAGTTGTAATAACAGTTTTGTGACTTTGGATTAAGCAATGGTTTCTTAAATATGAGACCAAAAATACAAACAACAAAAGAAAAAATAAACTAGATTTCATCAACATTAAAACATTTCTGCATCAAAAGATATCATGAAAGTGACAAGAAAATTCACAAGACAGGAAAAAATATTTTCAAATCATGTATCTGACAGCATTGAGTATTCAAAATATATGTTAAAAGCTCTTAAATTCAACAACAAAAAGACAAATAGTCCAATTAAAAATGGGCAAAGGTTTTGAATAGGCCTTTTTTCAAAAATATCTACATACTGGGTATCTTCCCAAAAGAATTAAAAGAATCATACCACAGTGATATATGTGCACCCATGTTTATAGTGGCACAGTTTGTAATAGCTAAAGCTTGGAAACAGCCCAAGTGCCCATCAACTGGAAACTGGATAAAGAAAATGTGGTTTTCTTTATAAAATCGAGTACTACTCAGCCATAAAGAACGAGAAACTAGAGACATTTACAGCTAAATGTATGCATATTGAGGCCATACTCTTAAGTGAAATAAATAGGACACACATGTGTAAATACCGAATAGTTTCCCTAGTGTGAGAAACTGAAAGTGTAAATAAGGATTAAAATGATTAAAACAAATAACTGATAATTTGAAATAGGAAGAAAAGGTCCAAAGAGGTAGGGGTGGCGGGAGGGGAAGGGGAAAGAAAGGAAAGAAGGGAAAGGAAAAATTATGAGAAAAGAAAAAAATAGAAACGAAATCTATGTAAATAGGGAAGGGTGGAGGGGGTGAAGGGCGCACAGGTAATGGGGAAAAAATAAGAACCAAGATACATCAGGTATAGGAATAAGCACCCAGTGATAAATGTAAACGTATTGTATACCTAAAATGTACCGATAAAAGAATTTAAAAGAAAAAAAATCTACGTAAGTGACCAAGAAACACATGAAAAGATGTTCAGTGCTGTTAGTCATTAGAGAAAAGCAAAGCAAACCATAAAAAGATATTGTTTCCACCACTAGAATGGCTATAATGAAAACGGTGGACAGAAACAAGAGTTAGAAAGGATGTGGAGAAACCCAAACCACATACATTGCTGAAATGTACAGTGGAGCAGTCACTTTGGAAAACAGTTCAGCAATTCCTTAAAAAGTGAAATGCAGGGCTGGGGATTTAGCTCAGGGTTCTGCCACCTGCCTCACAGGTGCAAGGTCCTGAGTTCGATCCCTGGTACCAAAAAAAAAAAAAGTGAAATGCAGATTATATGATCCACTTATTCTGCATCTAGGCATAAAACCAAGAGAAGTGAAAACACAGGCATGTGTGTGTCTGTGTGTGAATGAAGATTGAACCCAGGACCTTTGCATTGAGCTACATCCCCATCCCTTTCAAAAAACTTTTTTTTGGGGGGGGCAGGGATTTAGCTCAGTGGTTCTGCTGCCTGCCTTGAAAGCACAAGGTTCCGAGTTCGACCCCCCCGTACATAAAAAAAAAACAAAACTTTTTTTATTGTCATACAGGGTCTCACTAAGTTGCCCAGGCTGGGCTCAAACTTGGGATTCCTCAGCCTCAGGCTCCCAGAATGCAGGGGTTACAAGTGTACACCACCTTGTCTGGCTAACATAGGTCCTTATAAGGTATTATAGACCAAGCCTCATTGAATCATTAATCGCCTAGCCAAAAAGTGGAGGAAATAATCTAAATGTCCATCATCTGGTGAATGGATAAGTAAAATGTGATATATCCATACAACAGAATATTATTAAGCTGCAAGAAAGAATTAACTACTGATACATACAAAATTGATAAAATTTGAAAATATTCTGCTAAGTAAAAGAAGTCAGATGAAAAAAGTCACATTTAGTATGATTCTGTTTATACGAAATGTCCAGAACTTGGGGCCGGGTATTTATCTCAGTGGTGCCACCAACATGGAAGTAATTGCTAGTGGGGAAAGATCTCTTTTTGAGGCTGATTAAGATGTCCTGGAATTTCTAATTTTCACATTCACTGTGGTGAAGCATAACATTGTGAATATACAGAAAAAACCCCACTGAACTGTACACTTTAAAATGGTCAAAATGGTAGATTTTGTGTCACATGGATTTTATTTCAGTACAAAATGTTTTAAATAGTATGGTAATATTTTAAGAGGAACCCTTATCTCTTAGAGACGTGCACTTTATTAGTGGATGATATAATGATGCCTGGGATTTGTTTTTTAAAATCTGGTAAGGGTAGGGCCGGGGATTTAGCTCAGCAGTTTCACTGCCTGCTGCACAACAAGCACAAGGACCAGAGTTCGATCCCCGGCATCAAAAAAAAAAAAAAAATCTGGTAATCTGGTAAGGGCAGGTGATAGGAGGAATGGACATGAGCAAAATATATTATACATGTTGAAAATGTTTTCCCCAGAATGTGAAACTCGATGAGATGGAGGCCAGGGCAAGGGAGTATGAGGGATGGCAAAAGTGATCAAAGTATGTTACGTGTGCGTACACATCTGCCAAAATGAAACCCATTAACTGTACAACCAACTTAAAAACAAAAGTAAAAAAATCTAGTACAGAGGTGATAGGTGGTAATGGAACTTAGAGAAGGTGGGCCTGAAATCAGACTGGCCATATATACGATTCACTCTACTATGTGTTTGAAATATTCCATAATTAAAAGTTTAAGATCAACCAGCTAGTTGCTGTCAGAAAACAGATGGATTGACCTTTCAAAATAATGGCAGAGTCAGAGCATCTTAGGTATAAATAGTACCTTACAGATGAACCAATTTAGTTCTTTCTTTTTGGATAAATGTACAAACTGACATACCCAGAAAGAAAACATTATTTCTCCAATGATCAGAATTATATCTAGAATAGGGATCTAGAACTTAAAAATCATAAAAAGTAAATTCAGAGCAGTGTAGGGGAAGAAAAAAATGGTTCCCCTCCACTCTTCTATGCTCTTGGGCTGAACTATGAATTAAATTGACGTCAGATTAACACGAGAAAAACCATACATAATTATGTGTGTAAGGAAAGGAGTCCCATAAAATATAAGAGCTGAGGAAAGGCAGATGGTTGAAGCTTACATAGTACTCTGAGCTACAAAGAGAAATAGGAGATTTGGGCTTCTGAGGGATGGTAGGAATGCAAGTTACCTGAAGGGTGAAGAAAAAATGTACAGTGGATAAAAGTGGTCCTGTAATACAGATACAAATTCTCTTGGGTAATAAAAGTTATGTCTGCTGGGGATTTAGCACAGTGGTTTCACCTGCTGCTGCGCAAGTGCAAGGACCCGAGTTCGATCCCCTGTACCCGCCCCCACCCCCAAATGCTATCTTTGGGGCCGGGGATTTAGCTCAGTGGTTCCAGCGCCTGCCTCACAAGCTCAAGGTCCCGAGTTCGATCCCCGGTACCAAAAAAAAAAAAAAAAAAAGTTGTGTCAGAGGAACCCTTAAAGACCAGGTGGTAGTCTGAGGGTGCCAACCTCTGGCTTCCTTTCTGGTTGATTAGGTTTCCAGGGTGGAGGGGATTCAGGGCAACTGAGTTCCTTTTGGAGGATCATCTTCACCCAGATAAAAGAAGCTCAGAGAAGCCTCTGCCCATGCCCACTGTATCTCAAATGGCCTCAATTTGAACTAAATAGCACACCAAACAACATATTTTGAGATGGCATTTCCGAAACTCCTTCAGCAATTTTAAATTAACAGCAAAAGTGGGAAGATAGAGATCCATCCCATATATTTATATATCTTTCCCATTATCAATATCTCCCACCAAAGTGATACATTTGTTACAAATGATAAACCCATACTGGCCTATCATTATTAATCAAAGTCCTACATTAGGGCTCATTCTCAGTGTTTTACATTCAAAGGGTTGGACAAATATATAACAACATGTACCTGTTACTATAGTAATATACAGAACATTTCCACTGCCCTAAAAGTCCTCTGTACCCTATGAACTATGTATGTGTGACAGTAGAGAGTGTATGGAATATTTCTTTATGTTCCTCTCAATTTTTCTGTGAAACTAAAACTCCTTTAAAAAGATTAGTCTTTAAAAAACAACCTGTGTTTTGCCTGTTCATCTCTATCTTAGCCCAACCTCTGGCAGTCACTGATCTTATTACTGTCACCATGATTTTGCTTTTTCCACAATGTCATATACTTGGGATCATACAGTAGGTAGATTTTGCATATAGACTTCTTTCATTTAGTAATCTGCATGTAAGTTTCCCTGTCTTTTTATGACTTGATAGGTAATTTAATTTTAGCTCTGAAAAATATGAAATTGTTTAGATGTGTCACAGATTATACATTTCCCCTATTAACGAACAGCATGGTCCCTTTCAATTTTTGGTAATTATGAACAGAACTTCTATAAACATCCATGTGCAAGTGTGTGTGTGTGTGCCTGCACCTGTGCACGTTTTTATCTCCTTTCAATAAATACCAAGGAGTATGATTACTGACTGTATGGTAAGAGTATGTTTATATTTAATTTTATAAGAAACCACTATAGTGTCGTTCAAACTGGCTGTACAATTTTGAAACCTCAAGAGCAATGAATGAGAGTTCCAGTGGCTCCACATCCTCACCAGCACTTGATGTTGTTGGTGCTCTGGATTTTGGCCATACTAATACATGTGCAGTGATGTCTCATGTTTTGCCTTTTGCTGATGACATATGGTATGGGGCATCTTTTTATAGGGTTATCTGTTAATTGTGTATCTTCTTTGGTCAGATGTCTGTTAAGGTCTTTGGCCCATTTTAAAATTGGGTTGTTTTGTTATTATTTAGAGTTCTTTGTATATTTTGAATAATAGTCCTGTGTCGATGCCTTTTACAATAATTTTCTCCCAGTCTGTCTTGTCTTTCATTTTCTTGACAGTATCTTTCAGAAAACAAAATTTTTAAAACTTTAATTTAAAGTTAAATTAAAATTATCAATTCTTTCTTTCATGGAGCATATCTTTGGTGATGCATCTAGAAAAGCCATTGCCAAACTGAAGCCCATCTGTATTGCTTTGTTCCTTTGCCAAAAGTCAGTTGGTAGAGTATTTGCTAGCATACACGAAGCCCTGAGTTCAATCTCTAGCACTGCAAAAAAAAAATCAGGTAGCTATATTTCGGAGTTTTTCTATTTCTGAGTTGTCTATTCTGTTCTATTATATTTATTTTTTTACTCCTACTATATGGTCTTGATTACTGCAACTTTCATGTGTCTTGAAGTTGCGTAGTGTCAGGGCACCTTCAGTATTACATTGTCATTCTCCTTCAACATTTAGTTGGCTGTTCCAGGAATTTTGTGTCTCCACATAGACTTTATATTTTATTTTATTCTTTTGGTACCAGGGATCGAACTTGGGATCTTGCGCTTGTGAGGTAGGCAGTGGCACTGCTGAGCTAGATCCCCGGCCCTCCACATAGACTTTAGATTCAGTTTTTCAATATCCATACATTAACTTGCTAGGATTTTGATTGGGTTTGCTTTGAATTTATAAATCAGAATGGGAAGAATTGTATCTTGACAATATTCAGCCTTCTTATCTATGAACTTGGACTCTTTCTCCATTTATTTAGTTCTTTAGTTTCTTTCATCAGAGCTTGTATTTTTCCTCATATAGATCTTGTACATTTTTTTCTCAAAACACTAATTCCTCTTCTCTTTTCATTGGCTTAAGCTACATACAAAACAAAAAATCTGGAAATCTCCACACTAAGTGAATTGTGCTCACAAATGAGGACGCAGAGGAGAGAAAAACATTGTCCTTAAATCAGAGCCTCCCAGCTTCACTCCTCATATCTCAGTTTTGATCTACAAATGACAGCAGTTTGGTGGCATCTTCAAATAACTTTTTCTATGACATTAATACCATTAAAAATAGCACATCCCAATTATAAATAAACTTGATCTGTAAATCAAGTTGAAAATGTGTGTTAGGCAGGGAGGGAGATAATGTTCCAGGAAAACTTTTTCAATGGAAGGAAGATGATCTCAGGCACAACCCTGGGCACAGTTGTTTTGAACTCAGTCTTTGGGCATTTAAATACTTCAGCAGAAGTTTGATATTAATAATTAATTAGGTTACTAGAGTAATTGATAAAATAAAGATAACAAGTACATAATATTTAATGATCTTTCAGTTTGTATCAGGCATTCTGATAGCAGTTGCAATACCATCTTAAATTCTTGCAAAAACCCAGAGTTTTCTTATCAACACAGCTACAAATCCTGCAGGGTGTATGGAGCAGCTGAGGACTTGGGAAGGCAAAGGGGAGTAGAGAGATTGAGGAAAAAGAAAGATTACAATTCAAAGTACCATTAAATTTGAGGAGCTTAATATTTTTTCCCTTGCTGGTGCCCCCACCCTGAACTTAAATCCAGTCTTGAAGTGGGGAGTGGGTATTGGCAGGGACAGAGAGCGCTCCGAGAGAAACCATCTGGATCTGGCTGAGTTCCAGAAAAGAAAACTCCTAAAACTCAGAATATGGACGTCTCCCTCTCTTTTCCCCTCATTTCTCCATTTCCTTGCACCCTCCAATCTCATTGCAGCAATATTAGAGGCTCTAATTCAACAGGAGCCAAAGCTAAGGCAGAAAGGATTCTTCCTTTCTAGTCTAAAGCTTTTAACATAGGCCAGAGGATCAAAAAAGAAAACCTAAGAACCAGAAGTCTCTGGGAAATTATAGAGAGAAAACAGCCACAGGAAATGGACCCTATAAAGCTGTGTGTGAACTACTGGGCCCACCTGCTAGGTGTGTATGTGTAGACCTGACCCTAATAGGCCTACCAAAGACTTTGACAACTGATTCCAGGTTGCAAACTAAGTGTGGACTGGTGCACATGGATGAGTAAGCAGACAAGACCCTAAGGAGTGGCAGAAGTTTGCCAACCATAGAGCCTTTCTGCATCATCGTGGTGGTAGTGCACAGATCCACACAGGTCTTAAAATTCATAACACTGTATGCCAAAAGGGTATTTGAACTATTTCTATATAACAATTTTAAAAATAAAACAACAAAAAATCAGAACAAGAGAGTAGTCTGTCATAGTCCTTGTATATTTATATATACATCAGAAGTGATTCCAACTAACTTATACAGAAAAAGGTCTGATTTGAAGACTATTGAAGATCTGACAAGAAGGCCAAAGAACTAGGCCTAGAAGATGACGCTGCAGAAATGCTGTGGCTAGGATCCCTCCCTGGCCTTTCCAACATTCAGATCCACCACAGCCACAGAAGTGCTCCATGCTGGTGGGCAGCAAAGGTATGTGTCAGCTTCCATACTGATTCCCAGGATGGTCAGGGGGGCAACAGTTATTAACCATGTGGGTGTTCAGTTGACAGTTAAAAAAATTAACAAAATACTTTTAACCCCTCCTACAGAAGAAAAAACTGGGGTATATAAAATATTTATCCTGTTCCTGAGTTCACACAACTTCACCAGGACTCAAAGCTTGTGCTCCTGACTACCACAGAATGGCTGGAAATGTCTCTGGCCTCAAAAGAGCTTTGGAGGAACCTCATGTCTGTCTGAAAACAAAGAAGAGAAGTAATTTGAAGCGGAGACTCCAACTTCTGCCTGGCTCTGCAATTCAAAAGAATGCTAACCCAACTGTTTTGTTTTGTTTTTTTCCCTAACAGCTTGACTTGGTTTTGTCTTTGAAATATAAACACTGAATCTTTAAAAAGTTTATGCTGCCTCTGATATGTTCCCTAGAGAAGTAGTATTCCCAATTTTTAAATCACATACTATCAACACATATTTGAATATGGTTCCTAATAGATGCAAGTTTATTTGTAAATTATATATGCTACAATACTTATATACATTGTGTGCATTCTAAGTAACATCTAAAAATAAAAAAAGATAAAATATTTTTAATAACATGTATTAAGACAGTACAAAATCACTGTTTATTTCATTAAGAAATTGTAAATGTAAGTTACTGAATATGGTTCAAATATCTGGACCTAAATTCAGCTCATTTTTATACTTGATTTTAATGGCCGCTAAAATTAGAAGTTCACAGATATGTAAACCCACATGAAGTTTATCACTAGCTATGCTTATTAAACAACAGTTCCTAGTTTTAACAACCCTAACTACTAATTATACACTAAGGATTTTTGGAGTATGAGTACAGAAGAGAGAATTTAGCTAGTATATTTCCATTTTTACTACTGTTAGGCAAACAACTAGCAGATGTTAGATTTTTGTATTTTAGCACACAACTTCAAAGTTCATTGACTTTCAGCTAGAGGAAAAAAATGTCTTTTTGGGTTTTTTGTTTGTTTGGGCTTGTTGTTGTTTTGTGGTTTTTTTCTTTTTGGAACAGGGTCTCCCTATGTGGTCCAGGCAAGCCTTGAACTTACTACGTAGCTCAGGCTGGCTGTAAACTCACAGTGATCCTCCTGCCTCAGCCTTCTGAGTACTGGGGTTACAGGTGTTTACCATTGCCCAGTCCAGCTAGAAAAATTTAAATAGGATAGGAAACTATCATTCCTGCTTTTTAATTGTTGTGTAGTTGGGAGAATTTGTGTTAACCTGGTATTAAGTGCAACAATGAAATCTTAAAATGATGGAAATGCTTCCACAAATGCTCCTTTGCAAATTTTTCTCTCTATAGCACATATTTCTTTTAGAAACTGGCTCCTGTTTTACTCGCTACTAAACTTCACCTTTACCTTAAAAGAACAGATCAAGAAGTTTTTTTAAAAGAATTCTCAAGGGGAACTCCTCCCTCATGGCAGGGCCGGTGGGAAGTGAGGTTCTAGGAGGAACCGCCAGAAGTATACGGCGACTTTGAACCCCAGATGGCCAAAGAAAGGTCTCTGGTGGGAAGACAAACGCCAGCAGAAGAGTTTCAGCGGGATTCGGAGGAGAGAGGAAGATGGTCTCCTGGGGCGACCTGGGCAGAACTGGGAAACGTTGCCCATCCCTGGGCACAAATTTAGGGAAGTCTAAGTCTCCTCTTTCTGCAGGCTTTCAGGAGGTGCCGGCGGGTTAGGCGGAGTAGGAATGAAGATTGACTGCAGCTTCGGTTTCATTTCTGTTCCTCTGCAGATGTTACTCTATCGAACCCACCTCCTTTCCCTCGTTAGTTCTCAGAAGCCAGAAGCCCCCAGAGGTGTATAAAATGTGGAAAGGCAGGATGGTGTGAAGAAGCCATTCCAAGTTGGAGAAGAACTGAGAACCAAGGCAAGGCCATTGGAATGAGCCCAGAATTGATATATTATAGAGACTGACACATCTGTCATGCATGCTTTGGTAGCTCTTGCTCGTTATTAAAATATTATATCTTATACATTTTCTTTATTTCATATTTTTTGTCCTCACATCCTACATTTTTCTTCTTCTTAGATGCAATACTAAATACTAAATCCAAATCCAAGAGAACAAAATACAATTATTGATGACTTAATGCAAAAAAAATTAAAAAAAAAGAATTCTCAAGGGAGCATATTATCTGTAACTGTATGACATCACAGAAAAAACCAGCAAATTTGGTACATTTAGTCTTTCTTGAAACAAAAAAAACACACTTCATCTTTCTCTTTCAGTGGCACTTTGCCTCCAGCTTTGGTGGACTAGGTAGTCTCAGAAGTATTTTCCTATTTAAAATTGCTATAAAAGTTAGGACAAAACAAATGTTTCTAAATCTGCTTGAAGGCATTAGAAAGTTATGACGGTGGTGAGGAATCATGGACCAGGCACCTCCAGGGCAGAGAAGCCCAGGGAGGCAAGCAGGGCAGATAGAGCTGCTCTTCCCTTCTAGGCTACTGGCAGTGTGCAGAGCAATGGCAGACTAGCTGGGATGAAGCCGAGTCACTGGTAGGAAGGAAGTTGCATGCACTTGAAGCTGTGATGCTGAGGGAAGGAAATCAGACATGGAAGGTTAACTATCATACGGTTTCTCTTTTATGAGAAACCCAAAGTATATCATTTAAAGAGCAAAAGAAAAGGCAGATGATAGGGCACAGGGAGACAGACTTTGTGAAGACAGGAAAGAGATCTGGAGATTCGAGGGAGACAGGACAGAGGCGAGATGAAGGGGAAGTAAAACGGATGAAGAAGCAATAGTGTAGGTACCAATATCCCACAATGGAAGTTATTATGTATCACAAACATCTACTAATAAATACCACTTGGATTAAAAAAGACAATAAAAATAAAATAAACAAAAATGGCAGAAAGGCTGAGTTTTCAACAGACTCACTCGACTAGAGGAACAAAAATCTGAGGAGGAGCCTTGGTAAATATATCAGGAACTAAACTCTAGGAATAAAGTGAATTAGAGATTGATCATTCCTAAGAGCACTTGAGCTAGGTGTCAAATCATTTCAACTTCCATTTGAACTAAAGTAACCTGTAATTGCTATTACTACTCAGATACCTGCCTAAGCAGCAGTCTCTTTTCTTACGAGAAGACAGCATAATCCAGAGTTTGGGAATATTTCTACACTGTAAAGGTTTTAAAAAGAAATCATCAGGCATACAGAGGACACGATGAAATTGAACATCAAGAGAAAAAATACATAATAGATACAACTACACGAGGAATCTGGACAAAGAAGTTATTAGGTATAAATTTAAAATATATATGACTAATACCAGGTGTGATTGAAAAATATTATGAATGTTTAACTTAAAAAACTTATTACAGGGGCTGGGGATTTAACTCAGTGATTCTGCTGCCTGCCTCACAAGCACAAGGACCTGAGTTTGATCCCCGGTACCAAAAAAAAAAAATTATTACAGTGAAACACACATTGACATTGGTTCTCTCAAAACACTCCTCACTTTGAACACATTTATCCTGTCTTCCTGCCACTTTCTGAACCAGTGATGGAAGTGCTCTTTTATGAGAGTCTAGTTGGACTATTGTCGCTGCCTCCAAGTCCTGAATCGATTCAAAGCATTTACCTTTCTTTGTTATTTTGACATCGAGGAAGAGCCATAGATCCCACCCTGGCGGATCTGGCAAATAAGCTAATAGCACAGAGGGAGACAGATCTTTTGGAACTGGAAAAGGGACCAAGAGATGGAGGGAAGGGAGAGGCAGGAGAAGGAAAGTGGAAGGAAAAAGAATTAAAAGATGCGTTACGTACATGCACCAGCTCCCCATGGTGACTGTAATCACTATGTCCTGCAAATGTACTAATATTTTTTAAAAGGCCATTAAAAAAAGGTAGAGGAGAACACATCATAATGTTTTTATGAGGCTGCCTTTCTGTGGGATGGCGCTCAGCAGCAGTATTTACCATAGTTTTGATCACACCTCATAAAGACACTAAGGAAAGGGCCTTCAGAGTCTCTCTCCTATACCCAGGCAGATCTCAGGGTCCTTAGAGAGACATTGGCCCAGGGTTTCCCAGTGAACCCCACACAGGAAAGGATGTTGTAACGTTCCTTCCAGAACTCTTTAAGGGTTAAATCTGTATCTGAGACCATCTGGAAGCACAAGTGGCCTGCATTCAGGTCATAATTCAAGTCTTTGATTCTAAGTTAAAACTAAAATTCCAGTTGTAATGCAAGTTGTTCATATGTCAGGTCAGTCAAAACTTGAGGGTCCACTACACCTGTAATCTCAGCACTCAGGAGGTTGAGGCAGGAGGATCAATGTGCGTTCAAGGCCAGTCTGAACTACATAGGGAGACCACATCTCAACCCCCTCCCCAGAAACCAAACCAAAAAAACCAAAAAACAAGCCTCCCCCAAAAACCCCTTAGAGTGGAGACTAAAGTATGAAGATATTTTTTTAAAAAGGAAACATATAGTATGGTAATACTGAAAAATAATCTATAATTAGAGTACAAGGGGAAAGAAGAGAGACAGTTGAGACTGAAGTACATCTAATAGACAGTGACTGAGATTTTTCTGTACCTGATGACAGATGTGCAGCTCTACTGTCAAATACCACAGCACAGGTAAGCAGCAAGCTTCTGTGAGGTACAAAAGGTCTTATACAAAATTCACTTCATTGATGACATCCGTGGCTCGCTGTAAATTCCTGGCTTCACCCATTTTGAGGACAATGGCTTACCTACGTGTCATGTGGAGAATGAGCTTTATATATGGCATTCAATTTGTGATTCTAGAATCTTCATGTGGGTTGGAGCAGGCTCTTTTTCCAGTGGTTACACAGATACAAACGTCTGACACACCTTGCTGTGAGCTAACTTTCCATTGACTGTTGACGTTATATATTCTAATGGAGTTTCACATAGAGACTCACACTAAAAAGTGGGTTTTTCCATATTTCATTATTAAAACATTCTAAGAAATACAATATACTCTGATCTATTAGGACCACTTTATTCTTATCTCTGCCTCAAGGGTCAGCAGACTTCTCTGTCAAAACCCAAGCAGCAAATATCTGGGCCCCTGGGGCTGCAGATGTGTCAAGGGCCCAACCTGGCCCTCATAGCCCCCAAGCCCCGCACAGAAGCAGACCTGTGCCGTCTGGCCCCAGCAACACTGCATTTAAGGAACTAAGCCAAGGGCTATTCCCACAAGTGGGACCCCGCTGATTGTACCGGATAGCAAACTTTTCACTCTATATAATGTTCTTTCATTCTTTTGTCTTCATGTGTTAACCCATGATTTCTACGTCCCTCAGCAGTATGTACCTCCTAACATCAGAGTGCAACACACGTTGCTATGTTAGTTTCGATCCACCATTTCAGTCATTTTAACACAGCAAGTGCTTCCCAGGGATGAGTTTTACAAAATCCTTTATGAATAGCAAATAAGAGTCTTCTAAGCATTTATTTATTGAGTTTAAAGCAAGTGTATATGGTATAGAATTGAAATTACAGTATATAAATTTAAACATTTCTACAAAAACTGTAAAAGTGTATCTTCACATTTTGATTATCAGTTTTTTTTAATCTGCCTAATCATAATGGTTAATATTTTAAATAACAATGCAGGGACAATATCATTATGGAGGATAAGGGATAGAAATTTATATGTGAAGTGGTCTTTTTGACAGTCTTCAATTCTTCGGGCTGAATTTGAGGCATCATTGTTTGAATCTCACTTGGCTATCAAGAAGCTATACTGTCCTAACATTTCCTGATGTTAACATGCTAGAATGAAGTCTGAGGGGCTTGGAAGGAAACATGGGTGTCAGAATGAACTCATGTTTTTAAATAGATACACAGATGGATAGATGGATAAATATACACACATATGGATGATAGGTAGACAGATGAAAAATGTGTGAACACGTGTATGTATGTATACATATATTCCTGTATCTGTGTACTGAGAAGGCATGGGAGCAGCAACACTTGCTAACAGGGATGCACCTAAGTGCCCAGATCTTGATTTCTGAATGCCATCTTCCAAGGGCGCTCACTGGAGAAATCCCTAGGTCAGGACTGGGAAGGGAACGTTTGAAATGAACCTGAAACATCCATGGTCTCAGAAACTAAAGATATATGACAGAAGCTGTTGGAGGGCACCAAATTTGGCACAAGACAATGTCAAATAAATAATGATACTAAGCTATAATCTTTTGAAAAACCATGAGTCCAAACTTATATAATGAAATCAATAATAAACTAATGTGAAAAGGGGAAAGCTTCACCTTATAGTACAGTGACAGTCAAATGTAGAAACAGACATTAAAATGAGTTAGAAAAGGTGTAAGGGCTTCAATGAATGAATAAATAAAAGTACAGCAACAATAACACAAAGACAATCCTGAAGGAGCTAAACTGTGAGTTTCTACTGACCGAAGGGGACCATCTGAACACTGATAAAGATAACATCTTTCGTGAATTGAACAACGTCAAATATATTATTTAAATCCATGACTTTATGGATTCTCATAGCCCTTCCAAACTCATTGGTTGCTTTTTTTCTTTTTTTTTTTTGGTACCTAGGGCCCTTGCACTGAGCTGAACCCCCAGTCCTTGTTTTATTTTGAGACAGGATCTTGCTAAGTTGCCCGGGCTGGGCTCCAATTTGCAATTCTCCTGCCTCAGCCTCCCAGAGTGGTGGGATTACAGGTGTGCACCACCACACTTGGCCTATCCTGATTTTCTTGTATGACTTAAAATGGGGAAACCAAACAGCTGCTGAGGGAATTTTCCCTTTATTATAGACATCTAAGTTAGGTAGAAATATTACAGGCAGTCAGACAGGGCTAGGGCATTGAAAGAGTCACTGCACAGGGTGAGAACACATTACAACTGTGGTTGGAGGCGCATCTGTTGAAGGCCAGGGCTCAAGATAAAGATGGAATGACTAGGACTATGTGCCTCCCTGAGGGATAGGCAATAAACCAAAGATTATACTATAATTGGTATCACCTGCTCCAATGAAGTCTAGACAGACATCAGTCACCCAGGTGGGTGACCAGGACCTCCTGATCCATCCCTTTCTAAAAAGGTCCTTGTTCTTTCCATGCACACTTGCTATGTGACCCACTTCCCCACTGGATCAATATTACTTAAGCAGCTATATTTGTAATCTTATTGATTATAGTTCTGGCCAACATTGTACCCACCTTGTGATTTTGCTCTATAAAACTTTCCCAAAGAAGTACTCTGTGGGAACCCACTTTCAGGTCCTCTCCTATATCTCAGGAGCTATCTCTTTGGATAAAGATTTCCTACACTTAACCTCCGCTGTTCCTTAGAATTTATTCTTCAGTTTTGGGCAACACAAACTTGGCTTATTTGACATCTAGCAGGTTGGGAGGTGCACCCCCACCCATATCATCTTTACAGAAGCCCCCAGGCCATTCTATCCACTTTGTATAGGCCTGAAATTTTCTACAAGAGAACATTTTTTAAACACTGGCATGTGGTTTTAGTTAAACACAAGGCCAGCACATACAGAACTCCCAAGGCACCAACCAGGCAGAGAGGACACATGGAGGCAGGTACCTAGCCAGGCTTCTCTTGCCAAGCCATTTGCTTCGCTGGGTAGTAGTCAGCAGGAAGAAGGGACGCGTCCTTCCAAATGATCCACGGAGAGTGGTTACCAAGGGAAGCATTCTTCAGAATTTTTGCATTAGGTGATCTGCCGGTCTCTGTAGGAGTGGCATCCGAAAGCCCACTCCCTGAGAACGACCTTTTCCTGGCATGGAGAGCTGCACTGGGGCCAGCTGAGTGGAGCAGACACCAGGAGCACCAGCAGCTGGGTGAAAGCTGGAGAGGAAGAACAGCACCAGCCAGTTCCTCCTGGAGCAGCAACACAGTGACAGGAAGAGGAAGTTCTGCCAGCATGAAGCACGGCCACTAGGAGGTGCCTTAGACTCACTGTGTCCTCTTGGGGGAGTGAAAAGAGCCACCGGGTTCCAGTAAGTGCTTTGGCCAAGCTCTCAGTGTCTCCCTCCTTCTTGTTCCTGAGGTGTAAGTAGCCTTAGGGAAAATACACTGGCCTCCCACGTGCCCACACACCGTCCTGCACAAGGCATAAGTCTCCATTCCCCAGGATGTTTACTAATATCCTGCAAGTGGCCATTCATGGATTCTACCTAGCTGTGTGAACCTGGGAATTCCCAGCCCAAATCCATGCTCATTAGGCAAATATATATTAGGAACCTGGTTTCCAATAGGTGTATTTCAAAATGGTGATTGATTTTGCCTTAGATCACTATTATTTCAGAATGGCCAAAACAAAAAACTACAAAAAAACCCTGTATTTCTATTGCTGCTAAGATGCTGGTGTCTGGCAGGTGGGCAGCTGTGGGAGAGAGCCCCCCCACCCCGAGTTAAACTCAAACACAGCCCCCAGCCCCCCACCCCCACCCCATTCCCACGAGGCCTGTGTGAAGACTGAGAAGGAAAAGCCTGTTCTCAGACTGGCTGCCTAGGGAGCCTGACTTCTGGGTTTCCTCCCTGGTGACTTCCCGACTTGGCTTCTGTAAGAAGCAGATCTGCTTTTGTCCCAGAGGAGGCCAAATGTCACAATAGAGAAAATGGCTGCTAGCAACAAGAAGACCCTCATGAGAGAGCAGGGGAAGGCTGGGCCAAAGATCCTGAACAGATCATTTCACTGGACTAGAGAGAGAAGAGGGAAGGTTTGGTTTTGTTTTTCTAAAGCTGACTCATTTACCTAGGAAGCTTCTCATCTCCATGCCTCTGCAAGCCTTCCTGGATTCCACCTCCACCCCTGGGACCACCCCTTACTGCTAGTTCTGGAAGTCAGTGAGTGATAGGTCAGAGGGGCATGCAGCCCGTGGTGTCACCCAGCCACATGACGTTCATAAACAGCCACAGTCATCTCTTCTCCAAAAATGGCTAAAACTGCTTTTAAAGACATCGGGAAAAATGCTTAGCTCTTTCACAGCTAGTGTGAAAGAGTCCCTTGTCCTCCCTCCCAGTCCTCCTATCCCCAGCCTTCCTCTTCCTTTTCTCAATTTGACCTCCCAGCATGTTTATTGTTTATACTTTGCCTTTTTTTCCCAATGCACATTCCCTTCCATGGGGTCATATAACAGCTGTTCATGTAGAAGTCTCCTAGTAGTTTTGGAAACTTCCTTCAGCTCAAAAACAACTTAAAAGCCAAAAACATTCCTGCTTAATCCTCATCCTGTTCACTTTAGAAGAAATCAAATTAAAAGTCATAGAATACTAAGGCTGAGAAAGAACTACCCCTAAAAGAAGTACCCTTGTGTTAAAAGTTTAAGTACCTGAGAACAAAAAGAGTGCCATTAAGTAGACCAATGCCTGATAAATCTTAGTTCATAAAATCCGATATACATTTTGGGGGCATCTACTATAATTCAGAGACTGAGCTAGGTAATGATACAAAGATGAATAAGGTTGTGCTATGAGTGATTTAAAAAGTACAGTGAGAAACACTGGGAAATTCTCACCGCCGATAGACTAAACTGAATTCAGAACAAGCTCCAGTCTTCTAGTTATACATGTCGCTGTTTCAGATAGAGAGTCACAGGAGAACAGCCTTCCTAGAACAATGCAGAGGACTCAGAAAAATTGTATCTTAAAATAGAGTTGAGTCTCACACTCTTGGCTTGGACAAAGGGATACATCTTGATGTCATGTATTTCGGGGAGAAGGACGGAGAGGTCCAGGAAGCATTTGAGTAGTCTTTTTCTGGCCATAGTGAATTTGAAGGTGTCTTGCAGAAACAGATGTAAACTCAAACCAGATGAGCGTGAAGTGAAGGGACTCGTGTGAGTGCTTAGGCAAGGAACAAGGGGCGGTGAGCACGGAACAGTCACCAGCTGTGGCCTTTAGGGGCATGAGAGGCAGTAGCTGTCACTGTGGGGAGCGCTGGCCTCAGCAGAGAGTGATATGTCACAGAGGGTGAAGAGATGCACAGGAAGAGAAGGGAAAGCAAACCCTGAGCTCACGCCAGCCTGCCCAGCCACTGCCACAGGACACACTCAACAGGCAGCCAGAGGACCAGAGAGCTGGGCGACGTGGTACACACCAAATAGGAAGGAGAGGAATGGCAGTGGGTCAGGAGGGGAAAGCAGAAGACAGCCAGCATCAGATCCAATGGAGATGTGAAGAAGGGCTTTTGGTTATGTAGGTCTGAAGGTCAAGGGAGAGGTCAAAGTTGGAGACAGACATTTGGGGGCTCTTTCGTTCCTGGATGGTAATTAATGCCATGTTTCCAGATGAAATCATTCTGAGAAGATAAAAGGACTAAGGCCCAGGCCCTGGGCTGAAAGCCAGCCGTTTAGCAGAGGCAGAGCAGCTAGCAAAGGAGTCTGAGAGGGAGCAGCCAGTGAGTGTTCAAGTCCAGGAAGCAGCATCCCTAGAGACAAAAGAAGATTTCAAGGAAGAAGGAGGGGCTGGTCCATTGTCCTGAATGAAGCTTAGAGGTTGAGTAGGAGTGTCTTTCATGTGGAGATGGAAGACTAAGTAATACCATGCACAAATGTAACCACATGATGAGCAAATCGGGACTTAAGGGTGCAGCAAAAGACAACTTGAATCACTTTCTCATATGGGTGTCTCACTCACATGGGTGAAATTTAGGTCAAGCCCATGATTTTTAGATAATTACTTGAATGATTCCACAGCTACATGAATTTTGTTCCTTTAGAGCTTGGAGAGCATGAGATGCCCTCGGTCCTTGAAGGGTCTCCAGGCAGACAGGCCAACATGCGGAACCAGCTCCAGGCAGGGGAAGCACAATGTCTTACTTTTCTTTAGCATCTCTCATTTCTTCTCTCAGTGCTCACTTCCTGCTCTGATTTATCTTCAAACCAGCTAACACATAATCTTATTGCCCTTGGGGTGGTACTTGCCACGGAGGAAAACAGATCTGATAACTTTGTGCCTCTGGGAGGACCAAAGGAAGAGGAAAACATTTAGCACCATTTATTCCTTTAAAAATAGATCTGTCCTTGTGGCCTGCTAGGTGCTGGGGGAAATCAAGTGATGAACAAAAAGAAACACAGTACTTGGTTATCATGGGAATTACAGCAGATGATTTCTGAGCCAGTCATGCCAACGAGTGTCAAGTGCATACACAGAGCTGCTGAAAGGCACGGTTGTTAGGGAGTCCAGGAAAGCTTTCCTGAGGAAATGATGCGGGGGGGCACTGGACAGCTGAGTAGAAGTGGGCTAGGAGGGGTTATGTGGTGGCAGCTCTGAGGTGGGACTGTCTGAGCAAGGACCTGGTGCTGGAAGGGAGAATGGAGAGAAAGACCAAAAGGCCAGAGTGGGAGAAACCCCAGAAGACTGTGGAGTCCATGCAGCAGCATTCAGGGACTGTGCCTTTCCCCTGGTGCCAATGAGAAGCCGCAGAAGGGACTGGAGCAAATTTGGAATGTAAGGAAAGGGTGGCAGGAGGTAAGGCGGGTGCCCTTTGATGTATGTGGATCAGATTAATACAGAAATCTAGGCTAGTGTTGAAGGCAGTTTGGACTAAGGCAATAGTGGGAGTTGTGGCTGGAGAGTAGGAATGCAGGAGGAGGAGGGCACCACCGGGCCCCGGGTTTCTACCTTGTAGACTTGTCAGTTGGTGATGGTGATGATACTCACTCGTTCATAAAGCAAGAACTTTCTATCCATCATGCTGCCCCTCGGCAGAGCCTATTGTTAGGTACTTTGTCTTCTATGGGCCCCCGCTAAAAGACAGACCGGTTTCATTAGGGAGATAGGAAGTCAAAGAGTATGGTGTTTCACCCTTCATTACGGGCCGGACTTCGCACGAACAGTGTAAACATTTCCAAAGCATGTTTACATGCAGTATTTTATTTGGTCCTCACCAAAATTTAATCACTTTTTCTACCCACCTTTATTTAAAGATTAAAGATTGGTACATTCACAATCTTGGTCCAACTGTGATGTGTATTTCTGGGCACACCATCAAAAACTTGCAGCTGCTAAATTCGTTATGAAATCTTAGCCTCTCTGAGGTTTAAGGGAACATCAGTTCTCAGTTACGACCAAACCACTTATACCGCTGAGGCCCAGGGAGCTAGCTGGAGGAAGAACTGAGATGATGGTCAAATAGAACAAGTACATAGCCCATCAGTACTTACCATCTCTGCTAGTTATGCTCTTAGTTTCATACAGAGTTTTAAAGAAATGAATAGAAAATTTGGGACCCCCCGAAGGGCACTCCATGTGTCCTCCCTGTGCTAATGTGATAAACCAGTTCTACTGACAGGCAGACTCCAGGACTCAGCAAAGGGCCTGTGGCTCAATGCAGCGTGCACAGGAGTGGCACATGTGAGGCCCTGGTTCAGTCCTCAGCACCACAAAACCAAATCACAACAAAAGATAAAGGACAGACCATGAAACCACGAGGAAGGGGCGATGGGCAGTGAGGTGATGCCTAAAGAATCTAACAAACAAACAGAGCTTCGTGTGCAGAAAATCAGCCTCAACGCTTCTCAGATCACAATGCTCTTCAAGATATATTGCTATGACTCTTAAGCCTTCAAGCTTGTCCTTGATATTTATTTTAATTTGTTCTGCAGAAAAATGTTAGAGGCAAGAAAGGAGTGATGCCCTAAATAGGACTTGCCCCTAACTCCAATCTTCTCCCGTATCATGGGGGCTCCCTCTGCCTCTGCCATTTGTTCACCCAAAGTCCCTGAGTCCTCTGCAGTGTAAGGCTTTGTGCTGCAGTCAGGGGTGTAGCGCAGACATGGAAAGGACACTCACTTTCCCAAGGGGCTGAGAGTCCAGCCAGGCACTGAGACTGGTAAGCAAATAGCACCACATAAAGACAGGTCCTCACAAAAAAAAAAAAAAAAAAAAAAAAAAAGACAGGTCCTCACTGGCAGGTAAACAAACCCCAGAGAAGGTCCTAGGAGACACTTGGGAAGTAAAGGACACACCTTTATTATTTCAGTAACATGTGGAAGAGCACCTATAATTTGATAGGCAGCTAAGAGCATTCCGGGTGGAGGGAATAGTGTGCAACGTGTACAAGGACACAGAACTGCACAGACAGGTGATGGCAGGACATGAGAGAGCAGATGACACTTCTAGGTCATACCAAAGAATGAAAGTGTGTACACATCTGTAAACCCAGCACTCTGAGAGGCTGAGGCAGGGGGATCACAAATTTGAGCCCAGTCTGGGCAACTTAGTGATTTAACAAGACGCTGTCTCCAAATATTTTTTAAAAGGTCTGGGATGTAGCTCTGTACATAGGCCCTAGGTTCAATCCCCAGTATCATGAAAAAAAAAAGAAATGAGAATGGAAGTAACCCACAGCAATGTATTCCACTTATGCTCAAGGCCTTTGCACACAGTATAAGCTCATTTTGCTACTGTCACATTGAGGATCAAATAACTTCACAATCTCAGTGGGCTGCAACAACAAAGGTTATTTGTCATGCATATCACAAGTCAGCAATGAATCTGAGGTCCACCATCTGCTCTGTGGCTCTGAGGCACTCTAGGTGGCAGGTGGACTGAGTGCCAGCCAACCTCATGGCTGGAACCTAGGATGGAGGAGCAGCTCTTCTTTGGGGTTTCCAGGAAACACTCAATAATGCAGCTGCTTCAAAGTCCCATCCACTGCCTTTTTTTTTTTCTTTGGGGTACCAGGGATTGAATTCAGGACCTTGCACTTTCGAGGCAGGTGCTGGAACCACTGAGCTACATCCCCAGCCTCCACTGCCATTTTTAATGGCTTAAGCAAGCCATATGGTAAAGTCACACAAGAGAAAAAGAAAGTGACTTTGCCTACAGGAAGGCAAGAAGAGGACGGGGATGTAAATTATTCTTTCATCAGAGGACACAGAAGACTAGAAGTGGAAATGACAACACAGTGTACTGCACATGGATTGCGGGGAGGGGAGGAAGCAGCTGTTGTCCTAGCTCAGATGAAGAGCAGTGGTAGCACTCCAGCTACTTGTGGCCCAACAAATCACCTTGAAAACACAGTAGCTTAAAGCAACAACAACAACAGGGCCAGGGATTTAGCTCAGTGGTTCCGGTGCCTGCCTTGCAAGCCCAAGGTCCCGAGTTTGATCCCCGGTACCAAAAAAAAAAAAAAGCAACAACAATCATTTTATCATTGCTCGAGGTTTTTGTGGGTCTGGAATTCAGGAAGGGCTCAGCTGGGCTTGGGACTCTATAATTACAAGGAGTGACTGAAAAAGATGAATGTTTACATTTTAAAACTTTATTACAGTAAAAGACACATTTCTGTTAATCCCACTCAAAACATTTCCTCTCCCTTCAAACACTGATCCCATCATCCTTGCCACTTTCTGAAGCAGTTCTGGATGTCCTCTCTCGTGAGTGTCTTTAGTTGAGCTGTAATGGCTGCCTCGATGTTTCGAATCGATTACAAAATGTTTACCTTTCATGGTCATTTTGATTTTAGGGAGGAGCCAGAAGTCACCCAGTACCAGATCTAGTGACTAAAGTACATGAAGATACACCATAATATTTCTGTTTGACATAAATTATCATAAACAGTTGATTAGTATGGGATGATCATAAAATACAATGAATATTTACATTAAAAATACACTATAGTAAAAGACATATGCCAAAAGTCCTCCTCAAAATAGTAAAGATACCTCCTCTTCTAAAACACTTATCCCATTGTTCTTGGCAATATGTATTTTACTGTAATAAGTTGTTTTTTTAAAAAAAATGTAAACACTCATCCAATGTTTCAATTGCCCCTTGTAAATTTGTACTGAGCTTGCAGTGGGGTTGAGGTGTCTGGGGCCAGGGTAGCTCTCTCTGGGGGAGTCTTGGGTCTCTCTATGTCAGCTGATTGAACATCCTTACAACACAGTGGCCCCTGGGCACTCACTGTTTCTGTGATGGCTGAAGGCTTGGAAGACACAAGGCGGAAGTTGCCTCATCTTGTATGGTCTAGCCTTCAAAATGACGACGCATCCCTTCCAGGGTGTTCTAGAGCAGGGACAGACTTTTTCCATAAAAGCCCAGCTCCTAAGTGTTTCAGGCTTTGTGGGCTCCATGGACTCCCACAGACACTCACAACTACTCAACTCTGCCATGGAAGCACAGAAGAGAGAAAGTCAACAGAAGAAAGTACAGCTGTGTTCCAAGGACAGGGAGTTCATGGACAATGGAATGTGAATTTCACATCATGGAATAGTCTGTCTATTTTGTTTTCAATCACTTAACTGTATAAAACCGTTCTTAGCTCAAGGCTAAAAACAGGTAACAGGCCAGACTTAATCCACAGGCTGTTCTTTCAACTCCTGTTTTCCTGGATAGAGAGCAAGCTGGGCATATCCACGGACAACTGCAAACAGGTCTTACACGCGTGGGAAACACCTGGGCCAGAACTGTTAGAGGTGAGGATCACCTGCATTTGGTTGGAGACTGACACCCTCAAAGCCAATGTGATTGCCCCAGAAGGGTGCAGTGAGTGGGAAGCAAGATCCTAGGATGGAATCTTTGGGGCCCCAGCATTCCAGGGGTAGCTAGAAATGAGGGACCAAGGAAGGAAGGTTGGAGAACAGCCCGACCCCCTTCCATCTTTTCTTTACTTGATCTTCTCATCCCCTAACCCCAACCTGCCCCTCCACACTGTATCCAAAGTTATGGGTAGAGAGGAAGGCTTGGAACATCTGCAGCGGGGAGGAGACTTTCTGCCCTCTCCTCTTAGGCCATTGATTTATACAAGAACTACTATAGAAGTATTTGTGAAATCGTACGTTATTTAAATACGAGGTGGCTAATATTGCTTATTAGAGATTTTTCTAACACAGTGCTGGTATAATTGGTATTTAAAATCCATAGTCATTTACCAAAAGGAGAAAGAGACCAACAAATTGAACTCTATGAATTAGTATTTGCAAACATCACTGTATGCTACTTACTGAGAAAGAAAATAAGTTTCTATAGAGGACACATTGAACTCAAGATCTTTAGAAGAGACTGAAAGTTGCTGAACTGCATTTTTCTCTACCTCTTTAGTCCTTTCAAATTCTGTTCATAATTTTTTCAGAGTAAGGACTCTAAGACTGGATAAATAAATTGAAATAATGAATGTGCATTTTATCTAATGCTGGGAGTGGGGAATGAGAGTTTCTTGGCCCACAAAAGGCAGAATAGGTAGCACATTAGATGAACAAGTGACTTCAATGTGTGTACAGGTGATCATGAATTTGAGGCCAGAATAAAAATGACAGAAGCATCATCGTGTTACAATGAAGCTCAATTAGAAGCAGGGAAAAAGCAGCCGGATCCCGTGACGTGTTCCAAGCAGATGAATTTCTAAGTGTGGTGGGCTGGGAATGCGGTGTAGGTGGGTGGGTTGGGGGAGGGGCTCCCAACTCTGTGATTCATTTGTACTCCTGTTTCCACATGGCTTTGAATAGCCTGTAGCCTATCATTCATTTACTGAGCAAATATTGAATGAACTTCTAAGCAGAGATGCCACTTCAGCGGTGCTGAATAATAAACAATATTCAAAAAACATTTGCTCCCTGTCTGAGGAATAGTATATTTTTTAGAGAAGGTTTGATGTGTACATGGAAGGGCACTCTGAACTGGAAGCAACATTTTTCTATTGACCTCTTCCTCATTAATCTCCCTGAGACAGTGGGGGTGGAAGCCCTGCCTAAAAAGCTGTCATTTGAGACACTGTCTGGCTTGTCCTGCTGACAGCCAAGCACCAGGAGTGGCATCTTTTTTTTCCAGAAAACACCTTAATGAGTTTTTTGGTTATTTTGGTTTCTTCATGTCAAGTTAGGTCCTATGCAAAGAACTGAGAGTTCCTAGTCTAATAATATAAAAGCCTATCTCCTTTGTGGACAGGGAAATGTTTTATGTGCTACAGTTGTTTCTATATTACAGGTTATTTTAGAGTTTATAGTAAATCAATCTGTCTTCAAATGATATCATAAAGGTTCACATCGAGCTAAGAACCTAATAATTCCATTTCTTCCTCTTAGCCTTGGTGCTATTGTAGTCATATATTTCTTATATGTTTTATAAACCATTCTACACTGTTTTTAAATTGAATATGGACAAGGGATTTATTTACCATCTCCAACGCTCATTCACACCTTTGTTTAGATCCAGATTTCTATGTGATATCATTGCACTTTGCTGGAAGACTTTTCATATTTATTGCAACCTAGGTCTAATAGTAATGGATCCTTTCAGCTTTTGCATATCTGAATAAGTCTTTATTTCACCTTTGCTTTTGAAACACATTTTGGCTGTTTATAAAACTCTGATTTTGTTTACTTTTCTCTTGGTTATTTGGTCAATTTTTTTTTTTTTTTTTTTTTTTTGGTAGCGGGGATCGAACTCAAGCATTTGGTCAGTCTTGCCAGAGATTTACCCCATTTATTAGTCTTTTCAAAATCACCTCTTCGCTCTGTTGATCTAAAGATTTTCTAGTTTATTAAATTCTAATCATATTATTTCCTTCCTTTATTTGATTTATTAAACTACTCTTTTCCTTACTTTTTATGTTTGGCTTTTTAATAGCTCATTAATTTTAAGACTTCTCTTTTGATATTAAAATATCAAGCTACAAATTTCTTTCTAAATACAGCTTTGGTTGCATTTTACTTGTTTTGAAATTCGATGTTATTGTTCTGGTTTACATAACCTTAAATTTTTCAGCCAGACTAAATTTTCAAATTTTAGTTGCCAGATTAATATTTTAGAATTGTAAATTACCCAATGCTACCACCATGTAAAATCCTTCAATTATTTTCTCTCATACTTAGAATAAAATTGAAACTTCTTACCTTGATTTACAAAGTCTGCAGGATCTGGCTTCTTTCTCACGATCACTTGGCTCCTGTTCTGGTTTTCTCTTTTCTTGCAACCCATAAATCTTGTTCCCAGCCAATGCCCTAAATTAAGATGGGATAGGGTAGGTCATGCCACTGTTATACACAATCCCTGAATCCCAAGAACAATTTCCTGGGGCCAGGGAGCTCTGTAGAGCAACTGTCATCCACGAGGGCCACAGGAATCCAGGTGGGCTCCGTCTTGCGGTCTCGTCATCTGTGGCGGACCAGCCGCCACCAGTCGAAAGGTTCCTGAATGGGGTAAAGGAGGACTGAGAAAATAAGACAAAGAGACAGAGTCGGGAGGGCTCCCAAGACCGAGCACCCAAGTTTATTTTCACCTCTCTTTTATACACTCTGTGAGTTAGGTCATTAATCATGACTTTTATCAAAAACACCTGCTTCCTTGTTTACTAGTTCTTTGGAAATTCCCCGCCCTCACGGGCCTTCTTGTTTCTCGGGCTTACAGAACGTTCATCACGGTCCAGGGCAATCTAATTCGGCAAGGACGCGGTTGCTCATAACAGTCTCCTTGCTCTATACACTGGAGGGTAAGATTAAACATGGAGCCTCTATGGCTAACACCGCTCTCCACAGTCATCTCAGTGCAGGGCTTCATCCGTGCTTGTGGTGGAGGAACGGAGTACGTTAATCTTACACTCAGATACATTTGCATCGCTTCATCTCAGCCCGTTTCCCAGACCTTGTCTATAGCCTCATCTATTGGCATGACCTCAGGGAAGTATAATCTTTCTAAACATTAATTATCTGTATAAACTTTTTAATTCTCCAATTTAAGTTTGTTGAAAACCTTCGTCCCCTCCCATATATATAATGTAGAATCCCATTAAAGCAGGAAATTTATCTTGCTTACTCTGGAATCCCTAGGCCCCTGATCAATATATGTTGAGTAATTTAATAGCTACTCAAGAATGCAAATATGATTAAGACACCATTGCACTTTACACCATGGATTTTTATAATCTTTAAGACGAAGTTTAAACTTACTGGTATGACACATGAATCTTCATAACATAAGGACTGATTACCTTAGTTTATCCCTGGCACTGACTGGGGATGTGGCAGTGAATTGAGAAATCGTCAGCTTTTATTTTCCCTTTCCTTTTTTTTTTTTGGTTTGGTACCAGGGATCGAACTCGGGTCCTTGCGCTTGCGCAGCAGGCGGCGAAACCACTGAGCTAAATTCCCAGCCTCCCTTTCCTTTCTTGTACTCAGGGACAAAGTCAGATAAACATTGTAAGACAGCCAGCAAACTCCCGCTTTTTCAGACATCTCCTTGTTGAAGTTTAGAATTAGAATTCATTTAGTATGGATGGGGTCAGATAAGTAGTATATTAATACATGTTGTACAAAGAAAGAGATTCACTAATGTGCTTTCACATGCCAGATCAGCGTTTTAAAATAATTTAGCAAAATGCTTATAATTTATATTAGGATAGGGCGAGATTACGTTGCTAAAACAAAAACAACCAACTCCCAAATTATCACATGCTTGATGCAGTGAGTGTTTCTTATTCGGGCAAAGTCAGGTTAGTTCAGCCTGTCCTTCTCCATCTTGTAGCTATTCCAGCTACCTCTGATGACAAAGATCCTGCAGCCAGGCAACAGAGATGAGGTGCACTGCTTCTTCACTGCTCTGCCCCTAATGTGACACTTTTAAAATTATGTTGGCTAGAAATATGCATGTGGCCTCCGCCTGTCCCTAGGGTAAACTTGAAGAGATGCAGAACCCCATGGTTACTGGAAAAGCACTGAGCATCTCTGCCTTAATCGAGGCATTAATTATTCCTTTGATCTTGTCTACCTGCTGACATTGACTGGAGCCAGGCTCCTTCGAGCCCCTCTGGGCTCTGCCCCCCGTCTGCATACTCTAGTTTTAGCAAGAATCCTGCTAGGTTAGTTTCGGGAGAATCTCCTATCCTTGGTACCCTATCCAATCCTCACCTCCCACCTTTGTTATCTTCTCACTGTGGGCTGCTTTTGGCAAGTATCTTGTCAAAGTGTTTTAAACAGAATCCCCCTTAGCCCTCATGTTTCCTCTTAGTAATTTCACATCCACTGGCCCCCACCCTATTCCTTGGCTATAATGTCTTCTTGTCCTTGCTGTCTTCACAATTTAGGCTAATCTCTCTTCCGTACTGCAAAACCCCCATTGCTACAGTCCCTATGCCTATCACAATAGCCCTGAAGAGTCTAGTCTGCCTTAGCAGTTTAATACTATACATGACGTTTTCAACTCCATATTTTTCTCTTTGAGTGCAGTTCTTCTCCGTAGATTTCTGAGCCAGGAATCAAATTACTTGCCTTTCCTCCAACACAGCCAATACACAATGAAGCAAGAACAGTTAACTACAGTAAACATTCTCATTTGAAAGGTGTAAGAATAGTAGATGTAAAGCCGTCAGTTGTCCATAGCAATTCTAAAATCTGACTCCGGGAACACCAGGTTGGTTTCCTACCCTAAAAGTGGGAAAGAAAACTTTCTAGTCCCTGAAGTCTCTTGTTCAATATTCTCTGTGGCCTAATGTTCTGCCTTCTTGGGAGACGTTTTCTGTGGCTCCTCTTCACAAATCACAGATCTACATTACCACAGTTCTGGAGGTGCCAGTTTTTTATGCTAATCACTGGGTAGAAAGGTGTCAGTAAGGCTGTTTCCTCTGGAGGGGCTAACTGGGGGAAGAGTCTGTCCTCTGTTCGTTCCAGCTTCTGGTGGCCACTAGCTTCCCTTGGCTTGTAGCCGTATCTACATCCCTCCCAGCTTCAAGGCCAGCACCTTAATGGCACTGTTCTCACAGTGCTTTCTCATACGTGTGTTCTACCTCTAAGAACATGTGATTGTATTTAGGATCTATGTGAACGATGCAGCTGCACTGATTTCTCAGACTGTTTCTTGATGGTGGATATTTAGTGGTCTAAGGGTGTTCTTTTTTTGAGAGAGAGGGTCTCATTATGTAGTCCAAGCTGGCCTTGGACTTGTGGCTATCCTCCTGCCTCGGCCTCCTGAGTGCATGTGTCACCATGCCTGAAACCATTTTTCGAATTCTTGATTTTGATTCCATTTTCTAATTTTTGGAACTAAATGACTTCTTGGGAGACACATAGAAGTTTAAAAATTAGATAACCTACTAATTTATTCCCGGTAAAAACATGATCATGTATTGTTTGTTCTTATTAAAAATCAAGTGGAGAAAACTAAAAACCTAAGGAAACCATGATTCACGTAAAAGAAAAAGCTTTGCAAATGCTCCCGAGGAAATATTCCTTAGGATACACATAGGTGAAACCTGTGTCATCAGAAGCAGCGCTGACGGGATTGAGGATGCTGCTCAGCATATACACAGCACAGGTTTACCAGGGGTGAGAGATTATTCTAATCAATTGCAGATCAAACTACAGGAAGCAATGGGCAGGCGACCACATTTACTAAGCACAATAGTCTTAATGCCACACCACCAATGCAGACCTCTTGGTTAGAATATACAGCATAGTAGAAGCACATTAGAGGCTCACCGGGCCAACCTTCTGGTCATTTACACTTCGAAGCAAATGTAACAGCTTTTTGTGGCATTTATATTGATGGGAGTCATGAAGGTAATCCCAGATTGTTCTTTTAAAATCTAGCATTACTTGAGTGTCATTATAAGACAGTCCCTTGAGTATGGGAGAAAATTCAGATTAAATACCCTAGCAAGAATTTGAAGGAAAAAAATGTGTTGGGATGTAGTGGCGTGAAGAACAATGTAATGCAGATTGAGCACGGAAATAAAAGCAGAGGTGATCAGGGACTTGAGAGTCCAGAGAAGACACAAACCACAGAGGAAGAATGAAAGCCAAGAATCAATCAGAAAGACAGGATTTGAATTCCAGCTCCCCTATTTTAAGAATCTAGTTGTTCAATTTTGGTATATTCAGCCTCCTCATCTGTGAAATGGAAGTAATGATGCCTACTTCACAAAGTTATTAATTAAATACAAGTGTGTAATGTCCAACTCAGTGCTAGGCACCTAACAGGCATCCAATAAATGTTAGGTTCTCTT
Organism: Heterocephalus glaber; assembly: GCF_000247695.1. The sequence continues at coordinate 5,592,994 of NW_004624804.1, read as the reverse complement.
TCTTCATTGCATGTGCACAAGTTCAAGTCGAAAGGAAATGAATAGGATAAAGGAAATAACTGTCATATTAAGAGAAGCAATAATTAACCCTAAGTATGATAACAAGAAAAGAAAATATGCAGTGAACATAAGGTAATGAATCATTCTAAGAATAAAAGCTCTAGGGGTAAAACAGTGGAAGCAGGAAGCTGTCACAGAAGTGTAGGCAAGAAATCCTTGAATCTTGTACCCATGGCAATGCATATGGCAAGCTCTTCATATTTAAAATCTATTTTTGTGGGGACTCTTGCAGGTCGTCTGGATTTGAAATATGAGGCAAAAAGACTAACTCTTCAGTAACTGAGTAAATTACAATCATTTCTTAAAATGAGGCAGACTGGAGGTGAAGCAGGATTGGTGTTCTGTTCTGGCCTTCAAAACTGAAATGCCTAGGAGACATTCAAGTGGAGATGTCATGATCTAAAAGTGGGCAACACAGGGCTGGGGATTTAGCTCAGTGGTTTCACTGCCTGCTGCGCAAGCACAAGGACCCAAGTTGGATCCCCGGTACTAAAAAAAATAAAAATAACAATGTTAACCACAAAAAACAAAAAAACAAAAGAAATACAAATAGGATTTTGGGCAGGGGATTTAGCTCAGTGGTTCTGTCGCTTGCCTTGTAAGCACAAGGACCCAAGTTCGATCCCTGGTACCAAAACAAAACAAAACAGAAAAAACAAAAGTGGGCAACACAAACATCTGATATTTGGCTATGATAATACTCTGCTTCTAAGAGGGACGTATGGCTATAAAATTGATTACTACACCCCCAGGAATTCTACTTCGTAGAGACTGGAAACAAGGAGCCATTAGGTTGTTCAACCACTGAAATAGGAAAGCAAGACAATTTACTACCTGGGAGGCCTAGTGAATAATATGTCAAAAGCTGCTCAGAGGTTTAAAAAACATCCACCAGATTTTGAAAGTGGAGGGAAGCCAGGTGTGGCGGTGCACAGCTGTAATCCTAGCACTTTGGGAGGCAAAGGCAGAAGCCTAGGTTTGAGTCCCACCTGGGCAAAATTTAAATACATACATACACACACACATTCATACATGCATATGACTGGTGTAGCTCAGTGCAAAGGTCCTGGGTTCAATCCCTACTACAGTATCTCAAAACAAAACACAAAACTCTGGAGGTAGATTTTGAGTTATTTAAGTAGACTAGGACAAAGCCTCAGGCTAATAGTAATGCAACACTAGCCCAACAATTGGGGTTTGATTTTTTAAAAATGGCTATATAGCTATCTGAACTTTGTTGAGAAACTTCCAGCTTCTATCACACTGAGAATAAAATCTGAATTCCTTGCCATGGCCCGCAAATTCCTGTAAGATCTAGCACTTGCTACGTCTGTTTGCCCTCTGCTTTGAGCTGTTTATTAGCCTTACTGTTCTTTCAATAAGCCAAGCTCCTTTTCATTCAAATCTTTCTGCATTTTTTAACCACTGCAGTTCTTTTCTCACTTTTGTGCATGGCTTTCCTTGAGCGCTGTATCAATACTGTACCTTCCCTACATCCTTTAAGTCGTCACCCCCTCTTGCAGATCTGACCCTAAAAAGGGGACACCAGGTGGGCTACCTTTGCTATTGCTTTAGCTATGCATTGTGAAAAAGCAAAGAAAAACTTTAAAATCAGCTCACCTGACTGTGGAGCTACTGATTTACTTAGAACACTATCAGTAACATCCTAAAGGTTCCCAGTAATATATTCTTTCCCCCTAAGTTCTCAGAAAGCCACAATTAACAGATAACAAGCTTAAGTTACTTAGAAAAAATGAGTTTGAGGAAAGGTGAACATAAGTAAAAGTTTATCCTTTCTGTAAACTCGTATTCTTGTTTCATTTACTGTTTCCTAGTTGGTTTCCAGTCACCATCATTTGATTCCACCATCCCACCAATGTATTTTAAAGTTTTGTTAAAATCCAGAAATATCTCAGTCTGAAGACCACAAATTTTTACATGCTGTGTAAAGTACTTCCACATCCCATTCACATTTAAAATACAAACCCTGTCTTGTTAATAAAGACATCCAAATGATTCACTGACTGCTTAGTTCTCAAGGTCAGTAGTGTTCGGACTTCTCAGATACTGACAAAACCCAGGACAATGGAAAGACTGTAGGAAACTGAGAATCAAGGGTGAAAAGGTAAAAATGAGAAATTAAGGATGGCAATCAGGTTTATAACCAGAGCAATTAGGGCAGTGCTATTAACATCCATGACAGTGGAAAAGAAAAAATGATTTGAGAAGTTTTGGGCATACTGGATTAGAGGTGCCTGCAAGATACACAGACATCTGGGTGCATGGGTCCAGTGCAGGTTGTTATAGCCCTGCACTACACCTCCGTTTCTTGGATTTCAGTGACTACACTTTTATAATAGAGTTCTGCTGTAGATAATCTCTTAGGGGCCTCCCAACTCTAAAAATTCAGTAAATCCAACAACCTTATCAGTCAGTTAAGTAATTTGGTTTTATCCTCATTTTCTCCTCATAACTCTGGAGTATCATGCTGCCTATCAGCATTTTATTTGGATACTTTAACAATAACTATTAACCAACTGGAAGCTGGTGAATTCACACAAGTCTTTTAAATTTTAAGACAAACACTGGCTTCCCTATTGATGAAAAAAATGTTATATATATATATATATATATATATATATATATATATATATAGTGGAAATTCCTTTTCCATAAATTCTTCCTGATAAACTTGGAGAAGTTGAAGAGTCATTATTCCTGTAACAGGAAAAAGGAGAGAATATGGAAAAAGGCACTTGACAAGTAAAATCTAAGATCTGCAACATAACTCATTTTAAAAATAAAAATTAAACATCTAAATTGACACCTTGTAATATGGCAATGGAAAATCAAGAAGCAATGGAAATTGAATTCTTAAATTTTATTGTCTAGAGATAATGATCTCAATTGCTTCACTATTGGATATTCTGGAATTTTCCCTGTCCTTACTTCCTAATTGTTCATAGGCTCTTGGTTGTTACAAATTACAGTATAGTGGACCCTTAAGGTACGACTGGCCTGACATACAAACTTGAGTTAAATAGCTTAAAGATTCACCTGCCTCTTGTTATCTATAGCGTATACCCAGGTAAACGTCCAGATCTCAGCTGAATTGACTTACAATCAACTTGAGTTACAACCAGCCCCCGGGAACCAATCAAGTTTCTAAGTCAACAGTCCATTGTATTTCACTACAAGAATGATTTTATGTTTGAAGAAGAGGGAACACTAATCTTAGCATTCTGGCATGTTTAGCCCTCATAATAAAGCCAACTTTGGTTCCAAGGAAAGGCTTTTTGGGACAGCTGACATACAAAGGACACCACCTGGGTGTGTGAGTACAGTAGATAAAAGACCATTTGAAAAGGCTGTGTTCTACTGTCTCAAGGGGAGGCACTTCTGTTTGGGTGAAAAAGAATCCCTCTAGGGAAACGCTATCAATTAGGCAAAGTAAACAATACCACAAAATGAAATGTCTGTTTTGAGCGCTTTCTATTGGATCAACCCACAGCTGACAAATCTTGATGAGCTGAAGCACTATGACATCTGTATTCTGCTCTTAAGGATCTCCCCATATCACACCATGGACAGCACACCATGCTGTAAACAGACAAACAGATAGGGGTCTGGGAATGAAACAGTAGGGAGTGGGCAGTAAGCAATGGTTTTCTTATACAATTCTTCCAGTTTAAACTGACAGAATTTCCCTTCGATGATTATTCTGTGAGTACAGCTGACCCCTGTGATAGGTAAAACCACACAAGGAATAAAAGCATGGGCTTTAGCAGCAGCCAGAATCTGGTTTAGATTAGTATAGTTTTTGATCTCTTGAAGCCTCAATTTTCTTTTAGTAAATGAGGAAGATAATACTTACAAAGTTATCTGAGGATTAAAAGTGGCCAAGTATAAATTATGTAACAAATATAGACAAAGAAGTTCAACATTGCTGTTTTCGTTTTGCTGAACTTTTAAATGCATGTACTGTTTTAAACCATCACTTCAAAGATTTCCCTAAAACTACAAATCTTAAACAAGCAGTTACTTTTAAAGGGATTGACTAATTTTCATTAACATTGATTTTTCCTTTTATGGAACAGTGTGGATGACACTGTATTGATGGCCAAGCAGGGACCCTAGTTTCAGAGTTGCCAATGTAGTAACTATTGTACTTATTTGTGGGTGGCAACTTGATGAAGAATATAAAGCAAATTTCTGAAAACCTGCAAATAACCAGGTAAGACTACATTTCATAAAAAGGGTGGAGATGATTCATTTTTCAAATGAACACACTATAATGTCCTAATCCAAAAGTTACTCTGGTGCTGAGACACACTGACTTTTGAGTACTGTCCTAATATTTTTTCATTTAGATTGGTTATTTTTGATCATCATATAAACTTAAGACCATATACAAAGAACAATCAATAATAGTAATCCTAGGTTAAACATCTGCCACGTAACAGTCCAGGTGGTTAATCCAGACTAAGCTGCAATGGGTTACCAAACCAATAAACATAATGTATTAAGTAATGGACTAAAAAGTAAAAAATAATATATATACATGTATGTAGATGCAATCAAAGATGAATATTAGAACGATATATGAACTTGGTTAAAAAACACCTTTAAAGAATAAAACAAAAAAAACTTTATCACCAGCTTCTATTTTTACTACATTCTCTTCCGGTAATTCTCTTATTTGATAATCTGATAGCTCTAACAGAGTAAGAAAAAGTCCTTTTACATTTCATGATAGGTTTAATTAGGTAATTCCAGGGGACGAAAAAAACCATCAAAACAAATTCTTATGATAGCATCTGATATGTCCAATTACATGGGTATGATGTAACAAAAACAGTTACAAACTTATATATGCATATTTACATTATATACTCAAAAGTAACAAGCTAGTTAGCTATATCTGAGGAGATACATTATGACATGGATTAAACAATTTTTCATTGCTCATTAGAAAGAATGCAGTCAAGCTTTTAATGGAAATAATATACAAGTGAGGCACTTTCAAGGTCAAGAGAAGAGAAAGCAAATGACACTACACATGAGAAATGTTCACAAAAATCTATGTGTATCATTAATACAAAGGCTTTTCAACTAAATTATCTTGTAATTTTTCAAAACTAACAATGTAAGCAATTTAAGAAGCTTTCAGGAACAATGGCTAACATTTATCAGTGTAGCAAAGCATATCAAAGTTTTATAACCACCTGGCTGCTAGGCGAACAGTACCTTAAAGCCCTTTTGTTTTTTATTTCTTTTTGGTTTACATAAATCACCTCCAGTTGTTTTCAGAAAAAATTTTTTTAAATGCTGACAATGCAAAACACCTTGTAGTGCTATAATCATGATTTGTAGACTTTTTCTTAGTGCAACAATATGTAATGCAAGTTTGTAGTGCTTTCCCTTATACTTAGAAATGCAATAATGGAGGGTAATCAAGAATGAAAATAATATTTAGTGAGGAATCCATTTCTTTCAGGTAACTAAGATTTTCAGTTTTATAAAGAAAAATGTTACACTTGTTTAATGTACCTTTGGGCTACAATTAAAAACCTAATCTTAAACACATATTTGCAGGTTTTATGTTCCAAGTGTAATCATAAAGCCTAAAGTAAACCTCAACAAAAGAAACATCCTTAAAATTCTTTACATTTCCCATCGAAAGGAAAGTACATGTTTCCTGTACTCTGAGTATCTGCATGGGTAGTAAGAAACATCTGTCACTTCATTAAGGGGAAAGGACGAAAAGGAAAAGAAAAGCAACACTTATCCAAGATATCAGATGGCACTATACACATGAGTTGAAAGTGCATTTGTGAAACTTCAAAAGCTCATTTTAGGCACTGCTGAATAACCAATGAAAATAGGTAGTCTCAAGATTTTCCCTTTAAATTTGAATCCCTGCCTCATCATCATCTTCTCTGAAACATACACACAGTCCCTCTAAAGTTGTCACGGTAAAATACAGGCCATTAGGTTATTTTTAGAATTCTCCCTGCCTGGCAATTGGAGGAAAAATGAAAATACCATTTTGGTAATGGCTATTGTGAGTTAAAGGAACTGGTTCTATAAATGTCAGCACATCCATTAAGTAGGACTGCCAGTCCCAAATATCAATAAATATTTTAAAAGAGGGTATGTAAAAAAGTGCTTAAAATCTTTCAGTAACCAACAAAACACATTACAGAAAAGAATCATTTTACAGTTCCTGTGAGATATTTCTTACTCCTGGTGTCCATGGTAGGAGGTGGCCTCGTGAATAGCCCTTTACTAGTAGTAAGAAGGAACTGTGTGGGACCCCAGGATCCACCTCTTTTGTCTGTCTGGAAATCATCCAGTAGGTGGTGCTGAAGCTCCAGATATACATTTCCTCAGCAATGAAATTATTCTAAGCTAGGAGAAACACCATTTGAAAACTATCAATTCTGAACAAAGTCAGTTCATCAGGTCAAATTTTTTCTTATTATGCCACTTAGATGACTTCATTTTTAAAATTTACTTTAACAGTTTTGTTGAGCCATTTGCTTATACAATCAGATTAAACAAAAGTTTTCGAAGAAATGCCAAATGGCAATGCCACATCTGTACAGAGCAAGGAAATGTCCCGTTATGTTTATACTTATATTTGATAATCAGAGTTAAATTATCTCATTTTCACACAGAAATTCTCACTTACATAAGAGAAAATTTCCAACTACCGACTCAGGTAACATTATCAGTTTTCTAGACCCAATCTGGAAATTGGGTATGTTAATTGATAAGTTCCAAGGTGAAATAAAAACCATTTAATCACCATAGTTTTTAATGAAGAAACTTGTTTAAAACTGTAAAGGAAAAAAAAAACGGGGATGGGACAGTAAAATCTTAGCAGCAAAGTGGTTAAACAGATTGAAAATATTAATGCACAAACATTAAAATATTAAAGCATATACGTTGCATATAAAATACAGTACAGAACCAGGAGTAGCACTATACTGGTTAGTGCTTAACAGAAATGATTAAATTTGTTCTTCTCAGAAGTACATACACAGTTCTTTTCCACAGCATTTTCCTATATAGCCAGCAAGTTATTTTCTTCAGTTATCCACACCTTGCTCAAACCTGAATTATAATCTTAGCACTTACAAATATGAAAATCCATTCACAAGGAAACCAGTATTTCCATTTCACCAATAAAAAGGAATTTTGAAAGTTAACAGTCTATTTTAGGAAACCAAGTTTACTGAAAACTTCAGGGATAAAGATCACCTGGTGTAGCAGCATTCAAAAATATAAACAGTAAAAATAAGACTTAAAACTGCTGCTACAGTGTCATGTTTTGGATTTAGTTCAATTGATTTTTAGTACAAAACTAGAAATAACCTCTTCTTCATAACATCTATAGTTATCAATATATTTTTCTTCTTTTCAATGTGAAATAATACTTCATGATGATCTATATACAATTGTCAGTTCAAGCTGTCATATAAATATAAATGCTTTCTTAAAAAAAGTATTTTACAGACAGATAGTGTTATATACATTGTTCAGTTTTATCTGGGGCAAAAGAAAGCAAACATAATAAGCTTAAGTCTGATATGTAAAACGAATGATACATAAATGACATTTAAAAACCTGCATAGAAAATGAGCTCAAATGGTAGTGACTTTAATTTTTATCATCTCTGAAACATCAAGCCATTAAAAAAAAAAAGGCACGCTTCTCAACTTTATCCCACTAAGGGAATGTTTTTAAAAGACTCCCTCACTTGGTTAGTTTTTATGTTAACACAAAAGAAGAAGAAAAAGAAAAGACAATTTGACCCCAAAGTACTTTAAACAATTTGTTGGAACATGTATCCTATTACTTTGTAAATTAAACACCCAGTAACACAATGCTCTGCAAAAGGAATAAATTTGTATTTACAAGATATTTCATTCACAAATGTTGGATTAAATGCTTTCCTCGGATAGTTTAGCACACATTTTAACATAAAATAATTTTCCTTTTGGCAGGTTTAAATAAAAATAAAATGCAACTAAAAAGAGCTATCATTGTTCTGTGAAAAAACACTGAGGATTAAGCTAAAAGATTAGTAACACAGCTGAACATATTCTAGTTTAGCGGAATGATAAATGGGAGACCTCAAGAGGGAACTGTTTTACATTAACTATCCAGTTAAACTTTTTGCCTTATAAATCATTTGTAAATGCAATATAATTTTTAAAGGAGGAAACTCTGAAAGAAAACAACTTGCTGGTTGAATACCACAAAAAACAAAACAACTACAAAAAACTTCACTTTTTTCTATGTTTACTCAGTCTCTTTTTATATAAAAATAAGTGTTATGTTCCCATCAGAACATTAGACAATTACACCTGTGCTTTAAAAAAAAGTTGGTCACTCAAGAATATTAGAGTATTTTAAAGAATTTAGATTACCAGAATGTACACATATAACTCAATATAAACTGTAGCCAAAAAGAAATGAGGATGAAAATATCAAATCATTCACATGGAATAAAAACATTATTAATTAGATGTGAGTTAAATATTCAAAACATATGGAATGTGACAGCAGATATATATATCTACTTCCGAACTAGGAAGGGCAAGAAAAGTTTAATATGTAATAATTCGTACCTTACATTTAGTTAAATATAAACATTTGTTATTTATACATAAAACTGCTTTCAAAAACCAACTAATGATTTAGTTGCACTTCTTTACTGCTTGTAATTCCCAAGTGTTAACTTTTCTTAGATTGAAATAAACTGTCCCCTAGTGCACTTTTATTCTTAGTTCATGTCCTAATATAATCAAACCTTTATAAGTCCCATCACCTAATGCATAAATATACAAAAATGCCAAAAATTGATCCCTTGTAGTCAGATCATATTTTATTCTGACTTTTTATAGTCAAGAACCAGAAATGATTTCCTTCTGCAAATACTCTACAACCTGTAACATAACATGCCATGCACTCAAGGGAAAAAGTTAAGCATGGCTAGCACGTGAAATGCCAAGAACTGACAAGTTCCGCTTCCTCCATGTGTGGCCCCAATGACACCAGGCAAGGTTCCACACTGCTTGCCAAAAGCTTCCACAAATCCAAGTTAGCTAATTCCTGGAAACAAAGACTTTAAGCTCATTTTGGCACTGGATCCCTTCATCCAGCAGCTTTATGTTTCCCACCACAGCACCCGCAGGCCTCACCACAGCGATGGCACATTCTCAAGGGGACGTAGCAGCACATGCATGGGACAATGAAAGACAAAGCCACCAGGGCTAACCATCTTAAGCAGAACTTGTCATCGCTAGTGTCACACGAACAGGGATCAGAAAAATCTCCCTCTGAGTCTGACATACAATGATACAACATGCTCTCTGCACAGAGCATGCAACTAACTTGATATATACATCTTTTAATAGGATCTGGAGCATCCTGACATTTCCCCCTGCCATTTTCTTCATGATTAAACCTTTCCTGGCAGTATACGCAGCGAGAACGTTCACCATCCTCTTTTCTTCGTTTTGACTTCTTAACTTTTAATGAGGAAGGCTGTGTCTTAAACACCACAGAGTCTCTGAGTGAACTTAACTTAGTCTCGTCTCCATAAGAGTAGAGATAGTCTGATTTTTTACTGTCTGGTTTAGAAAAGTGAATACTGGAGTCAGCATCATCTCTCTCCAAGTCATTTTTCCACATGTCAGGATGCCTGTAGTCTGCATACCGACGTATTAAGATATCTCGAGGATTTATTCTGACAATCTCATCCTCATCTTGAAAGCTGACATGTCTGATTGATTTCAGAGGGACCTAAAAAGGAAAGAGAGGAACAGTGCATTAAGGACTATGACGGTTAATATTATGTGTCAACTTTGTGAAGTGACACTGCGTAGGTATTTGTTCAAAGATTACTCTGGAAGTTCTGTGATGTGCTTTTTCTATGAGAACATTTCAAGTGGTGGACTGTGAGTGAAGCACGGTATCTTCCACAATGTGGGTGGAACGCACCCCATCAGTTTAAGGACTTAAACAGAACAAAGTCTGCTCTCCCTGGCGCAAGATGAAGTTCTCCCAGCAGGCTTCTTTTGCACTCAAACCACAACTCTTCTCTGGGTCTCCAGCCGGACAGCTTACCTGGAAATTTTGGATTTGTACTCCCACTACCACATGAGCTAATTCTTTAAAATTCTTTGCAAATTCTCCGGTTCTCTAGGGAAGAACCCTAACTAACTGAGATTTTGATGCCAAGAGGTGGGGTGGCACTGTGGCAAGGATCTTGAAAATGTGGAAACAGGTTTGAAACTGGATAGTACGTAGAGGTAGAAAGAGTTTTAAGATGCATGTGAGGAAGAACCTTTACAAGACTATTGGTAGAAATACATGTAGACTTTAAAAGTCCTTCTGGTGAAGCTTCAGATGGGAATTTGGAGTGGAAAAAGGGCAATCATGACTATACAGTGGCAAAGAACTTGAATGAATTGTGTTCTAATGGTTTTTAATTTTTTTTTGGAAGGTAGGACTTGTGAATGATGAAAACATGTATAGTCCATAATTAAAGTGTTGATGTTATAGCTTAGTTTGTCCTTGACATGTATAGTAATATATGAGAGATACTGAAAGATAAATTGAAAAAGTAATTGTTAATTAAAATGAAACCAGAATTTAAAGATGTGAAAAATTCTCAGCCTAATATTGCAACAATAAAATGAGAGAAGTATGTCCTGGAGAAAATACCAAGTATATGGCTGGATAATCACATGATAAAGCAAACTGATGCCAAATTAGACCGAAGGGGACACAGACAGAACGAAATGAAGAAAGGTTCTAGGGTTTCTGGAATTCTACAGGATGTGCCAAGAGACATATGTGACTGTGAGCATTCACCAGCCTTTAAGAAACGGGACACAGCCCCAAAGGCAAGGCTGCTTTCTTCGAAGTCCCAGAGGGCAGGGTCAACTCCTTAGTCTCAGAAGGACACTGTGCGGTAGCCCAGGGTCTTGGCTGTGATGCTCACACCCAGAGCGGAGGGCAGGACCAATCAGCCCAGTAAGCCCGGAGGATGGATCATAAAGCCAAATAGGGTTTATCTCAAGTCTTAAAATCGAGTGAAAATTTCCATGTAGGGTCTTAAGACTTATTTAAGACCCAGGATGGCTTCTTCATTTCAATGTCTCACTTTTGAAATGGGAATGTATGTTGTATGCCTTTCCTACCACAGTATTTTAGAAGCAATAATTGGTTTCACAGGTTCACAGCTGGAGAGAAAATATGCCTTACAAATTTAAGACAAATCATAGCTAGACTCTCACCCATTCTTAGTTGAGATGATTATTTAGGAGAGATCAGGGACTAAGCATAGAGTTGGCATAGGTTAAGACTAGGGCTGCTGGAATGAAAGTGTATGCATTTCATATGTGTGAATATCATGAGCTTTGGGCCCAGAGAGTAGAATGTTGTAGCATGAACTGTGTTCTTCCCAGTACATCAAAATGTGACTGTTTGGAGATAAGGTCTTTAAGGCACCAGGGCAGGCCTTAACCAGCCTCACTAGAGTACTTGGGAAAAAAAAGAAATTTGGGATTCACTAGGGATGGGTGGGCAGAGGAAAAAACCATGTGAGCATGCAGTGAAACGGTGGCCATCCATAAGCCAAGGAGAAATAGCTCAGAAGAAACCAAACATAGTTACCATCCCCCAATCTTGGATTTTTATCATCCAGAACTATGAGAAAGTATACTTTATTATTACAGTCACTCAGCCCATGGTATTTTGCTATGGTAGCTGCAGCAGATATTTACTACTAGCACATAAGTGTTTATAGCCTGGCTCTGCAGACAGTCTCTGAAATATGACTTAAAAGGCACCATACAAACACACATGTGTGTGTCGTTACTCCACCCCCACAGACTGGCTCTTTGAGGCTAAGGAACAAAATTAAGTCTTTTGACTATCCCCATTACCCAACAAAGGTAGGTTTCTGGTAGTCAAATTTTTATGTCCATGTTCCAGTTCCTGAACACAGACACTAGTCTACAAGTACTCAGGTTGGGATGATCTTCTATTCCCCAATAGTTGGAAGTGGGGTTAAATTCCAAGTCTGGGCTGAAGGTGGGGTGATGGATACAGTCCATTCAATTAACAACATAAAATGGTCTCATCTAATGGAAAATAAACTCACATGAGAAGTTTGGAGGGAGTTTAAGTAACAGGGCTTTATAAGCACATATATAGCTAAGTTAGAAACTGAAAATTTTCCTGGTCATCCTTCATCTATATGAAGAATTAGAAGAACTACAAAATTTCACCTATCTGATAAGTAATGATATTTTATATCAGAAAACATTACTTACCCTGTTTTGGGACTTTAGGCTTCCGGAGTTCTTAGATATTTGCCGCTGTACATATTCCATATTTCTGCTCTGAACGTCTAGACCTGGCTGACCGAATGTTATCTAGAACACAAGCATTTTCCACATTGAATGACAACAGAATGCAATCTCTTACTTTTAATGAAACCATATACAGTGTGTATTCCAAAATTTTATAATCTGTTGTGAAGTTATAAAAAGCACAGAGTCATACCCTCCACTTTATTTTTTTTTGTAAATTAGGTTTTTCTTTTCTTCCTTTTTTTACAGTTCTGGGGCTCAAACCTAGGCCTCATATACATGCTAGGCAAGCACTCTACCACTGAGTAATATTCTTACCTGTTAGGTCCTTTATCAAGTAACATGTTCCCCGGAAACAACAAACAGCCAAGTGTCTATAAACTAATGATTGTGTAAATAAAACGTGGTAGCTACATATAGTGGCATATTCCTCATCCCCAAAAAGGGAAAAGTACTGATACCCATCACAGTGGTGACTGTCAGAAGCTGAGAGACAACAAGTAGGTTCAATGGCTACTAATTAGTACACAGTTTGGGGAGCAGTAAAAATGGTCTGGGATTTCAACAGGAATGATTACACAATCTTGTGAATATACTAAAATTCACCAAATTGTACACTTTAAATGGGTTGTTTCATGATAAATTATGTAATATCTGATACATTTCTTAGTTTATTGAATTGTGAAGCTCATTTCAGAATTAGACCACAAAATAATCTATTGATGTTTAATTTTTAGAATTTATAATGAAAAATTAGATATACACAAATAGAATAATATAATGAATTTCCATGTGTCTATCATCTAGCTCCAATAATTATCAATATTTTAGTAATCTTGTTTTCTTGATTATTTTTCTGGAATATGTGGGTCCAAATCCTACCATTATACTTAATAAAACTATAGCCTTAAATATAAAAAGTACTACATGTACATGATAAAATTTTCAAATAGTATAAAAATGCATATAGTATAAAATCTTCCTTTCAGACCTTCAGTGCTCATATAACTATTATAAATAAATTTTGGTGCAAAAATTTAAACATACATAATGCAAACATGCATAAGCATATATGGTAATCTTTAAAGTTTTAAATACAAATGAGACATTTGAAGTATGCCTTGCTTTTACACTTAGTGATACATTATGGATCCCCTGTCTATGATTAGGACATGTAAGAATTGAGGAATAGGGGAACAAATCATTATAGAGTAAATGGTCTGGGAAGGCTTCACGAAGGAAACTGGGTTCAAAGTACATACAGAATGAGCTAAATATATGGTCAAGTACAAAAACAATAAAAATAAAAGAGCATTATTGAAAAGGAAGTAGAAAGGGAGTTTATTTCCTGATGAAATACAACAATCTCAAGTTATACAGTAAATATATATACCTGAAACTTTACTTTTAAAACACTGACTTATCTGAATTTCATTGTTTCAGAAATGTCACACATACCACTTAAAAAAAAACCAACAAACTTTAAAAACTACGTAAGCGAATAGTTTATATTAATCCTTTCACATGATACATAAATAAGGAAACAAATGGGACAATACTGTTTTATACTTACTAAACAGTGGTTTTATAATGTACATTCCAATTAACTACTGCTTTCTGACATACTTGAAATGTGGTGTATTTCCATGCTATTTAGGAGAATTAAGCCAATAGAGGTGTTTCTTCAAATTTGGTCACAAATGAGAATTTTAAAAAGATCCCATTTACAATGAGAATCACAATAAAATAGATACAAACAGAAGGAACAAACCTTATAAAAGATGTATAATATCTTTTCATGAAAAAAATGCAGAGTTTTCTTAAGAGGAATAGAACTAAATAGAGATATATCATATTCATGGACAAGACTGACTAAAGTATTCCCAATGCTAATACACAGAGTCAGTGTGATTCATATTTAAACCATTTAAGGACTTTTTTCATCAAACATGACAAGGTAATTCTAAATTTTATAGAAAGTCAAGCAGCCAAAAAAAGAATCAAGAGGAAAAGTATACTAGCTGTACCTGCCTCGACTTACTATAGAGCTACAATTATTCTGTGATGAAGAAGACACTGTGCCATTGGTGTTGTAATAGACAAAGACCAAGAGATCAGAGATCAGAAACAGACCCAAACATATACGGGTCTTGCTGTAGGAGACTTGATATATGATCAATACAGCACAGCACACGAATAGGGGAAAGGCTCTAACAAATGGTGCTAACAATGCATTATCTGCACAGAAAAAAATAAAATTAGATCTCTATTGTAGAAACAGTTTAAAGTGGATTAAAGACAAAATTTGAAAACTTTCAGAACAGGGAGAAAAATCCTGGAGACAAGGACAGGGAAAATTTTGTAAAATAACACTAGGAAAAGAGTAATTCCAACTGCAGTAGTCTAGAATATCTGTACCATAAAGAAGTACCATAAAGACAGCAGAAACGATCACAAACTAGGAAGTATTAGCTATAAATAAAACTTAAAAAATAATTTGTACTCAAAATATGCAAAGACACGACATTGAAAATTTTATTACTTAGCGAGGTGGTTTTATTAAGAGCATGTAGTTAAATCAAGCTGTAAAGAACCATCACAGCTATTTCTATCTTTCAAATGCTCAATATGTATTCCCTGTATATATGCAACACATCATATAGGCTAATTTGTTTACAGCCTTTCATAGCACCATGACACCAAAACCCCACACTAAGTGACACCAAATGAAACCAAAAGTTCCTAAAGAAATTAATGCACACAAATAACTACAGACAAAGTCTGGACTAGCACTATTCCTAGCAGTAAGAACCTAGAAACAACTAACAGAAGAAATCCACCAACAGAAGTCACAGAAATCAAGAAGAGTACAATTATACTAAGCAAATAGAATTCAAGGTAGTAGTTACCTTTAGGATGAAGGTAAGAGGGATAGTCTTGAATACAAGAGGATAGTTTTTAATTTGTAGTTTTTTTAAGAGTTATGTACTAAATATGTCATAAACCTTTGATCATGTGTTTACTCATACACACTACCTTATTTATCTGTAGTGAAATGAGCCCCAGGAATTTGAAAGTTTAAAAAAAAAAGGCTGGAATGAATTCTACGTCTTTAAGACTCAACTAAAATCTGAGTATATTAGCATTTTGAATCAATTATCTATCCATCCAAAGGATTTCAACTGCCCACAGTAGCATACAAAAGTGAGTCAAAGGTCAATACTGACAATGTCTATCTATATAAGCATTAGTAGATAGAAAAATCTAAGCTAGCACTGACAATTCTCTGTGTGTCTCATTTCTGCAAATCTACAGAGTGTAGGCAATGTCTGTCTTTGTTTCAGATTCTCTCTTCAAGGATATATGTATAGTGATATACTTGAAAGGTACAAGTTTCCCTGTAGGAAGATAGGCAAGCCAGAATAACAAAGACGACTATCTCTGTTCACAATGAAAACCAGGCAGTATACAATACTTGCCTTCAGGACACTCTGGGCTCCAATGCAGTGATGCACACCCAGTACGTACATGATCATCACCCTCATGGGATCAGGGACCAACACAAACATGAAACTCATTCTACTATACTGTGCTGTGTATTAACAAAGTCTTAAGCATCTGATCCAGCCGTCTTGTAACTTCTGGCAGAATTCAAAACCCTGGCAGGTTAACTTGCTTACCAGTAAGTTAAAATCTTAAGACTCAAGACCAGCAAGGCATTAGTCTGTTCCTTTTGGTAAGTGTGTTCCTATGCTGTAGAAAAAGATCCGTCAAGTTAGCCCTACTGTGTGTAATTAAATAGTCAAAGTATAATTAGTCTACTGAATATTTATGCACACTAAGCTTTTAATGATGATCTAGTATACGACGAAGATCTATTTTATGCGGGGAATGTGCTAAACCAGCTACCACTAGTACTGGTCTTCACAATGGTTTAAACTTTACACTATGACTTTTACATTATCATTTTCTTAAATTTGATTACTGGAATCTTTGAAACACGATTTTGGTCTTATTTATCATGAAATAATGAGGTTTCTGATTTGCAAACTAAGAGCAGATTGTACAACAAGAAATTCATCCTGTGGGGCCTCTCAGGTCACAGCCATATGGATAACTGGTATACAACATTAACAGTACTAGCTGAACACAAATGCTTTATGGCCGGTTTAAAAACTTCTATCCTGTATTTACTGCCCTATAGTTTTAAAAGAGAAAAACTATCCCATTCTATTTCCTATTGAGATATTCACCTGTTTTAACACCAGTAAATGGATAAATACTGTATCTAGCTTTGCAAATTCACACAACTGCTATGGTTAGAATGTGTTCCCCAAAGTGTCGGAAACTGAACACTCAGTGGAAGTGCTGAGAGGTGACACCGTAAGGGGTAAACAGTGGGTGAGTTCCATTACTGCAGGAGTGGGCTCCTGATTAATGGAAAGTTTGTCTCCTTTCTCTTGTTCTCTCCTGTCCTGTCACCTTCTTGGTTTCTACCATGGGATGACAGAGCAAGAAAGCCTTTACCTGTTGCTGGCACCTTAATACCAGGTTTTCCATCCTTCAGAACTATGAGAAATTTTCTTTATAAACTACCCAAATGGTTACAGAAACACAAAATGGACTAGGACAATAAGCCTTGTTTCTCTATGTTGCATCAATCTTGGAGATAAGTATCAACTATAGGAGACTAAGAATAGCACTGTGTAATGTCTTTAACAAGACATTTTCCTAAGTGCTATATATAACACATTTAATCATTTTACTTTCCTAACAGCTTTAAGAGGTAGATGATGCTACCACAATTTACAGATGGGGATAATAAGGTACAAAGAGTGTACATATATTCAACAAGTGGCTTAGTTCCAAAATAATTACAAAGAACCCTAAGAAAACTAAGACAACTAACTGTTCCATTCAAAAAACCTTAATAAGTGCTTTAGAACAGAATTACTAAATGGTCAAGAAACATTAAAAAATTGTTCAATATTGTTAGCAATCAGGAAAATATAAGTTAAAATCACAATAAAGTATCACACCTACTGACTAAATCAGAAAGAAAAGGGTGTATGTGGGGGCAACACTGTTCAGGAAAATTCCCACCATTTGTGGAAATATAAAACATAAGAGCACTTAAAATACTTTTTTTTTTACTAAAATTGATACTCCTTAAAATTGTATCATGTAGCCTGTGGTTTTTAGTATCTTTTGGTATTGTGAAATGACAAACTAGATAAAGCCCATGGTGCTTTGCACAGCAAAAAAAAAAAAAAAAAAAAAAATCCAATGATGTGGTCCTTGTCCTCTGTTCCTTCTTCCTCTTCTTTTTAAAAAAATGCTCATGCTGGCTTTCTACCAGATCATGCACCTTTGCTCATGTTGCTCTGTTATGGACTGAATGTGTCTCTCAAAAATTCAAATGTTAAAGTTGTAACTCCCTGTGTGTCTTTTCTCTTGTTGCTGAGACAAAATACCTGATACCCAAAGTTGAAGAGGAAAAGGTTTATCTGGCTTGTAGTTCATAGAGGTTTCAGTCCATAATCAGCTGGCTCCAAGGCAGGGCAGGGTGGCAGAGGGGCAACAGTTTATGGCGGAAGTTCATGCCACCCACAGGTAGCTAAAGCAACAAGGGGCCTTAACAGTGTCTTTCTGTTTCTCTTATCTTATTCAGGCTACTGGGATTAGGGCGGTGCCAAACCAATCACTCATAGCAGTTAAGTAATTGCACACCCTTAATCCTAGCACCACACATTCCAGATTTAGCTACTTTAGAAAAAGACTGCATGAGGCTTTGGGGGGACATCTAGACACAAGCCACAACGCTCCCAAAGTGGTAGTTATTTTGAACTGGAATGTTTCATGATAGATCACGAGGACAGGCCTGATGGGATTAGTGTCTTTGTAACTACAGCCAACATAGAATTTGATTTCTCTCTCTGCCAAGTGAGGACAGAGCACGAATGCAGGAGTCTGCGGGCCCGGAAGAGGTCCTTTGCCCAGAATCACAGCCATGCTGGCAGCCTGCGTGGCCTTTGAGCACCACAACAGTGTGGAAAAGCCTTTCTTTTGTTTGAGATAACCAGTTTATATTTTGCCTTGGTGGGTGGAGAGCTGAGATACTCTCTCTCTAAAACACTTGTCCTCTACTTTTTCTGTGTCCTTTCCCACAATTTTCATAGACCAATCCCCTTTAATTAGCTAATGATTTGTCTTATCCTTAAGAAGTTTAGGCACGCCTAGAAAACTGCTACCTTCTGGTGTAACTTCAATGTTCCTATTCTGGCCTCCCATAGTTCTATGAACATGCATCTATTACTTCACCAAAAACTCCTTCAGAACAGACATGATGGCTTATTTCCTTTGTATCCCTCAACTCTAAGCCTTGGGTCTGACATATGCTCTACACATATGGGGTAAAATAATTCATGGTAATAATCTGTTGAACTAAATGCTTCATCATATTTTTCATTTAATTTATTTGGGTTTATACTAATTTCTTTCTTAACAAACTGCGTATCTGAGTTCCTCAGGTCAAAATGAGAATCAGCTAGGCTTTATTTAGGCATGACTGCTAAGCCACCATTCACTAATATAGCTGACTCCTGAACAACCTGAGTTTGAACTATGCAGGTGCACTTACATGTGGAATTGTCTTTTGGTACCAGGGATCGAACTCGGGTCCTTGCGCTTGCGAGGCAGGAGATGGAACCACTGAGCTAAATCCCTGGCCCTGGAATTTTCTTTTTAAAGAGCAGGCAAACCGCTTATCCTAGAAATATTTAAAATTAAGAAAAAGTAAAGGATGCCCTAAATGCATAAAATATACAAATAAAAAAGATAAACTTATAAAAATTTCCACACAAGACTACACATGGTACCATATTCAGTTGGGAGAAATGTAAACAAATGCATGGTGCATTAAATCCTCTTAGGGTTTCAATCAAGAATACCCCTTGAGTCTCATGCACACGTAAGCAGGGCTTCTGAGAGGTGACTGATTTGTGGGTACAATATAGCTGGCTTGCTGTTAGGAGGGAGGGTTTGGTCAGAAGAGGTGGGTCAACGGAGGCGTGACCTGGAAGGGCCTATCTCCCTCTCAGGCTCCTCCCTTTTCTCTCTACTTCCTGGCCATCATGACGCCAGCAGTTTTCCTCTGAGGCAGGCCCTTCCACCATGACACTTCTTTCTGCCTTGGAGCCAGTCAACCATCGACTACAACAGAAACAAAAATAACCCTCCTCCTTTAACTTGCAGGTGTTGCGCATTGTGTTCCAGCAAGGAGAACAATGACTAAAGACAAATCCTAAGTGCATAAAGTACATTACATACTGTACCCTGTAATAATTTAGTGACCACTTCCCATTACTATTGATGTGAACTAGAGTATTGTAAATATCTGCTTAAAATGTCATGACATTGCTCATCCCCCCAAAATAGTACATCTTAGTAAAAAGTGTTGTGTTAATTGTTTATGTTAGGGATAAGTCTTCTGATCAAAGGCATGTTATTAGCAGTTAAATTCTGGAGAAATCAAGTTAGATGGACCCCCAGCCCACCTTAGCTATTAGTCTACTAACATCACAGTGCAGGGGCCACAGCTGCAGGCACTGCAACCATGAGCAGTAAGGCTAAGTAAGACCTAGCAGCCTCAGGGCTGCTGACACCACGTCCAAGCTCAGCACCTCTAATAGCAGTGCATTGCTCAACAAAGATTTGGGGACTGCAAAACGTTTTAATTAAGAAATGTGGTTTCATCAACAGGAATAAGACCAAGAAAGGTATCATACTAAAGAATAATCCCACGAAGTACTCTTGCAGTACAGGAGTGGAGAGTTTGTGGGGTGGATATTGCTGAAGAAAAGGATGTAGAGGCAACAAATTTTAGAGGCTGTGGTGGAGTGCCAGTTCAAGGCAGTAAATGTGCAGCAGACCGTGTCCACCCTATGGAGGTCTTCCGTATAATTACCAGCAGAATTACCAGAAGAGTGACAGCAGGGAATAGAAGGGATTGGAGGATGCTCCTAAAAGTAAGGCCACACAATGCAGCCCTGTCACAGACAGAAGTTTCTGCCTTACTATAGAGGTACAAAAGCCCTGACCACAGTATTCCAAACCTTCTGTGCAGGGAGACTGAGGGAAGGTGCTGACAGCCAGGGTGCAAGAGCACAATGAAGACCAGCCAGACAGTACTCACATCAAGGCTACATACAGTACATGATGGCACTTGGGCACTCCTCACGAGATAGTGTTAGAGAGGACACAATGAAGAGATTAAGGAAAATCAAGATGAGATCCAAGGTCAGCAGGAACCTCACTGGCTGTATTGCCCTAATTTCAATTACTGATTCAGATGCCCAGAAAAGCCTACATTACAAGATGGCAGAGACAACAGGAGCTGAACCACACCAGCTGAGGATTCATCTACTCCTGACACTGAGCAGGCAGGACTGAGAAAATGTTAGCTTTCCATCCCATCGTCATCAGTCATCCACCAGGAGAAACGAGCATGAGATTCCAACAGTAAGGAATAGACAAAGCCCTGAAGCTGAAGACCTTAAGTGCTTGTGTCTTGCCACTGATGGCTGAACTACAACTAGTTACACTGTTTACGCAGCATGAAGGCTTTATCATTTTTACTTAAAGATGTCTCTTTTTGGTAATGATAAACATGCTTAAAAAAAAAAAAGCCTGGTTTTTCTCAATATATCTTTAAAGTTTTTTCATCTTTTTCATATTTGGTCAAGTTGAAATTTTCAAGAACCTCATTTTAAATTTACAATAAAAGCTTACAACTTAAAAAATAAAGTCAACAACACACTACAAGCACGTGTTAATAAAGATCATTAAAAAAGAAAAAAAGCCAGGTGGCAGGAAGCATGAAGCAACAGCCCCAGCTACTTGATGGGCTGAGGCAAGAGGATCATTTGAGCCCAAGAGTTCAAGACCAGCTTGGGTGACATAAAAAGACCATGTCTCAAAAAATCCAAAACCAAACCTAATCAAACCAAAACCAAAACATTATATACTGATTTTTTACTATGTGGGGACAGGTGCCCAACATCCATATTGTTTAAGGGTCAACCGTGTACTTTATGGGTGCCATGCATCAAGAAGACAGGTATTCAAAAATACAGCTAAAAACGTATTTTGTGGCCAAGGGTGGAGCACAGCTGTAATACTCACTACTCGGGAGACAAAGGCAGGAGGATTCCAAGTTTGAGGGCAGACTGAGCAATTGAGATCCTGTTTTTTAAAAAAAGTATAGGGGATCTGGAGCTGTAATTCAGTGGTAAAACACTTGCCTAGCATATACCGGGCCCTGGTTCAATCCGTAGTATCAATAAAACAAAAAACAAAACAAAGAGCCAGGTCTGGTGGTTCAAGCTTGTAATCTCAGCACTCTGGGAGGCTAAGGCAGGGGTATCACAAGGAGAGGAGACAGGATAAAGAGAGGGAGAGAGGGAGGAAGGGAGGAACAAAGAAAAGGTCATTTTGTCTTTTACTTTTGTAGATAAGTTACTGAGTATGTATTAAACTACATTTGAGTGCTCGCTTCAGCAGCAAATATACTAAAATACATTTGAGTTCCCGCAGAGTGGTAATGTCAAATGCTTATTTAACAATAACAAAAACATTCATTTAAATCACTGAGAGAATCAGGGTCAAGAATAGTCTTCTGATATTTTGTTAACACCTATGAAACACCAAATAAGATTATGTCCTATAACCAAGGTTTCACTTTTATATTCTCTTGGCTGGAACTATTAAAAAGTTGTAGACACAATGCCCAATGGAAATGTTTTTATTGAAATGCTTTAAAAATATATTTGCAGTTTTTTAGGTGAACTAAGAAGAAACTTTGTAAAATTTTTTAGTGAATTTGCCACAGATGTTAGCTGAGGATAATTTTTGAAGTTTCTTTGACCTGAGAAGTTTTTTTTTTTTTTAGAAGTTTCTTATAAAGAGAAACTTTTGCTTTCCAAGAAGCTAGAAATCTTTTATCCTTCTAGACAAAGAAAATTTCACTGAACATATTTTCCAGTTTTACCTTGGCCACCAAAAAATTTAAAGGCAAATTTATGGCTTAATTACTATATCCCCATAGGACTTTCTGGTGAATATGTTTATTGTCAAATAATGATTCTGGATTCACCGTAAATCATATTCTCTTGGTTTTCCTGTCTTCTTGTGGTTGGTGTTTATTTTATCTAGAAAGGACATATGGTTAATGTCCCTCTCTAACATACTGAATTTCTACATATATGCTATACATGTTAAAAAATATTTATTTTCTCACCTGATTGGCTTGGCTTTGCAAGTAAACTCTTCTGGCATTCAGATCTTCAAAGGGAGTTGGTCTTATATTGGAGCTTCTGTAAGGGTCACTGGTAACAACTGTCTCTTGATGGAAAAAGTGTTCTCTCACTAGAGAACTGGAAGTATCCTCTTCAGTCACCTATTGGGAACAACCCTCAACTCATTAGTTCTCAGAAGAAAAAAATCTATCAAAGATATTTTATAATAAATATTTATGTATAGGATTAGCTAGCCATTTGAAAATAAAAGAGTATGAAATCTTGGGGGAGAAAACCCAAAAAACCATACCATCAAATGGGCTTTCTTACTGAAAACCACTTAAGAAGAATTAGAAGGCTACCACCCATGTAGAAGATATTCAATTCAAAAAAGCTTTTAATAATAACAAAAATGAATACATAGAAAATGAATTAGGAAAACATACAAATTGACATAAATCTTATTTTGCATGTTAAAAATAAAAAGGAAATAGCAAAAACTGTGCTAAAGATACAGTGGATAGAAGAAACAATACTAGTAGTCCATGTTCTTGTTGAATGAATTTAAGTAGCTTGAATCTGATGCTTCCTTTATAAAGATTTAAACCATCACAATAAGAGACTTAGATGGACACTCCTAGTCAATGATAGTTCCTAAAGACATGTTTTCAAAATTTCGACAACACACATGTTAAATAACTGAAATTTAGCAGATTACAAAGTCCTGGGTTTTGTTTCATTTAATTTTTAAAAGAAGTAAAATAATTTGAGTAAAATTATCCAAAATGCAAACAAAGAGCAAACTAAAAGACTGATGAAAGGAAAAAGGGACATGAATCTTTTGCAAATGGAAGGGGACTACAAGTCTGAGAGTGAAGGGGAGGGGAAGAAAATATAAAAGATTTAAGATGTGTCATGTACACATAACCAACTGAGCACACTCTTTCTACATTATAAACATGACTGAAGAATGATGATACTAATCATGGCAATTAAAATGGGGAAGGGAAGGGGAACAATAAGAATCAATAATGCTGAATACATGTACCCACTCCCTAAGATGAATCCATGCATTCCAAACATGTATTAATAAAAAAGAAATGGGATAACAATTTGCTATTATTTTCTCCATTAGTGTACAATTAATTTGAGAATGGTTACCGCCAAGTAAAATGGCTTAATAGTTTTACTTATCATTCTAAAATAAGACAGTATAGGAGTAGTACAGGGCTAGCAATTTTAAAGGTTCAAATCTTTATAAGGTTTCCTTTTTATAATTTAAAAAGTTGTTGCCATTTCTAAATTAATAAAATGACTCTCCTCCTACTTTTCTTCTCTCATGCCCTTCCATTCATTCATTCAATTTATTTATTTATTTATTTATTTATTTATTTATTTATTTATTTATTTATTTTTGTGGTGTTAGGGACTAAATTAGGGTCTTGCAAATGCTAGATAAGAGTCTGCCACTGAGCTACACACCCAGCTGCCAGGATATTTTAAACTTAAAAACACAAGTTCTAGTTCTTGATCTAGAACAGAGTAATTTGTGCACTAAATTTCTTTGGCACTCAACTTATTCAATTATAATTCTAATACCTACAGTATACTTCAGATCTAGTTAGGAAATAATAAGTGAAAATGCTCTGAAAATTAAAAGCTGTTATTGTGTTAGGAAATAAGCAATTAAAATTTAAAAATTCTGAGAATCCACAGTCACTTAAAAATAATTATGGCAAAACCAGTTATGGCTATTTTTACCTAATTTTCCAATATGCTTTGACAGTTAATGCTAAATTACTCAAAGGGAGGTGGCTAAACAGTAGTATCCAGCAAATGTTCCTTTAAAAATGTATAATTAAAAATAGGAATAAGAAAAATCAAAGAAATATATTTATCTTTTCCAGAGACATTTTAGAAATAAATGAATTGTCAGAAATCATAAACAAACTGAACAGAACACTCACACACACAAAAAAAAAGGTTGGGGAAAGAGCTTCAGTCAGAATTCTGTCTCATCCAATTAGGGTATAAAATGCAGTTAATTTCTCTGCATCACAATTTTTTTAAATTATAAACTGAATTAGAAGCTGTAACAGGGATAGTTGGGTAATCAAAAGATTAAAAATTATAAACAAGCATGAATTACAGCATCAATGACATTTTATAAAGTAATTATGCCTTTAATGGCAGTAATTTTTTATTAGGTTGTTTTTTTCTGAATTATGGTCTGAGAAGTCGTTTTAGAATGCTAAGTTAAAATAAACTTTTACATAATCTGTGCCTGAACAAACACTAAATGATTATACAACCCAGAATTTTACTGTACTGAGTTGGGTTTTTCTAGATATATATAACATTTTAAGACTCAATTCACTTATTTCTTTTTTAAAGAGAACAATCCAAAGTGCTTATTATTTCACTAATACACAAATTAAAATGCATGATATTTGTGCAGTGATATCAAAATGTTTACCAAAATTATAGTAAGTACACATCTAAACGAGTCTCAGATAATAAAATATTAAAGCATCATTCAGGTGTCTGAAATGGCAAACAAAACAACTGTTTGAAGATGCAGAGTATACACACTATTTACAATAAAACATATATTATTCATGAACAGGGAATCTAGTAACATTTTAGAAAATCCTCTTTACCCTACCGATTGTATTTTTTTCAGCAAGCTAAAAATATAGGTATATATTAAACTGGCAATGCTAAAAGTGGTGAAAAAGAAAACAGGCATCTTATTGACTGCTAATTCTATACTCACTGGAGGAAAATTTGCAAACAATTTCTGAAAAACTAATTTTAGTAAAATGTGTAAGAAAGTTTAAACACTTAAAAGTACTGCTAGGCATTAAAAATTTTAAAGCATAGATATTTCTAACACATTTTATATATTTTATAGCACTTGAAGAGTTTCTAGTAAGATATTTTGATTTGAAATTTTGAGTAATTGCAATATATTCCAAAACAAAGTTTCTTTGCCCAAATACTGGACTATTCCTTAAAAGAACAAAATATGTATGCATACAAAGTCACTCATTAAAAAAAAATGACCTCTGTTAACTACTTCTTAAATCTTGCATGGAAATTAAGTCACCAACGTGATGGTATTAGGAGATTGTACTATTTTGGGGGTGATTAAGGCACAAGGATGGCACCTTTACCAATGCAATTAACACCCTTAACAGAGAGACCCAGAAAGCTCTCTTGTTCCTCCACCTGTAAGGACACAGTAGAAGGTGCCATTTATGAACCTGAAAGTAGGCCCTCACCAGACAATGAATCTGCCAGAACCTTGACTGCAGTCTTCCCAGCTTCTCACATTTCTCAAAGCTAAACTTCTCTTGTTTATAAACGATCTAGTCTCTAGTATACTGCAAGGCTCAGAAAAAAATTTACCACGGCCTAAATAAGGAGGGATTCTGCCTGTTTTAACCCTAGAGCTTAGAACTAACTATGCTTTGTACGTGTAACAACCTATAAATAATCTGCTAGGCAAATATCTACAAATCAGACCATACTATATTAATATATATTATCCTGGAAGTAAGTGTATGATAGAAAAGAATGTAGAAGAATTCTTTAAAGAACAATAAAGCATCACATAAAACACTTTCCAATAACTGCTAAAAAATTGATTATGGAAAAAATTCTTTCAGTAATCCC
This sequence comes from Heterocephalus glaber, assembly GCF_000247695.1. The sequence continues at coordinate 5,566,566 of NW_004624804.1, read as the reverse complement.
CTTCCCATGCAAGAGCCTCTATTAGTATGTGACATGTCTTTCTAGATTTTCTAATGGATGTATATATTTTTATCCTCTGTATAATGTGATTCTATTCATATTACAGACAATCCAGCCATATAGTGCCTTTTCTTCCACATAGTAACAGTCCATGGACCTTCCCCAATGTCAGCATATAATGATCTACCTTTTATTTTGAAATAGTTGCAAAAAGTCCAATATTTAGATATGTCAGATATTATTTAGCCAATCCTCTAGTTATAAACATGTAGGCTATTTACAAATTTATATATATATATATATACACACACACACACACACATCTTGTCTACTTATACTTCCTTAATATTCTCTTAAATAAAATTGTTGAGTAAATAATATGTATTTATTCAATTATATTACTAAGCTGCCTCTGACAAGCTTATGTTTCAATTAAAAACCCTTCAACTGGCCAAGGATTTAGCTCAGTGGTTCCACCGCCTGACTCGCAAGCTCAAGGACCAGAGTTTGATCCCTGGTACCCAAAAAAACCCCCAAAACAAAAACCCTTCAACTGTTTATGGGAGAGGAACTATTTCCTTACATCTCTGCCCAATTAGACCTTATAATGTTATCAATCTTTGTCAATCTAACAAGAAAAGTATCTTATTTTCTAAAAAGATTGTACCATTTCCATAATTTAATGATAACCAAGATACTTTAATTTGGATATGATTGCAGAAAGTGTTGAGGCTTCTATGTTTTTTACTGGATTATAATCCTGTACAAGTAACTATTATGAAAACATGAATATAATTTAAAGGGCTGGAGATGTAGCTCAGTGCTAAAGTGCTTGCTTAGCATGTGTGAAGCCCTAGGTGATCCTCAGCAGTTCAAGTAAAGTTAGGTGGTTGAAAATGCCAAAACTTCCATTAAGAACAGAAAGGTGAAATCTTGATATGCACAAGACTGTACATATATTCATATGGTCTCCAGTTTAAAAACAAAAAACAACAACAAAAAAACTACAGTGACCGTAATACAGCCACAATCACTGTTTTTAGTACTGTGTGCTGGGATGAGTTCATCCATATTATCTAAAATAACCTAGGCCAACATTTAATGTACAATGGAAATTTGCTTTATCCTCAACTGCTGATAGATATAATTATTCTCTAATGACTAAGAGATTGTTTAGTTTTTTTCTTTTCCCAAGACTACTACAGCAATTTTGAGTGTAAAGGATACAGAGTAATGCAATAAAATAACTCTAGCTGTAGCTCTCCATCAGAACATAAGGTCTGTAGAGAAAATAAAAATAGACCTCGCTTCTCTCCACCCTTTGTCTTTTTTCAAATATTAACTGAGACAAAATTTAGTGTTCTCAATTTTTAAATGTACAATTCTCTATAAATAAGTGTAAGTAATGTCATAGTCTACATTTAATTAAGAATTTCCTTCTTGTAGATAAATATTACAAATCACAGGTTTAAAAATGTGTAGTTAAGCCACACCCAACAAGAGAAGTTTTTAATATTTGTTATTTAAAACCATATGCTCAAATTATGCAAACGTAAACAGCATAGAAAAAAAAAGGAAAATTCCCACAATTCTACAAGACCAGCGAAATAATTATCAACATTTTGGTACAGTGTTTCCTAATACCATTTCTTTTTTTTTGGTACCAGGAATCAAACTCAGGACCTTGTGCTTGCCAGGCATATGCGGTGCCACTGAGCTAAATCCCTGGGCCACTATTTCATTTTAGATTTGGCCACAACCAACTCCCTATTTTATTCATTAGATTTCTTTAGTTACTTTTGATTTAAGGATAAGAATAAACCCCATAAATTTTAAATTTTGTTTTTGTCTAGAATAATGAACAGTACATATACAATATTTTAAGCAGCCTGAGCACAGTTATCTGTGATGAAATAGAAAAAGAAATGAAAAACACGTATCGAGGCACATTAGTAACAACAGTAAAGGAAAACAAGTCCTTTGCCCTAGCTTGTATAAAAGAACTACATATATTTCTAATGAAAGATTACTTTGGCTTAAATGTGGTACTACATTTGTAGAGATTACTTACCATATACAAATATATTTCTGAGTAGTTATATAGTTCTTGCAAAATATAAATCTCTATACAATCCTTTCACTAGTAAATCTATTTTTCAGATTCTCTGACACAGACTCAAAGATATAAACAAAAAATTATATAAATGGTCAATACTAAAAGTTTAAAAGTATTAAGTCTTTCAGATCTTAACTGTATGACAGTAAGTCTAAAGAACAGTGCTAGCTTGGTTGCGGTATCATAAACTATTTTTTACCAGCTAAATAAAGTCCCTCCATTAACTTCTCAGGCATAGATCCTTAATAAAATAATGCCACCTTTTCAAGTCACTATATGAACAATTCATACCTCTTGCGTAAAGCAAAATTACTTTAGACTATAAATGTTAAGTCATAGCCTTTTAAATCATTTTGGCTTGGAAATAACATTATCTAATTCTTAAAATGATTAAATCAGTCAAGTAATTCTTGTTGGCCAATGAGAACATATGGCAACTTTTCACTTCCAATCAATCATGTTTTTCATCTTCTGCTCAAAGATCTAAGATCTTTTCCTCTCATAACCTAAAGCTTATTACACAGTGATTTTTGTGGCTTTGATAGCAATTCAGTATTTCTAAAGAATAAAGGCTATAAAGGTTCGGACTGCTCTGTAGGAAAAATACTAAAAATGATCTTAAAACAAGCAAAAGCTAGTATTAAAAAAAAGACAAAACCTTAAATGCTTCATTAGAATAGACAAAGAAAGAAACTAAATGAAAAGAACATTTATACTTTTAATACTGGTGAGGTATTTTCAAAATCCTAGTTTTTAGATTTTTTTCCAAAAAAACTTGAATAATAATTTGTACATGACCAGTGCTGTAATAGAACCTATTTATAAAAGACGAGGAAGATATCATTTTAAATCCAAATGACAACCTGTTATGAAACCCTTCAAAACCAAGTACGAAATAAAAAGGTGAACTACTTTGTTACTTATGGTAACTAGTTAAGAGAATGATATGTTAAAAGCAGAAAGTTGTTTACCTGCAAGTAACCAAATATCTAGCATAGTCACTGGCAAAGAATAGATACTTAAATATTTGTTGAATAAATTAATGAATATTCAAAATGGAGATTTCCACTCTGACACTTAGTATGTTAAATGTTTATGTTCTAAATACAACATAATATCAATACTTCCTCTGGATTAAAAAAAATTAAATGGGTAATTCATTTAAACCACTTTAGATGTCTTTACAAAAAAATCAAGAAAATAAATATGATATAATCACTACCTTAAATCAGTCAACTTGTACCCAAAATAATCTCCAAATGTTTATGCCAAGCCCATAGGTGAACTATGAAACTTAAGATCATGTATTATGTTCCTAATAAAGTGACTGAATAAGTTAGAATACATTATATCCTCCAATGCATTTCAAAAGAAGAGTGAACTAAAACTTTGACACATCATAAATTAAATGATACAATACACTAAGGTCTATTTGAGAGTTTTTTCACTTATAATTTTAATTCTGGATGTTAAAAAATCTATTAACATTCTAACTTAGGAAAAATTAAACTTCCTCTATGCTCATGCATTAGCTATCCTCTGCTACACAAAAAATTAATACATAAAAAATTAACATGAGAACTTAGCAGCTCCAAACAACACTGATTATCTCCATTTCCATGAGTCAGAAATTTTGGAGCTAGGTGGTTCACCTAATAAAACTAGGTGGTTCTGACTCAGGATTCCTCATCAGGTTGTAATCAAGACATCTGAAGTAGGCAATTCTGGCTCAGATTCCTTGAATAATAACAGAAAACTTTGTAAGTCTCTTGTGAATCATACTGGGGGGTTCACTCCATAGATAAAAACACGCTGACAAATCTGAGAAACTTCTCTATTCTAAACTTCTGCTAAGTAAGGGACACATCCTTATGCTTCTTTACAGCCTTACTACTTTGATTAAAAGGTTCTCTGAGGCACCACCTCACATCTTTCTGAGGCCTTAACCAAAAGAACTTCAGATGTTCTAGGAATTTAAAACACCTTAATTAGGTGGATCTCACTTAAAATTCCTCATGAGGTTCAATCAAGATATCAGCTATTACTTCAGTTATCAGAGGGCATGCCTGGAGCTTAATGACTTACTCACAAGGTGGCAGACTAATATGGCTACAGCTTCTTACCACATGGATGTCTATCTAGAGTGGCTTGATGTCAGTGTAACATGGCAACTGGGCATTCCCAGAACTAGTAATCCATGAGAGTCAAGTTGCAGTGTTTTTTATTACCCATCTTTGGAAGTTACTACATTCTTTACTGATAACAACTCACTAAGTAATACTACACCCTCGAGGAGATGGGAGGATATTCCACTGAAAGGAAGAATACTAAAACATTTGAAAATCTATCTAAAATTTTTTTTTTAAATGATTAAAAAATAATTAAAACTTGTTAGAAAAATTGGTTTTACTGAAATTACAGTGAAATAAAACCCTTTCATGAGGATTTCTAGTGATATTACATGTTTTTTATTTTATTATGAATATTAAAAACTAAGCAAGTACTTTAGTGCGCAGTGAAGCTAAGATATAACTACTCCTTTAGGTGCATGTGTCTGTGAATAAACTGTTGACTTGAACGCAGAGACATCAGTATGAAGCAGGGATCCTAAGAAGCTAAAACAGAAAACTTATTACTGCTTTCACTACGCAGCATTTTTTACCAGCATTTTTTCACTGCTTTGCCTGTCACTAGAATAAATTTATTTTTTCACTCTATACCAAAGCCCTAACATACACAGTACTAGCAGCCAGCCCGATTATGAAAATAAGGCAATAATTTTTATAAAACCAACTGACTGCTACATTTACAAAGTCTTGCCAACAACTATGTCCTGCAGCAGGTCTTTTTCTCTCCATGTTTTATGTAGAAATTAGGCGAAACTAAATCAGAAGAGTATTAAAATGAATAATCATTAGGCAAGGGAAATACTTAAAATGTGAAAACTACCTTAAGTTAAATTTTAACCAAATTTATTTTTATCAAAAGACAGATTCTGAAAATGGTTCCCCAATTCTAGTACAACATTTTGACTGCTTACAGAACAATATGGAACATTAGAAAACACTTAAATGAAAAAAAAATCCTTTTTCCATTGCATTACATATTTCTTATATCTGAGTAACTGTGACTCACTATATTTAAATAATAAAACCTTCAATACACACATTCATATACACATACAAGAATTCTTCAATTTACAGTAGAGGATGCACAATTAGGATACATCCACTCAAAATACAACTAACACATTAAAAATTGTAAACCCAGAAAATACTTAAGGATGAAGAAAATATCAGTATGTACTTAAGTGAAAAAAAATGCAGGCTATGGCATAATGATATCACCACAGAACAGATTTTTATGCATTGGGTGTACAGAAAAAAATACCAAAGGCAATAATTTAAAATGCGTGGAAGTTATCATTGACAGTTAACAGATTTATGTTTTCTCATTTTCTTCTTTAGACAGGGTCTTGCTATGTTACTCAGGCTGGCCTCAAACTTGGAATACTCTTGCGTCGGGTTTCTAAGTAGCTGGGACTACAAGTGTGCACCACTATGCCTGGATATTTTTAATTTTTTTCTTTAAATGTTGCTATATATCTCAAATTTTCTAAAGTAAACATTTGTTATTTTCTGATTATGAAAGTATTAACATAAGTAACTGTGTACACAAAATATTATGCTCTGTTATCAGGTCACAACTTTTTAAGTTAATGTGAACAGTGAAATATATACAGAGATTTAGGTTCTTTTATGGTTAAAAAAGTATGAATATTTATTGCAGCAAATGTGAAAAATATGGGAAACTATTTAAAAGAAAGTTATACAGCTCAGGATTGCAGTCCAAAGGTAAACAACAAAAATATTTAACATTTTGGGTAATAAGAATAACAACATGTAATTTCTGTTTTTAACTGCTCAATATATTGCAAGTAAATTGGTAAACAATAAAATTTTAAGAGCTGCATGACAGTCACATTACATTGATGGACAGATAGTTCATTTTTTATTATCAACTAATATTTAAATATATACACCCACATAAAACTAAACCCAGACATAAAAACTTTTGTGTATCTCATTTCCTTTTTACACATTACAGCAAATTGAATACTAGATCAACAAGCATGTTTCTATTTATCTTTAAGGCTTAATACATACTAAAAAAACTACTTTCTGGGAAAAAAATGTGCCAACTGTATTTTCTCCAGGCAGTCATCAATCTGTTCACCTCACAAAGACAGCGTGGGACAATGCCTTTTTAAAAAAACTTTTGGTCACTGGTAATTAAAACTGTTAGTTTACACTACCCGCTGGTTAAAATTAACTAAAACATGGTGGTATTCATATGCTTATTAGCAATTTGCATTCCTCTTCTGTGAATTTTTAGTGTAAGAATCTTGCCTGGTTTTTGGGAGGATCTCTTGCCCTGTGAATTTCAGAGTAGCTAATCTCTACGATTTCATGAGCCAATTCCTTAAAAACAAACCAAACTGAAATAAAACTCTCTTTCTACATATTGGTCCTGTCTCTCTGGAAAATCCAAATACAGTAGTGTCTCCAAAAATTTCTTAGTGATCTGTATGTAATTTATCAAAGCTTAGTGACTTCCTCCACGTCTTTTATGTTCAGAAATTCTTTTCAAGCCAAATCACTTACTTGTAAGTCATCTTCTGTTCCTTCAGGTTCAAACTTTAATGGTGGGCATCCTAAGAAAACAAGTGAAAGTTAATTAAGCACAGAATTTTTGCCTTACATTTCAGTATAATGACCAATTGATTATGTCATTAAAACACTTGAAAAGAATGCGGAGATTATTCCTGGCTGCCACGTAACCCAGTCAGAAGCTGGTCAACCCAGTCAGAAGCTGGTCGCAGGTACTGGCTCCTTTGTTGTAATAACAGAGAATAAAGCACATTTTCCTTCTTCCACAGCTACACTTCTAGTTACTTACTAAAGTCATGTTTTCTCTTATAATAAAGGTAAAATAGCTACTATCATTTCATAATTTTTCTTGAATTAGAAATCAAAAATTAACAACTTACAAATCTAGTTATTTAAATACAGAATGACCAAAAATTGCATTTTGTTAACTTTAATAGGAAAATATAACAGTAAGTATAAAAACAATTTTATCAAATTTATTCAATACAAGAATTAACTTGTTGACATCAATGCTTGGGATAGTACATAAACAAATGCACTGTTCAAGTGACACTCAGGGTAAACTGCTAAGTGGTTAAGGTACAGTAGCTAAATTATTTAACCAGAGCTTCATGCAGTATCAAAACATATTTCAGGTGGGCATGATGCCACATGCAATTAACACCAACTACCCAGGAGGCTAAAATAGGAGGCGTCCAAGTTTGAGGCCAGTCCCGGCAACTTAGCAAGATCATGTCTCAAAATAAAAAGGGCTGGAGAATGTAGCTCAGTGGTAAAGCAAGTGGCTAGCATGCGTGAGCCCTAAACTGTACTAAGCATCTCCATGTTTTTACCCTTGGTTTGTTTCATAATTAATTTATTTTTTTCAAATTCTTCTATAAAATACCATCTTAAAAACATACAAATTACAATTCCAACACATTTTGATTCAGTTACTTTATGTGGAAAATTATGCTATTATTAAAGATATTTTCAGCCAGGCACTGATAATCCCAGCACTCTGGGAGTGCTCTGGGAGACAGGAAGATTGAAAGTTTGAGTCTAGTTTGGGCAACTCACTGAGACTGTGTCCCAGAATAAAAACAAAGGCTGGGGAATATAGCTTAGTGTGAAGACCTGGGTCCTCAGTACTGAATGTGGTGACATTTTCCTTCCTAATTAGAAGAAACAAAAAAGCAAATCTTAGTTATTTTTCCCTTTTTGGGAAGAAATGGGTTTTAGTACTATTATTTTTTTTTTCGGTCTGTTTAAGCATAGCCATGAAAATTAATTCTTCCCCCAAAATCTATATGCTCTAGAATTAAACATCTTAATAAACTAGCAAGTATATGAAGAAAGAGCAGACGGGGTTATGGTCTCAGTCAGTCCTCAGTACTGTACTCCAGAGTTCTGTCACTGAATCCCCACCTACACCAGACTACTGCAAGTTCTTTTTGTCTGATTACCAATGTGGCTCATAACACATACCCAAGTGGAATACCACACCCTAACTGTGATAGCTCTACTCTACTGCTCATTCTTCAAACGTTTTTTTCTCTCTTAAACCCTTCTTTTAAAACCTTTGTCTTATCTAATGGCTGTTTATAGGCTATTCAAAATAATAGATACAACGGGTAAGCACTGCTATTTCACAAATAAAAAACTGGCTAAGAGGCCATTATTTCATCTTTACCTATTTTGAGTTTTCAAAGCCTGGTCACCTAACACAAAAGCTGGCTTGTTTAAAGTATGACTACTTTGTGTCAACTTTGAAGAAAGATGACTTCTGGTACATGTAACAGGATGAACATATTAAGGAAATAAACAGGAATGTCTACCTTGAGAAATATCCTCTATAGCTCTTCGAATGCCTCTATCGAATGCCCTAGCATCAGCAGGACTTTGAAAGGTAAGGCCAAACTTCTTGTCATCAATCTTCCAATGATGAAATGTTGGTGTGACCTTATTATAAATGAGGTCTTTTTTAAGCATGCATTCCAAAACCACCTGTCAAAAGTCAAACACTGAAGTTAATACACATATATTAATGTAGCTGTTTGATACAAATTCAGGTGAGGAAAGCTTTACTTTTCAAATAAATATTTTAATAAATTTAAAAATAGAGGTCTTGGGGCTGGGGATTTAGCTCAGTGGTTCCACCATCTGCCTCACAAGCACAAGGTCCGGAGTTCGATCCCCAGTGCCAAAAAAAAAAAAAAGGCCTTGAACTTAATAAAGAAGACTGAACATGGCCAGGCATGGGGGCCCACGCCTGTAATCCCAGCACTCAAGAGGCTGAGGCAGGAGGATTGCTAAATTCCAGGCCAGCCTGAGCTGTACAGTGAGTTGGAGGCCTGCCTAGACTGTATAGCAAGACAGTGTCTCAAAAAAGAAAAAAAATAGACCATGCAAGCTATAAACAGTATTTTGTTGTAAATCCCATGTCAAAAAAATAAGCACATTCTTGTTCCATACAAAATTTCCAGAAGACTTACCAGGAATTACTTCTAAGGAAGAGACCGAGGGGTGTTGTTAAAAAGAAATGAGATTTCTTAAAATCACTTTCCTAAATTTCTTGAAAGATCCATTAACATTTTATTTGAAGAGGCAACTGTCCTTGTGGCCTTTGTAAATATCTGCGCCTTGCCACTTTCTCATACTGAGTAGTTTAACCTTACATTCTGAAGCTTTAGTTTCCTCATCTCAAAAATATGAATAGCAATGAAATACCTCACGAACATGCATGCAAAGAGCTTTATGTATGTGCAGGACAACATACTTTTGTTCACATTTTTCATTTTTATTTTGAAATGAGTTTAAGTTTAAAGAAAAGTAACAAGAATGAAATAAAACTTCCTGTCTCCCTTTTATTCGGATTTGCTAACCTGTTTAACATTTCCTCTCTGTATAAACCCACAAATAAATGTTTATATATTTTACTCTAAATTATTTCAAAGTTACCTATGTTATGTCCCGTTACCCTTTAATACTTGAGTGTTATTTCCTAAAAGCAATGTTGTTCTTTTATGTAATCATAGTACAATTATCAACTCAGGAAAATTTAAAACTGAAATAACAATTTTATGTAATTTGTAGCTTATATTCTAATTTTCACTATGCTAATGAAGACTTTTATACTTTTTCATTTATTTATTGGGGCGGAGCAGTGAGACAGGGCCTCACTATGTAGTTCAAGCTGGTCTTGAATTCACTCTGTAGCCCAGGCTGGCCTCGATTTGGGTGATTCTCCTGCCTCAGCCTCCCACGTGCTGAGATTACAGGTGTGTACTACACCAAGCCTGGCAGTATTGTGTTCTTTTTTAAAACTTCCAATACAAGAACCATTCCAGGGATCATACATCAAATGCAATTTTAAGGTTCAGTCTTTTTCAATATGGAACACGTATCCCACTCTTTGTTTTTTGTTTGATATGGGGATCGAACCCAGGACCTTGTCTTTGTTTTTCATAATATTCGTAATATACTTTTAACAAACGTTTAATTGTCATTGTCACTATTCAAAAATAAATTTGCTTAGTGATCCTAAAAATGTGTCTAATTAATACACAAGTAAAACTATACACCTTATTTTATGAATGCTCTTTAAGACAGAAATAAAAACAATCCAAATAAAACCCAGATTCCATATCCTACTTCACAGCTTCAAAGAACTCATACTGATCTCCTGGCCTCACAAGAACTTGAATACTGAGTGAGCAGGGATGTGGACCTATGTTTTGCCAAATTCTTGGACCTAGAATGGTACACTGTTTATGACTGCTTGGTAAGTACCAAGTGAAAGAGTGTCTTTTCACTGCCCCTCTCTATCCTGGTCAGCATTATCACTTGTATGCCTCTTCCACTCATTTGCTTACAACCCGTTCAGGTCCCTTCACTGCTCTGCAGGTGGAGTGGTGGTTTTCATAAAAAGTGTAAACTTCATCAGAGGACCCCCTTGCTCCAATCCCTTCAACATCGTTTCAAGAATCTTCAGGGCAAAATTCTCCTTGTGGCCTACTAGGCCGTGTGGGCTGGTCTTGGTCTGCTGGAGTTCTAGTCTCATTCCCACTCTTGCCTTGTCACCTTGGGCTCTCAGTGCCCTGCAGTGCTGAGCCTTCTCCCTGGAACCTCTCTAGCACCTCTTCCTTATCTTTAAGATCTGAACCCACTCAGCTTTCTATAAGAAAGCCATTCCTGACCCCTAGACTGAATATAGTCTGCTAAGGGTTCTGCTACACACAATCACCTGTGCTTATAATTTTTAAATCTGCATCATTAGCTGTACAATGCCTGTCTTCCCCATTAGTCTATAAGCTACCTATGGGGATCACTGTGTCCTCAATCCTTACAGTAGCCAGTGCCCATTAGGTACTTAAAAAGCGTTCCTCCTCAGATAAATGCACATTTCCATATTTTCCTATAAATTTCACGTTTTATGCATTCCCCTAGAAACTTACTCATAGATCATAGATTAGGAACTCCTAATTTACACTTGAGCGATTTAGGTTCAACACAAGCATTGGTTCAGAAATTCTGCAAGTTACTATTAGAAGCTACAATAAAATAAATTCACAATGGGGCCGGGGATTTAGCTCAGTGGTTCCATCACTTGCCTCGCAAGCACAAGGTCCTGAGTTTGATCCCCGGTACCAAAAAAATAAATAAATAAATTCACAATGACTGAAGCCAGCCAAGGTAGGAATATAGCAAATGCTACTGCTTCATCTTTAAGGATGATTTTTAAACCTTTATCAGCATAGCATTAACTATAATGATTCTTGATAATTTCTTATTAATTCATGAATAAATAATCAAAAAGGTGATTAGAAGCAATATAACAAAACTGCCTCACGAGTTCTGCTAGTCTCACAATTGTACATGTACTGGAAAAGAGAGAACATACATCCAGGGCTTTTATGAATCAGTCACCTCTGCTAAGTCATTTACGAAAGAATCACTACTTACACAGCAATAACAACAATTCAGGATGAGTTTCAAGAATTCAAAAAGTACAGTACTGGCATTAGGAACTGCTGCAATTTTTTTTTACTATATTCATTAGTAAACAGTAGAAAAAGAAACATTTTAGGAAACAATGTTAAATAAAATTATTACAAAAGAGGCAAACATAAACTGAGTTTGATCCCACAGGTTTTATTAAATAAAATATCACTAAATTGATTTTTAATACATGAAACTATTACTGAGAGCACTTCTCTCAAATATTCTAAAATTAGTTATTTTCCAATTATTTTCTCTAAGATAAAACTTCAACACAAACTACAATAATCTCTACCACTAGTTTTCAGATGGCATCTATTTTTTTACAGACTCCCAAACTTGTAGAAAATTGAGTTGAAGGATGAGCTAGCTTTAAGATGCACTGAGGAGAAAATGGAAAGGATGACTAGCTCTTACTCTGACACAGACATCTGTGCAGAAACATGTTCCATGGGAAAGTCATACAAAAAGTGAATTTACCCACTGTAGCAAATGGTTAAATCCACTTGCTAATTATGAATTAGACCTCATTTTTGTTATTCACTTTATCTAAAAAATAGCATTAAGGAATAAGCATTTTACTATAGATAAAATAGCAGAAAACTACCCTTTAGGACAAGGCTGTAATAATGGTAGTAGATGTTATAAATTTGGAATAGGTAGTGAAACAGAAAAAAAGCAAAAGGCCTATTTATTGGCACAACTACCCAATATCTTCGTAGGTGATTTTACAATACACTTCCTATAACATTTTCCTCAAACATTTTCACAATTCTCACAACCCCTATGTCCGAAGTCTTAACAGTCTCTTACATAGCTAAGTCACACAATGTAAAATAAAGATGGAGTTCTGGCACAACAAGGACAATGTGTGGCATACCTTGGCTAAGAAACAGGCACTAAATGCCAACCCAAAACCAAGAAACAGAAACAATGAGACAGAAATTGTACCAAGAAAGTAGAGAGAAGAATGCTTCAAAAAGACTTTTACTCACCATGGGATCAATACTAAATCTACATTCATGAAAAGTAAAAATAATTTTAAGGGTTTGAAGGATTTTTAAAAATTTTTGACTACCAGGGCCTACTTTTCATTTTCCTTCGTCAACCATACAGAACAGTATGTACCAATTTAAACCCACTGGGGTTTTTATTATATTTATTCTTTATCTTGAGATAACATTAGTATTCATAGGTGCATGGAAACTGAATTGCAAATCCTGTATTTGCATAATTTGCAAAAAAAAACATAGAGAACACCAATTACTGTACATCTTTGCCAAAAGATTTTAAGCAACCAATTCAACAATACCATTACTATAATAAAAAGTAGTGGTAAATTATTCCTGGCCAATAGGAACCTGCACCTATTATTTACCAATGTTGTACAGAAAAAGGGACCCTATAGGACTTAAGTGGTCACTCTCCCAAAACATCATTCACTCATAGAACGCTGTAAAAGAATACAGGACATGAATAAATCTGTGTTCTGGTAAGACTATCCTAAAGGGAATTGTTAGAAACCATCAAAACATAATCTTGGGCTGGGGCACCACACCAGGGGCACTGCACCTGCCTCATAAGCACAAAGTGGTGAGTCTGATCCCTGGTACCAAAATTCCCCCCCCCCCGCCAAAAAAACCCAAAAACCATAAACGTAACCAGGTGTGGTCATGAACTCCTATGAGCCTCGCGCTCTGGGAGGCTGAGGCAGGAGGGTCACAGTTCAAGTCTAGCTTGGCAACTCAGTGAGAGCCTATTTCAAAATAAAGGAGCTGGGGATGTAACTCAGTGCCAACTCCCCAGGTGCCATAATCTTAATACTTGCCTGCAGTTATTAAGCTTCAAATATGCTTAACTAATTCCAATTAAAAGTTAAATAAACTTCTCTCTGGGATTAAACAGTTCTAGAAGTATGTGAATTTCATCAGGCCCTCATGAAAGGCATTCATAAAATGCAAGGTAAAGAAAAATGTCAAAGTGTATCAATGGCCCTACCCATATAAAATTTTTATAAAGCAAATATTAAGCCTAAATCATAAACAACTACAAAGAGAATGTTACCAAAGCAACTTACCAAGAATAACCCTTATTGAGTGATAACTGATCCATTAAGAATATGGTTGGCTAGCAAAGAAGAATAAATTAAAAAGTCATGTTTTAGAATCAGTACTAGAACTATTCTACATTTCTCATTATCTGCAAGTGTCTTGGCATGAAGATTATTAAACTAACAAAAGGTATAATGAAAAAACTACAAAAAGCCACAACAAATATAAGAGCACCTAAATACACACAATGACCACTGAAAAACAAAAACCAAACTTTCACATACCAATAGATTGAACTAGTTTAAGGAGAATGTAACTGTTGCAATCCGACAGAAGGGAGCCAACTTTAGGAAGGTGACTATAATAAGGAAAGGAGGAAAAACAAATATTGTAGGTGCATTTGGTAGAACAACTTTGCACTGCAACACACATCTAAGTTGGTTAAGACACACAAGTTTAAACTCTTCTATCTAGATATGTAAATTACTTTGGGAACCATAAATATAAAGAAGATTTCAAAGTCTTTCAATACAATGGTAACAAAAAGCACAAATACTTATTTTCTTTTTATTCTTTCTTTTGTTAAGGTCAAATAGATGTTAATGAAAAATACAGATAAAGAAGAGAATCCTGGAATTCAAAAAAATAAAAATTACTATAAGATAAATTTATTAAAATTTGATACAGCTGAAGGGAGAGAGAAGTGACTTCTCTATACCAGACAAAGCTAAGAGAGGGAAGAAAAATGGTTAAAGAGAATGGACACTTGTAAGTATCCAAAATAAAATGATTAAGCTATGAAAAACAGGATAGGAACATAGCAAATATACTTCCCAAGGAAGAAGAAAAACTGTGTAAGAGGAATTGACATAATAACTAAGTTTGTGGGCTTTCTAGTTAAGATCAGCTGGGTGCCCGACAGTCTCTGCAAGTTACTATTCTGCTGACTTCTGATAATTAAATGAAGTGCAATTATATTAAGTACTCAAAACCATGGATGACATAGTAAACCTTCACTAAACAGCAGTAGTGGTGGTGGTGGTGCTGGACACTCAGTGCTGCCCTGGTCTGTGGCAAGTTAGTGGCCATGAGAGGATAGGAGGACATTACTCACCAGGGGACATGGGTGCTGAATACAGTAAAGGGAGGAGTTTGAGTGATAAATTCAGGCAGTATGCTAGGACTTTAAAGAGTTTATGGGAATAGACTCTGAAGAGCTTAACAGAGTCTCTTACTTTTCTCTTGTTGTTGAGACAAAATACCCGAAACCCAAAGTCAACAGAGGAAAGGTTATACTTAGCTCCGTCTGTAGAGGTCTCAGTTCATAATCAGCTGGCTCCAAGGTAGGGTGGATGGCAGAGGGGCATCACAGAGGAGAAACAGTTCATAGCAAGAAGACAGCAAAAACAACAAGGGGTCTTACCACTTCTTTCTGCCCCCTTCATCTTATCCAGGCCACTTGGAGTGGGTAGTACTCATGCCCTCAATCCTAGCGCCCTTGAGCCCGGCATTGCACCATGAATCAATTCCAGCATCACATACCCAAGATCCTCTGAAAGGGCCCCCTGTAACTGCATGAAGCTTTAACACAACAAATGCTTCAATTTTTAACACTTTTCCTTCATCTGAAAGAAATTCTAGGGTAAGAATTTATCAGAAGAAAAAGGGGAGTGGGGGACTATGCTCATTAAGTAACTAAAACCTCTAAAGATGTGTTCTAATTTATTTTGGGAAACATGGAGCAAAACCCGTCATAAAATTATTGTACTGTTTGCCAAAGCATTTAAAATAGACCAAGCCAAAAATAGATATAAGTGCACTTTTGTTTTACTAATAACAACTAATAATTTTGGAAAAGTTTTCAATTAGCAATAATCACGCCTTGGATAAACCTCATTGGCTATGATACTCCCATTGCTCAAAGCTACAACTAATAATTTAGAAAAGTAAAATTAAATACATACTTTTAAACTAATACGTACTTTATTATCTGAAAATACAAGGTTCTATTCATGTATAAATCTTCAAGCTCATTGAGGCTCTCCTTGGCTCTTCTACCTAAGTTTTTGCTAACCTCTCCTTAAAAAACTCTCTATGTTCCTTCTCCACTTTCTTCTTCCCCTAGCACTGTCTGGCATATCATTTTATTTATTTACATTCCCCTAAGAACTGAGATTTCCATTTTTGCTCATCTAAATATTCTCAGTGCCTAATGTGGCATACAGTAGTTGCTCAACAGTATGTTACCTGAATGAATGAAAGACTCAGGTTTAAAAACAGAATATTAAGAAGTAATACTGTAGGAATCAATTAAGTTCCTTTAGGGAAAGTAAGGCAACATAGGGGCTACTGAAATATGAATGAGTGGTTCACAAAATTGACAGAAAATTAAAAAGAAAAAAGATGAAGATTAATAATAAAAGATATTGAAGCCATTCACAACCTTGTGAAATTAGGAGAAAACTGGAGGCACAGTTAACAGAGAAGGCATGAAATTGAACAGCAGGAGAGGGGGAAAAACAAACAAACATGAAATGCTGAAATTCCTTAAATGAAACAGTTCTGCGTAAAAACCAGATCCAAGAAAGTGGCCTGTTAAAATGAAGACCAGAAGGTCAAGACAGCGAAGACAGTAGAGAAGGTGATCTGAACAGGGCCGATGGTCAATGGAGAGATTTGTATTAAAGCAGGTGACAGAGCAATGGCCTGCAGGAGAAATTCGGACAATAAAGCTGCCCCACCATTTCAATTCTACTCCCACTCTTTCCCTAACTGCAGTACTCTAGTGAATAGAACCAGTCTCTTTCAGGAGACCAAACTGCTAGGAAGGCTGAACCTAAGGAAAAAGCTAATGCGGGCAATTCATCTTCAGGGGAGGAACACTTCTGTGGAAGAACTGTGGTTTCACAGTGGAGTCATTCACAGAGGCACAGCTTAGCAGAAAATTCTTGTTCTGTACTTACTACAATGTTCAACATGGGAAAGAGGGTTTTCCTTGGTATTTTAAGATTTCCACATGGTAGAAAGGTGACAAAGTCTAATTTTTAATAGAACTACTGCTATATCTACTTCATTTTCTTCCTACAAAATGAATGTTCTAATTTCATTTTAGGCTCCAATAACTTATAAGAAAACTGTATTTTTTAAAGTGTTCTTTTTAAACAACAATTTATTTAATTTTATAAATAAACTTTTTATCTACAACCTAATTACTTAATAATCCTGAAAATGTCTCTCAGTTTCCCTTTTTCTGTTTCAAAATTTAACTTGTCACTGTCAGGCTTGACCTGGTTGTGCAATGCTTAATGAATATGCTCTTTAATTCCAAGCTATGGTCTGACAAGTCACAAAAACACCACAACAAAACAGGCAGCCGATGCAGGTGCTGTCTCTGCTCAACAAAAGCTGTGCTATCTTGGACACAGAACACGGGATGGGATGTTTCCAACATAGAGATAACAACCACAAAGTACAGCACCTTTCCAATGCCAAGTCACCTGAAAATATCCACACACCTGCCCTGATCGCTGCATGGACCCCGACCCTAAACATTCGCTCTGCCCCCTACACAGGACAGACCTCTCTTCCGATGCCCCATGATGCTTTCTGCCTTTTTCAATTCAGTGCTGGCAGCCTCCTGCTTACAGTCCTCGGTCCACCTCTGCCCAGTTTAATAAAGTCTGTGCCTCTTGCTTCCACTAGCCTGCTCGGGTGGTCTCATCCCTCTGTGCCGTTTGTTACAGTCACTGTAAGTTTATTTTGGTAGCTCTTTTACAACCGTGTTTATTCTTGTTCTCACAGAGCACCCGAAGTCATTCAGTTGATCCTAATGCATCTTTCTACCTAGCCTACTCCATCTTTTGTCATCTTGTGTCACATAATATGCTTTTAAAAACACTACTTCACATTAGTAAATTTACATTGCTCTGTCTACTATACTAAGAATACCTGTTTTAGACCCCATGGTAATTAAAATCTTTAATAATTTTTTGATTAGTAATTAGCTTTTTTGTTAAAATGTTGGTAAGATGAGAGTTATAACTTACAAAAGAGCCATGAGAGCTAATGAAAACTAAATGCAAAATAGAAGGTTTCTATCATAAGGAATGTGGACTTCTTTGTAAAGATTACCTAAACAAATGAAAAGTTAAATTTTAGCCAGCATTTTACAAAGTGATCCAAGATAAATTAAAAAATTAAAGGTATCAAAGCTATATAGATTTGGAAGGAAATGGAAGATGCAGTTCATATACATCCAGAGAGAGGTTCTGCAATTCTTTCTTTTCTTTCATCTCCATGGATCTGTGAAGAAGCCTGCTGTTTCTTTAAAATTCTTTCTCAATAAAGCGTGAAAGCCAATTATGTATTATTTTCCAGCCCTTTTCTCCTCAGGCACACACGGGAAAGAGAAAAACTTTAAGACAGCCTGGAAGCTCTTCCTACTAAAGGTCAAACAGTTGGGAAAGTCTAGTTTAGAGTACCAAAAGAAACTCTCCCTCTGGAAGCATCATAAAGGAGAGCAAGTTACAGAAAATCCCCAACTTACGAACATTTGAGTTGTAAACTTTCATAGATATGAATGGACCTCACATTTGGCTTTTTAATGCTTCACTTTATATACGTGCCAAAGGTGTATAAGATTCACTTTGTCTGACTCACAAAGGAACCCAACTTATTAATGTTCTCTCATTCATAGGTCAGGAACTTATTGTACAGGTCACCACAGGAAATAATTATTTCTGATCACTTAAGACTGAGAGAACAAATGAGGGCATAAATTCCATCCAGTTATACAAAATGATACCTTCTTGAAAAATCCTGGGCAGACTGTTCTTTATTAATATGTAATACAATGTAAATGCTATGTAAATAGCTGTTAGACTGTATTACTTAGGGGATAAATGACAAGGAAGAAAAGTGTGTACATGTTCAGTATGGGCACAAATATTTTCAATCCAGTTGGTTGAATCTGCAGATGCATAACCTGCAGATATGGACAGCTGACTGACTAACCCTTTGAGAAGTCTAAGGAGACTTATTTTTAGTACAAGCTACTGTAAATCAAAGGCTGGAAAATCTGTCAAAACACTGCTTCCCTCATCATTAATAAAAGGCATCTTTCTGCTCCATCATGGATACCAGTATTCTGATTTAAAAACATCTTTTAAGGGCCAGGGGTTTAGCTCAGTGGTTCCGGTGCCTGCCTCGCAAGCGCAAGGTCTCAAGTTCGATCCCCGGTACCAAAAATAAATAAATAAATAAATAACATCTTTTAAAATGTTATGTAGAATGTCTTTATTAGTAAGTGGCCATATATATCTTATTATTTATTTTTTCTTAAAGGGCACAAGTTTATTTAATAGGGTTATGACGGGCAAGGGCTTCATTTCTATAAATTGTCTAAGGCAGAGATTCGAAGATGTGGACTCAGGGAAATGGGTAAAAAACAGATTTTAGCAGTTGTCTTTTACATAATTGTTACATAGCAAAACTATCAAAATGCAGTTTATTCACTGAGAAAGCTTCAAAAAGAATGCTATCATTAATTTGGGAAGAACCCTATAGTCATAGTAGTTATTCACAGAGCACTTTACAAAGAAAATATCAAGAAATTATAAACCACAAAAAAGAAGTAGAATAAAACTGACCCATAAAACAGCTATTTAGTGATACTAGAATGTATGTACGTAGACTTCAATTACATTGGTGAATTCTTGAGAAGGAGTGGAAGTGAAGTATACTACCCAACAGAGCAGGCCAATAGTCTGCTTATTTCAATGTTATTGTCTCATTTGTTGTGGGACGCTTAACATTTTGCTATTTTCAATTTATAGCTATGAGTCATTGTCTAAACCTTTGATCATATAAGTTATGGGGACTGCTTTACTACAGAAAGTTTTGCTACAGTTAATCCTATATAAGAAATATGGCAATCCTCCAACTGAAAGCAATTTTTTCTTTGTATCTATATTATTATTCTTATTTTACAAATAGCTTTCCTCAAGGAGAAATGGTTAGGTGAAATAACAGTTACTATGATTCCTGATCAGTACTTCTAGTATCAGGGTTCCATACTCTAGGAGTAGGCTAACTACTCTACTTTTTTCCTCCTTTCTTAAGCCTTGTCATGGGGTGTAAGTTTATGTTCTCTATGAATTCCAGGTCAATTGCACTAGCTTTTTGTTAAAGCCATACTCTGAACATTCACAGGTGCCATCAATCAGAGCTATCTCTGACCAGCCTCATTTCAAATTATAAAGATTTGGTTCTGAACTGTCTGTCTTTATTAATAGACCTAATACGCTATTTTACTGATTTATTGCTCTATTTTACATCTAGGTATCTTTTCCTTGTTCTTGTACTTTTTCTAAGAAGTTCTTTTCTCCAACTCTTACTCCATTACTGGACTTCTTTCTTTTCCTTTTTATTTTTACTATATAATAAATTTTCACAAAAACCACCTTAGATCCTTACTATGCTTCTCAGTTTCTGAAATAACATTCCCAGTTATCATTAGCTCAGATAAGAAGCATTATAGTCTAGGACAGGTATTATCTAAGGTATAGGACAGGTATATCTGAGCCTTTTCTTAGGTATATGTGAGCTTATAAAAGCATTTGCAAATGCCAAACACTACTTTAAGGCCAAAACCACTTCTAAATACTTAAACTCTTTAAAGATGACATATTAAATTTATTATATTCACTTCTGACTTCAACTAGGGTTCTTATAATACTAAAACCATATTCTAGTTAATTGAGATACACTGTACAACGTATAACATCAAAGTAAATTATAAACTCTCAAACACTGGACCTGAATGTCTTTCAAGATGATTTAAGATAACTTCCTTTAACTGAGGAATAAATTGGGGCATAGACAATTTAAGCAACTTTCTGAATTACTAAAATAATTCAGTAGTAAAAAAAATATGGAGGCCAAAACCAAAAAGGCTGTATTCAAAATGTTCATGTATGAAAGAATTATTTAGATCTTAAAATGCATTTCCAACAGAAGTAAGACAGAACCTAAACTGGCTCATAAACCATCCACAAATATATATTTAAGAGGGATTCTGTTATTCTCAAAGGTCTTAGAAATTCTGGCAGTTTAATTAAAAGATAGCAAATAACTAACACCAAATGCTGGACTGAAATTCCAAAATATATACATGTAAGGAAATATTTATCTAGGCAAAAGACAGTATTGTCAACAATTAGGCTGGGCATAGTAGCTCACACCTAAAAAATCCAAGCTACATGGCAGGCTGAGCAAGAGGATTCAAAGTGTAAGGCCAACCTGAGTAACGGTGAAATCTTGTTTCAAAACGTAAAAAGTAAGTAAACAGGGGTGGGGATGCAGCTAAGTACTCCTTAGGTTCAATTCCCAGTACCAGAATTAAAAAAATAATAAGCAAGAAAGCAAGAGAGAGGGAGAGAGGGAGAGAGGGAGGGAGGGAGAGAGGGAGGGAGGGAGGGAGGACAGGCTGGCCCCAAGTAGTTGTATGAGCCTAGGCAGCGGGGCAGGAGTCTGCTGCAAAAGTCCAGCCAGATATGGATGGTCTCTGCTGAAACTACTCCACTCTCCCATGGTAGTGTGAAAGTAGTCAAAGACATATGTAAAAAAATGCTTCTTAAAATCAAAACACCCTTTATTTACAGACACTGAAACTGAATTTCATATAATTTTCACGTATCACAAAATGATTCTTTTTTATCAACCATTTTAAAATACAAAAATCATTGATAGCACAGAGTCCTGTGGCAGGCCGGAATTTAGCCTGTGGACTAGTTTGCCAATCTCTGTTTTGGGAACAGTGGGGAGAACTGGTTCAATAAGCAGAGGGAGGGCTGCGGATTTAGCTCAGTAGTTTTGCTGCCTGCTGTGCTAACACAAGGAGCCGAGTTCAATCCCCAGCACCAAAAAAAAAAAAGCAGAGGGACTGTTCACCAACGTTCCGGCATTACACCAAACAAATGGAGCACTCCTGCCTACTAAGTATATATTGTCAGATCCACTCTGAAAAACTATCATATTCTACTGTCTGACACAAAATGAGCTCCAGAAACAATCACTGAGTCATGGCAAAAACAACTCTCATATATAATATATAATCATGATTTTAAACAGATTATCCATTTTATAGAAAATATCCTAAAATGACAGTGACAGATGTATTATTCATTACCATTTTGTCCCTGAGCCGCTCTCCACGGATAAAAAAGTCAGCACAGCCATTCTCTTCCTGAGGAGGGGCTTTGAAGACAGTGACGCTGCTTAGTCCACTCCCTCCAAGTGGTAACCATCCACCACTGGAGTCATCTCGGGTCATCACCACAGCTCGCACTCGTGCATAACTATTACTAAAACAGATACAGAGATAAGGAATTAGCTTTTCCATAAGCAAAAAACAGCCAAGCTGTCAGTCTCGTTTGAGCAATCAATGACCACATTAATATACGGTGACTAAAGTGTTTACTATTTTGAAGACAGCCCACAAAAAGTAACCTACTTGAAAGAGGTCAAAACTCACAAACTAACTTTAAAGGTTATCCTTTATTTTGAAGACTAACTTTATAATAAAAGACTACAGAACACTTACTTGAATTTACCACTGTACACAGTTTGAGTACATCTGATTGCATAGAGGAGGTTGTGGAGGATTCGAGACAAATACTGTCAAACTACACAGGCTACCATCAAATGTTTTTATGTGTCTACTTACTCGAACATAATAACTGGGACAAATTATTACTGTATTTCAGCACATTTAATTGTGGGATCTCTTAAATTCCTGGGATATATTATAAATAAAATGTTGAAACAAGCTCAAGCTTAGATGCTACATTTTTAAATTTCTTTTACCAACAGGAAATCTGAATTATTTACACAAATCATATAAAGACAAATATTCTATTTAAATTGTTCATCAAGCAAATCTGTTTAGAGGAGCCTTTCATACCTTCTTTTTGGTAATTCTATTCTTGTTTTTTTTTTTTTTTTTTTTTGGTACCAGGGATAAAACTCGGGTCCTTGCGCTTGCAAGGCAAGCAACAGAACCACTGAGGTAAATCCCGGGCCCTGGTAATTCTATTCTTAAGAGACGACATTCTAGTTCTATTTCATAATCATTTCCCAATATTAATAATGGTTCCTTACAGAAAATCTGGTAAATGTTTAACATATTAAATATTGTGCACAACTGACATCTAAGTCTTTTACTCTGAAGCTTTCAGTAATTACAAATGAAACTCTAAGAACAGTATGCCTTGCTGGCTTCTTAGAAAATGTACTGAATGTAACTGTTAATCTTCAATAATATGAATATCATTTGAGGTTCTATTTAACAGTTCTGTACTTCTTAGTGTATCTCTGCATGTTCTAAGTGGTTCGCTGTGATTCCTGTGGTCATTGTACTTATAAAGAAAGCCTTCCCTTGCTTTTTAAAACTTTATATGTGCATTTACTTTATTGAAGTGTTCTTTACATGCAGTAATTTTAAATATACAAACTTCAATAAGTTCTCACAAATCTATGTATCTGTGGCTACAGTCAAAGTATCTGTGTCCCCCTGAAGTTTGTATGTTCAAATCTGTTAAGGTTTAGATCTAAAATGTCCCCCAAGTCTCAAGTTTGAACGCAGGGCCTGATCAGAAAAAAGCAGGTCACTGAAGGTGTGACTTGGAATGGTGCTACCTGGCAGCCATGCAGTGAACAGATTTTCTCCACTCAGTGTTCTGCCATGAGTTTTTGCCTTAAGAACAATTAATCATGGACTGAAGTTACTGAAACAGTGAGTCAAAATAAACCTCCACCTTTAAGTTGCAGGTCAGGCATTTCGCCTCAGTGACATGAAAGTGACAATTACAAAATCCTTACCTCCCCAAGGTGATGGCAATAGGAGGAAGGGTCTCTGGCAGATGATGAAGTCACTGGAGCAAAGCCCCAGTGGGATTATTGCCCTTACAAAAGAGAACCCAGAAAGCTGTCTCATTCTTTCTACCTGTGATGACAGAGCTGGAAGATGATGTCACCATAAGCCAGAAAGTGGGCCTTCACCTAACAGCGAATCTGCTACCACCCTGATGTTAAGACTGTCCATTCTCAAGAAATGCATTTCTGCTGCTTATAAGCTACACCATTTATGGAGTTAGAGTACTCCAAAAAGACCAAAACAAATGTATAACCAAAACAATTATTAAGATACATAGCATTTTTATTACTTCAGAAAATTGCTTTATGCCTTTTTCCTATCAAATAGGTAATTGATGTTCTGACTTCTGATGTATAGATTAGTTTTGCCTATTTGGGGCCTTTCCTACAAATGAAATCCAACACAATTATAACTGGTACCCTCCCTTTTTGCTTGACTTCTTTTGCTCTTTATGTTATTTTGTGTATCCTAAGTTCATTCTTTTATTTTTAATCAAGCAGTCCTTTAGCTGAATAAATGTACCACAATTTATTCTTTCTTATACTGATGAGCAGTGGGACAGTTCCCAGTTGTTGGCAATATGAACAAAGCTCTTGTACAAGTTTTTTTTTTTTTTGTAGAGCTGTTCTTGTTTCTCTTAATTACCTAGAAATGAAATTAATGGGTTATAGGCTATGTTTATCCATGTAAGAAATTAGCAAGCTCTTTTCCAAAGAGGTTGTGCCATCATACACTC
This sequence comes from Heterocephalus glaber, assembly GCF_000247695.1. Next base: position 5,542,079 of record NW_004624804.1, on the reverse strand, counting down.
CATCAATAATGTACGATAGTTTCATGTGCTCCATCTTTGATATTTAGTGTGTTCAGTCCTTTTAATTTTATTTCAATGTATACATAGTGGTAACCCACTGTAGTTTTAATTTGGAGTTCCTGACAACTAATGATGCAGAATATGTTTTCATACGTTTATTGGCATTTGCTTATCTTCTTTTGATTTTTACAAGTTCCTTACATACTCTAGGCTAAGTTTTGAATCAGAGTATTATACTTCTAAAGCTGCACTGTGTTGTGGTGAAGCGTGAGAATTCCAAGGTCAAACTTCCATAAGGTGGATCTTGGCTCAGCAACTTAATAGCTGCATGACCTGGAGAAAGTTACTCTTTACTAAATGTCAACAGTGCTAATATATAATATACTATGTACATATTAATTATTATGACAAAAACCATTTAATTAAAACTGAAGAAGCTATCATTTTGTAATTCAAAGGCAAGACAAGAGAGTAAAATTTGCATGGTAAACTGTAATCCTTTATCACTAGAGTCAAAATAATTGTTTATATAGAAGCTCTGATAGATTTTAGTGTTTACAAGCAACAACTCTAAGCTTTTTAGCACTCAGTTATTCAGGGACTCTTAACAGTTTCTTATCTGGGCCCAATTTTGCCAGTCTTCATTTGGAGAATTAGTCAGAAGAGGTATGGATGTGTAAACTTGGTTGGTATAGACATCAAAATGTATTCTTCTGGGGTGAGCTGGAGCAAATATTTCTACTACAAATAAACAGGACATGTATCTTGAGATCATGTGAGCATTGCTATGTAATAACCATTTTTTCAGGCTTTGACTCTAAGGCACACGAAAATGCTCTTAAAAGATACTGCTTCATTTATTTTTCAAAAAAATGTATTTAAAACCTAAATTGTATCTAAACTTCTAATGACCAATCTTATTTGAACAATTAAATACTTCCTTTCACACACAGTAGAGGCATTGACATGTTCATGACAGGGCTGTGATTTATGTGTCTTGCTGCCTTCAGGAGACTTGAACCACCAATGGGTACATACATGTATGGCTGTCCCATTGTGTGGCTTTTCATTAATTTTATTAGTATAAAGACAAATAAAAGTGATTAAATTCGTTTGTACCATCAGTGGTACAAGCCGGTGGGAACATGTTAAACTACTACCTGAATCTATTTAGTGCTACTGTAACGGAAGACAGTCTGGATAATTTATAAAGAAAAGAAATTTATTTTCTACAATTCTCAAGCCCAAGAAGCCCCAGTGCAAAGGCAGATTCCTTGTCTGATAAGTGGCTGGTTCTTTTTCCAAGACAACTTTCCAAGTAGAAGTTGCCTTGAACACTGAGATCTCAGAAAGGGAGGATCACAGGTCAGTCCAGGGAACAAGGGCATGAACTCCACCTGTCCTGCCCTTTTACAGGGGTATCAATCCATTCTTGAGGGTTTCACTCTTATAGCTTGATAAATGCTTTCCAAAAGGACAAATGTCCTAATACTATACAGCATTGAAGATTTAGTTTCAGCATGAATTTGAGGATGCAAAAACATCAAAACTACTGATGGACAAGTCCAGGTGAGATGTAATGTTGGACTGGACTAGGGTGATAATAATGGACAAGGAGAAGGACAGGCTGATTTAGGTATATTTGGGAAGTAGAGACAAAATGTTTTGTTGCTAAGGTTGTAACTGCAAGGCAAGTGTTTCAAATCATCTAGAATTATCAACAGTAATCATAAGACTTGTTTTCTACAATTTTCAACTGGTATTTCAATACTTAAAAGAAAGTGAAAAAACAAAAAGACAAATTTTTGCCTCAGTTGTAATGATCTATGTAAGTTTCTTTTGAAATAGAAGTACTACATATGAGCCTAAACTCTAAAATTATATTTTAATGTATTTGGTGGATAAATGCATATTATGGCTGCATTTTCAGATTTGTACAGAGGCAAAATTTTCCTAATAATCAAATGAAGGGTATAGTTATTTTTTAAAAACCTCCAAGCCCTAAAGGTTTTAAATGCTGTGTCCTTGGCTTGAAGTGATCTTTTTTAGTTACTTTTCTCCCTTGCAGCACCTCCTTGCTCTGTAATTACTAATGCCATTATATACCACCCAATGCTGGAAAAGCAGAACGTCCAAGGAAGACAATCTAGATAATGTACTAAATGTCTTTTTGTTTTATGTGTCTGCTGTAAGGGAAAAAAACAGGTTTAGAGCACTGAAGATGTTTAAGTCAGGCTTCTTACTGAACACATAGACTCTACCCATACATTATAGTATTTCTTAGTATACCAAATACTTGAACAGCTTTAATGATTCTCATTCTTCCCATTTCCTTTTTCTCATTCTTCCCAACTCTGCCTTTTCTTCCACTTTCCTACAACATGACGTACACAGAGCCCAGTGCATACCAGAAGACATTAAACACTCCAGACTTGCTGGGGATGTAGCTCAGTGGTGCCTCACCTGCCTGGAAAGAGCAAGGTCCTGAGTTTGACCCCCAGTACAGAGGAAAAAAAAGACAAAGAACTCTAGAGTCATATGTGTTAGCAGAATACATGGAATGTTTTCATAAACTCATGGTAATTATACTAACTGAAGTTCAATTTTGTCAGAATAAAGTTAAAAAAATTGTTTATAATGTTTATAAATTAAAATTCTCTGTATTTCTTATTTTTGTTGCGGTTAGCAGCTCATGTATTAAGTGTAACATCTTTCCGTTCAAGTCTGTAACTGGAAAAAGGAGTTACCAAGCACCATGGCATAATACTGATTCATAACTGGTCTTATATTGGTCTCATTTTCATAATAGTAATGTATTTTTGTTCCCTTGCAGTAATTTTATACTTATGCTGTTACTCCATTTAACTAGCACTCAAGTCAATCAATTCGTAAGAAAATGTTATCTAGACAAATCTATAAATCAAAGGACCTAAACACCTTTCCCAGAGCAACCTTGCTCTTTAGATGAAAAATTACCCGATGCCCGTTCACCTCTTGGAAGGGACTATTTCTAAAATTGTATTCAAATGTGAGTTTTCAGCTATGTGTGTATTTTCTTCAGGGGAAATAGTACATAGCTTTAATCATAGTTGCAACACCAACAATGATTACACTGCCCCACCAATTTAAGAACCACTGTTATATAAACAAAGAAAATAACTTGGACTGCTCTTTCGCTCAGGTCTGTTTCCCAACCTTGGATAAATCTGTAATTCATGCTAGCCATTTATAATATTTCAGCTGACTGATCTTAAAATTAACACTTCTAAAATAAATTATTTCCTTAGTTCTTTCTACCCTTTCTGTACTTCTCTCCTTTCTAGGATATTAACTAAGACCTTGATTTTAGCTCAGTGGGACCCCTTTGGATTTCTGGCCTCCAAATTGTAACAATAAATTTCCTACTGTGTTTAGCCACTATGTTTTTTGGTAATTTGTTCCAAAGCAACAGAAAATGAATACAGTACAAAACATGAGAGAAACCTTCTTGAGGATATGCAGGAAATCTATGTACAGGAGACAAAGATAATTGTTCTCCATTTGTAACTACAATTGTATTAAAACACTGCCCCCACCCCCGGCCCAGTTGAGATGATCCTTAAGATTCCTATGTATTCAGTAGAGCAAGAATTTGTTAGTTTTCCATTGAGGAATGTTTATAATGGCAAAATACCCTGTGCTCTACAGTATACTTTAAGCAAACATTTACCATCTAAATATCAAATATTATTACAGAGACTGGGAACAGGAGAAAAAGGAAGTACCATATTTAACGGAAGCAGTTTAAGATGATATAGTGCTTCACAGTACTGTACTTGCTTTCCAAACAATGTAGAACAAAGATATTAAAATAACCATGTCACTCCCCATTACTCTTTTCACTTAACTGGTGGGCACTATTTATACGTTACATACACAAGGACTGAGTTTCATTACAAATATGGAAGTCTGAATTACTTTTTCAGCATTAATAACTAAAACTGGAGAAAACATTTTCTATGTAGTTACCATCAATCCAAAACACTACATGGCATTCTGTTTAAAAGCTCCTAGGTTCCAAAGGTGATGCTACTAACTAAAAGTTACAGCCTTGGGTAAATTACTTAAGCTCTCTGTACCCCATTTTCCTGGTCTATAAAACAGGGTTAATAACTATCACAGTGTTATGAGAAGCACATCAGTATGAATGTAAAGTGTTAGCCTTTTGCCTGACTTAGGTGTCTAATAAAAATTCTAACAACTTGATTTATTAAGTCAACTTTCTGATCTTATAGTATCTGCATTCTGAAACTGTCCGAATGTATCTCATTTTGTATTTATATGGTTTTCTATAACAAACCCAGAAGGCAACCTTTAAGAACTTGTTTGGAGGATCTAGCCAGGGAGCGCAGCGACTTGTATGTCCCTGACCAAGAAAATGGTCCTCCTCTATAGGGGTGGTTGTCCTCTTCAACTGAGTGCGCAGCTTTGGGAGGGACTCACCTGAAGGGAGGAAGGGGACACGCACCTGGCCAGCCAGATCAGCTAAATCAACCCTCGCGATCAATGGAGTGACAGATGTTGCAGCCAGATCACCCTCACATCCAGGAACCACTTTAACAAAGAATCATTTACCACAGCTATGATTCAAGTAATCAGTTCTCTAAGTCTTCCACGAAATGCTTAAATGATGGAAGAACTTATACATAACCAAGTCACAGACATCTGGGAAGTCTTCCAGAAAGAGGTAAAATAACACTAAAATCTGAAGGACAGAGTGATTCACAAATTATAACTTCAGAAGAAGTTATTTTAAGTTCTGAACAACAGAATCAATCTACCAAAGTAGTTCAACACTGTAACAACTCTGTGTGCTCCTGTCTTAGAACATCACTACTGCCTATTCCTCATGACACCTCAATTATTCCCACAATGATCCTTTGATTCCCAAGTTCTCTAGGTCTAGGTGAGCAGAACTGAACTATAGTATTCATCATCAACAAGAGATCAGAACACAGAAGAGAAAAAGCCAGTATTAATACTAAGATTTATGATGAGGTAAACACATTAGATAAAATGTGGAAAATTTTAAAATAACCCTATAGAAAGAAGCTCTAAGATCCACAGGCTATTAAAACATAAGGCAAATTCACAGTTGTTTGTGATGGTACACCTGTATCCACGCTATTTAGGAGACTAAGGCAGGAGGATTGAGAGTTTGAGGCCAGCCAGGTCAACAGTGTGAGGCCCTGTCTCAAAAATAAATAAATAAATAAAGCTAAGAATACAGCTCAGTGCTCCCTGAGTTCAACCTCAGTACCAGAAAAAAGAAAAGAAAAAGGACAACTCAGAGAAAAAACTAGCAAAGTTCATGGATAAAGTCCATAGAAAAAAAATAACTGTCATAAAATATACAAAAAGAAATGCAACCTTATTTACAATAAGAATGCAAATCAAAAAAATTACAAAAGGCATGACATTTGTTAATACCTAAGTTGCTGAAGATATGGGGGCGTAAGTTAGTATGACAAGTTTTCAGAGTCCTTTGGAAATACCAATCAAAAATTTAAGATGCACATATTCTCTGACTCATCAAATTCAAAATTACAAAAAGAGTGGTAGAATACTCTGAAATAGCAACAACTATGTGTCGAGTTTAGGGACTGGGAGATTTAAGAGTTTACAAGGCCTGCTATCCAATTTGTACTGTGCTAATACACAGTACATTTTAAGAATGGAGGGCCAGGGATTTAACTCAGTGGTTTTGCCACCTGCTGTGCAAGGGTCCATAACATTTCTCTAGTTAAAGATAGAAATAATGAAGGTTTAGTTCAGAGGTTTTTCTTACAGTGAGATTTCCATGACTCCTCAATTTTTCCACACCCAATTAGCACAGTAAGTCACAAAGCAGGGGCTCAAATAAGGTCTGAATAGGAAGCTTATGCTCTTTGAACTTTATGACTGCCAGCATTGACAGTATGATTTATTGATTTTAAACGTAGTATTTACAGAACCAAGGATTTAGCTCAGCAGCACAGCACCTGCCTGGCAAGCATGAGGTCCTGAATTCAATCCCCAGTACCAAAAGAAAAAGTACTTACAATTATATGCATTCAGCTAATCAAAAATAAATTCTTAGGCAGGCATGATGTTACATACCTGTAACCACAGCACTCGAGAGGCTGAGGCAGGAGGATCACCGTGAGTTCAAGGTCATCCTGGGCTACATAAGTGAGTTCAAGGCCGGCCTTGACTATATAATGAGATCCTCATCTCAAAAGAACCAAAAAAAAAAAAAAAAAAGTTCTTTTATCTCATTCTTCAATTTTAAGAAGTTGTATGTAGGATTCCTGTAAGCTGAAAGGGAATTTCTTACACTCTTTATGCACACACACGTGCACAAATACACACCTGCCTGCATGTGTACACAGTATACAAATACTAGTATGGAAAATTTAGTGTAATTCCTGCTTACGGAGTGGTCTGAAGTGTACACACAAGGCTTCAAACCAGAAAGAATTTATTTTTAAAATAAAATGTACTTCATTTTAAAGTTGACTCTGGCCAAGGGTACCGCATTAGCTCTAGATTTACAAAATCCTTGAACTCCAAACAGATTGCCACTTCTCAATTTAAAATTCCTGAAACTGAGTCTTGAAACTCTGAAGTAATCATGCACCTAGAAAGTTAACCCACTCAAATGAAAACACCTGAAAGTATAATTATTATGGTTTAGATCTACAATGTCCCCTGACAGTCTCACATTCAGAAGGGGTGCCTTGTTGGAAAGGGTGGGTCACTGGGGCATGATTTGGAAGGGTGTATCCCTATCCCAAACTCCTTCCTTCTCTTGATTTCTGACCGCTATAGGTAGAGTACTTCTTTTCCTCTTCCAGGCTCCCCCCTGCCATTCTATCTCTGCCCTACAGCCAGCTGACCAGGGACTGAAAACATGAGTCAAAAAAAGTCTTTCCTCCTTTAATTTGTGGGTAAAGGGTATTTTGTTCCAGCGACAAAAAAGTGGCTAAGAGGGCTGAGGATTTAGCTCAATGGTGCCGCCACCTGCCTTGCAAGCAAGTTCAATCCCCAGTACCAAAAAAAAACAACAACAAAAACTGGCAAAGACAGATTTTGGTACTAGGAGGGTATTGTTGCTGTGGTACAGCTGATCATATGATTCAGAAGCCCTAGAACAGAAGTGGTTTATGGGCAGAGTTTTGAAATGTGTGAAGACACCAGCTAGAGAAGCCCTAAAATGCTGTAAGCCAAGCATGATGGGAGATTCTGGTCAGCAGTAAGAGCTACACTTCAGTTTTCAGAACAAGGACTTCACTGGCAGTTGGACTAGAAAATATGTTATACTCTAGCAGAAAATTTGTCTATATTTCGCCTGTGTCCTAAGACTGAAGGAGACTTAAGATTAAGGGTGGCAGACTAATTAACCTGGCTGATTCGGAAATTTTGAGGCAGCCCAACATTCAGGCTTTGGCATAGGTATTACTGGCTGCTTTTAACCAGATTCATTGTAAAAATCAGGAGCAACTGGGAAAGCTGAATAATCTGAAAAATTTCCTGTTTTGCTACAAAGAAAGTGCTTGTGCAATGTCAGGACAAAGCAGAGTACAGTTGTAGAGAAAACTAACATTAACAAGGATCCATATATTTTGCATCAGGACCATAGAAAAGATGGCTTGAGGGCATCTTGGGAACAAGTAAGACCCCAACCCTGCAGGCTCAAAGGCGCAAAACTGTAAAACTTCCATTTGAAATGAGAACCCCTGGACCTTCTATTCTACAAGGTCCACCTAGGGACTGTTTCCTGAGATTCAATTCACAGTGCTCAGTTATCCAGGCACTCAGAGGCCACTAGAGCCATGACTCAAGGGGGCTTAGCTACTGCTTGAGCTGGTGGCCGACCTTAGTATCATCCACATAGTGCTGGGTTTTCAGGTATGCAGAATGCAAGAGTGAAAGGATTATGGAGGCTTCCACACAGATTTTGGAAGGCCTGGGAGGCCAGACATTGTGGCCTTTAGAGGACAGTGCATGAAAGCTATGGGAGTGAAGCCAAAAGTACACTGAGGATGATCCTCGGAGTTGGAAATGCCAGAAACATGGAGCATCTGCTGAGGAAAGTCACAAGCAGTAGTGAAACCAGCCCAGGAGAGAGGCCACAAAGGCTCAACCAGCAAGGCTACAGAGGCTACCCAAGACCCTTAGAGCTCACATCTCACTACAGCTTGCTCCCAGTGCTGGACACAGACCTACAGGATTTAACACATTTCCACTGACCTGAACCACCAGTGATACATGCAAGACTGTCCCATCAGGCAGTTTGTACTACTGGTGGTAGAAGTGGTACAGTCATGCATGGGACAGTCATGTACCACTGGTAGTTCAAGCTGCCAGGCACCTAGACATGAGTTACGGCCCCATTGTGAATGTGTTCATGTGTGCCCTGCTGGGTTTAGGTCTTGCTTTACTCCCATTCCTTTCTAGTCCCCCATTTCTCCCTTTTATAATGAGAATGTTTACCTTGCGCCATTTTTATGTCAACAATGTTTAACTTACTTTCTTATTTTTATAGGGGATCACTACTAAGAGTTTCCCTTGAATCTCAGAGTCTGTGGACTGGATTTTTCAGCAAAACTGGAAGAAGACATTGGCAACTCTGAGATGGAATACATGCATTTTGCAAAATAAGAAAGATCTGAGCCTTTTGGGGACTGGGTCAGAACATTATTGTTTATATCTAAAATGTCTCCTGAAGTCTCATTCCACAGTGAGGCCTGGCTGGAGGGGCAGGTCAATAGGGGCATGACTTGGGAGGGCATGTTCTTGTCCCAGCTCTTCCTTTTTCTCTCTGCTTCCTGGCTGCCTTGAGTTAAGCACTTTTTTCTCTCCCATCCTGTTTCTGCTTTGGACCATGGACTATAAACCATGAGCCCAAATAAACCTCTCCTCCTTCAAGTTTTGAGTATTGGGTATTTTGTCCGAGTGACGAAAACATGGCCAAGACAGAAAGGACAATTCCCTAAAGAAATGTAGATCTTACAAGATAGAAAGTTAAGGTTATGTTCAACAGACTGAAACTACAGTCATTGCAATGTCGAAGGGGGAAACACAGGCATAAACTTAAGAACAGGTAAAAGAAAAAAATTAAAATGCATGGTATATCATGAAAGAAGATACATAAAATATGCATAATATGTGTTATTCTTGCATGAGTTGGAAGATCACTGATGACATTAAACATGAGTTAGACTAAATAGGAATCCTGGTAGAAGGCCTTACGTAGTAAAAAGGGAACTAATCTAGGCCTCTGTGTGGGAGAGATGTAAGATTAAATTGATATTTAAGAATAATTATAATGAAAAATTGATCAGGAAAACATGGAATAGCCAAAAAGGAGAGAAAGACAGCTAGAAAGATGCTATTTGAATCCAGCTGCTACTTTAACAATGAAGGCTGGGCATACAGCAATGTTTTTATAGGAAGAGCTAGAATGCAGAATGCTCGATCTATTCTTTTGAAATATCATGAGCAAGGAAAAAGAGTATTAAAAGCTAACCTCCATGACTATAACCCTGCAGAGATTTGGTCCACTGATGATGAAGGATGTAAAAATAAGTTGTCAATCTAGAGTAAGAGCTCAATTAAATATGGTTTTAATATATGGATCTTAAATTTCCCCCAAAGCCCACTCGCTAAAGGTTTTGTCACCAGCCTATGATGCTAGTGGTGGCAACATAAGGAGGCAGGGCCTAGCAGGAGTAAGTCAGGTCACTGGAGGTACTTGAAGGGAATTTAGGGACTGGGCTGTTTCTTGTCACTTTCCAGCTACCATGAGGTGAGCAGCTTTGCTCCACTATGTTCTCCCCACCATAATGTGCTCTCTCACCACAGGCTCAAAACAACGGGGCCAAGTAACCACGGACAGAAATACTTGAACCTGTGAGCCAAAATAAAAGTTTTATATTTTGTTGTTACTCTCAGGTATTTTGTTGCAGCAAGTGAACGCTAACTAACATTAGATAAAAAGATCCAAAGAAAGTAACTACAAAGACATGGAAAAACATGGAGAGGCTAAGTAACAATACCTAACATATAAAAGATGCTTAATTTAGAAAAAAAAAATGGAGCTGGGCATGCTGGCACACACCTGTAATCCCAGCACTCTAGGAGGCTGAGGCAGGAGGACGGCAAGTTCCAGCTCAGTCTGGGCAACTCAGCCACTTACCATGACTCTGTCTCTAAATGAAAAAATAAAAAAAAATATACTACACTATACCATATAATAATAAAATAATGGGCTAGGGATGTAGCTCTTAATGCAAAGGCCCTGGATTCGATCCCTGGCAGCCCCAAAATTGGGGATGAGGGTTGAAAACAAGCCAAACAATCTATTAAGCAGAAAATACCCAAAGATGAACTAAGACATTGCTGTTTTTTAATATTCACAATACCACTAATAATATAAGGGCAATAATTCTTATGAATTGCCACTGAAGTTCAGAGGAAAGGTGATTCATTCTGGTAATGAAAGTTCTAAAAGTCAATCAAAAGTCTGCAAAAGAAAAAGAGAATATAAGACTTACCGATCTATGGGGAAAATACTCCCTTTTTTTCAGGGAAAAGGCGAGTCAGTGACGGGGGCTAGAGTAGTCCAGGTAGATGGGAAACATGAAAAGTGAAATGTAAAGAAAGCCAGGAAACTAGCTGTTTTGAAATACAAAGGGCAATCCTAGTTTATTAGAAGTGTAATGTGAATACAAAAGTACCAGCAGATTGGAACAATCTTTATGGAACTAATTTCTCCAGTAATATGGAATAATTACTAAACTATGAATTCAGATTCTGATCTTTTTGTTAAGCCAGTTCATTATACGACAGACTGCCTTTTAAAAAGGAATAGCTATAAATAAATAAATGTTTGGATTTTCTATCTCTTTTCATTTCACAGAAGTCCCAGACTGGCCTATGCTGATACCTCTAACAGTCGTGTATGTCTTAAACCAGACGTCAAAAGCAAACAAATGAACAAGCAAAGGAGCTCTAAGTGCTTACTTATAGTAGTGGGGGGGGGGGCACAGCCAACTAAAAAGACACATCTTACTTCATTCCTGCAGCTGCCTTGTAGGAATCCAGGCTCAGTATTATGAGAATGTTTTGATTTTTAGAGAAGCTGGAAATCCTGCCTATGCAAAGTCTCCTGATTTCTTTCATGTTAGCTCATTTAAATGTTGCCTGACTTCATCTTCTGTTTTAAAGTTAACAACTCTTCAAACAGAAATATAAACTGTTTTTATCTATTACACTAATCTTTTTAAAAGCTAAAGAGCTATACAATAAAAACTACACAAATAAATACAGCATACCTTGGGATCTACTAAACACTGCAAACAACAAGAAACTAGTACTCTATCCTTTATTAAATTTTTTTCACTTCAAAGTACTGAATATGTTTTGCTCTTGAACATAAAATTCAAACCTTGAAATTACCGAGAAAACTAACTTGGAAAGCTTCACTCTTTTGTTGCTCATTCCCTATATTCCAAATACAACAACATTCTCCCTACTTTTTAAATACTCCTGGGCCTCCAAACTAGCTGCTTACTAGGACCCACCCTCTGCTGACAATCTACTGACTGCCTCTTGCTTCAGCACCAGTCAACATAAACCCTCCTTAAACTGGCACCAGATTCTACCTCCCCTCCACCCTATTCCATCTCTCATTTCTTTTCCTAGGACTGAGATTTGCTTAATTTGTTTGCCTGTCTCCTAATAATGACTTATGCAGCATGTGAGAAGGGACTTTGTTTTCCTTGCTCATTACTATATCACACAACGTTATCTGCAATATGCTAGGTGTTTGATATGGAAAAACACACAAATTGCCAACCTCCATCTTAATTTAGTTAATAGGCAATATCCATGACCCTCTATGAAAACAGTAAAGTATTTTATGAAATAAAGAGTGAAGCAGGATAATCCCAGTATTTCAGCTTCCTCTACCATTCTCTGCTGAGTACCCTTCCTCTAGAAAATATTCACCCTGTGCCCTTGAGATAAGTAGTTTTGATTTAGAGTAGGTAAACAAGACATTCCAGAAGCAACCCTCATAAGAAACAGGTACAAGCAGGTATTCTCACAACCCAGGCAAAAGCCATGACACAGAACTTTTGCCCATTATAGTCAGAAAAGACCATTTCAGGTCTCACAGCAATTCAAATTTTTCCAGGAACCAGGTATATTACATATTCTATAAGAGCTCAAGAAAGAATAGAAAGGAGAAGAGGAATGAAGAAAGATTTTCCCACCAGGAAACTTATATGCAAAGGACACAGGGGAAGAAAGAGCATTAAGGAAAATTAGATGCTACAAGATTCAGATAACTATTTTTCTTTTAGAGGAAGGGGAAGCAGTAACAGGATAGGTACACCGGCTCACAGTCATATTAAGGACTCAGCTCTTTATCTTAAGAAAAAAATATTCTGAGCAGAGAAATAAGTTCTACACTTAAAAAGGAGGGAGATCACACTGTCTCACAGGTTGAAAAAAGATATGATGGGGGAGAGGGAGTCAACAGTGGACAAAGAAGGTGTACGAGTTATCCAGATGAAAAATACTGACTAGGATGGTGTGTTACTTTTCTCTTGTTGCTGAGACAAAAATACCCAACACCCAGAGTTAAAGGGGGAAAGGTTTATTTGCCTTACAGTTCATAGAGGTTTCAGTCCATAATCAGCTGGCTCCAAGGCAGGGTGGCAGAGGCAAGAGTTCATGGCAGACAGACAGTAGCAAAGCAAAAGAAACCTTAACAGCATCTTTTTGCCCCTTTTATCTTATTCAAACTACTTAGGTTGGGCAGCACTCACACCCTTAATCCTAGTGCCCTCAAGCGTAGCACTGCACACCATGAATTAATCACACACTCTAGATTCAACTGTCTCTGAAAAAGATGCCCCACCTCATTCCCATGAGGCTTTAGGGGGACATCTAAACACAAGCCATAACAGATAGTACCTGAAAAAATGGGTCAAAAAATTGAATGGACTAAAGACACACCTTGCAGACACACCGTGCTGCCCCCTGTGCTTTGAAAACTCTAATTCATCTCTTACATTTTTGTGCTTTTTCAATTGTCTCCAACCTCTAAGATAAAGGTCTTATTACACATTTTAAACAAAGAACTGGATAATTATCTCTACTCCACACATCTGTAGCCAGTGCTACTGTAACATCACAGTTTACTTCTAATACTTCATTGTTATTTTCTATGATATTTCCCATGCCACGTCCTACTTGTAAGCTCAAAGATGTTTCATTCTTTAAATACCTCTTTAAACTGAGGTGTGCCTGGCACAGAACAGGGGCTGAATAAAATAAACTTAATAAATAAACATTTTAATAGAGAACATGCTTTTCCTAGTTGTTACCACAATATGGTAAATAAATGGAATTTGAAAAGGAAAAAGATAAGGCAGGAGAGGCATCAGGAGTAGCCATCAAAGAGCAAAAAATTATACAGTACAGTACAGTACAATACAGTAAAAGTGTGGTATAAATGAAACAGCAAGGTTTCTCAGTATGTGGTTCATAAAATACAATCATAATATTCTAACATGTTCATTATAAAACTCACTCCTAGATCTCACCAAAACTTTTGAATCAAGATTTCTGAAGGCAAGGCCCAAAAGCATGCTTTGAAAATCAAAACAAAACTCAGATGAAGTGATACTTTGGTAGAATACAGTATGAAAACTACAGAAATGGAGAAAACTCAAATGTACACAAACATGTAATATGTGATAAAACAAGGCACATCAAATCTGTGAAGAACAGAAGAGTTATTCAATAGTGTTGCAGTAAAAAGCAAGCCTTCAGAAAAAAATTAAAGCTTGAATCTCATTAAACTAAAATTAAAACTGTAATTAAGGGAAATAATTTTGTAACTCATAGAGGCAGTATCTTTCTAAACTTCCACCAGAGCCAGAAAGTATAAAGACTGCTACTGCCAACCTCACGAAAATGGAAAAATTTCTGTATGTCTAAAATACCAGGGCTGGGGATTTAGCTCAATGGTTCTGCCATCTGCCTCGAAAGCACAAGGTCCCGAGTTCGATCCCTGGTACCACAATAAATAAATAAATAAATAAATAAATAAATAAATAAATAAAATACCAGACTACTGAAAGACAAATGATGAACTGAGGGAAAACATGTATGTCAAGATTAAATGACCTAATATAAAAAAAAAATCTTATCAATAAGAAAAGGCAATTTACAAAGATACAGGTTGTTCAACCTCACTAATAATAAATGAAATGCAAAATACAACAATAATGAGGTAACTTTTTTTTTTTTTTTACCTACAATGGTAAAAACTTAAAAGTCTAATATTGGCCAGTATTCTTACAGCACAGTTTTCACCAGCGCTTATGGAAATGTAAATTGTCAGGGTGCTTCGGGAATTTTATTCTAAAGAAACAGAACCATGCTCAAGAGTGTATGCAAAACTATATATCGTAACATTGATATAGTAAAAAAAACTAGAGCTGGGTATGGATAAGAGACTAAATGTTCAATCATTTACTACTGTGTAAATTTTGTATAGGCTGTCACAATAAGTAAAAAAAAATAAATTTCAAAATAGTATTAATTATCTGTTTTGGAGAAATAATTTTAAGTGTAAAATACTCCTTAAAAAACTAACTTGGAAAAATTTACAATATGATGTCATCATGGTTATCTCTAAGAAGCAGAAATTATCTTTGTTGTCCTTATCACACAGTAAAATTACCTGAACTGAAACAAAGCAATCTAAACTTGAATGAATATATAACAGTGAATACCTAATAGCAAATATTTAGCCAGCCTATTATATATTGGGTATTTGGTTAAAGATACTATCTTAAATTCTAACAGTAAGAGATCCTGCAGAGATCCACAGAACTACAGTTCCAGAGGGTTAAGTGGCTTGCACATCCTATCACTCATGAGTGCCTGAGCAAGGATTTAAACCCCTGCTGTTCAAGTCCTGCTCTACAATTAGATGTGATTAGAAAAGAAAAAATGTCGCTCAGCTGCATTTATGTGAATACTGGGAATGAACATCCTCTATCAAAGTTTGCATTTTCTACAATCTTGTAAGTCTAAATGTAATCTCATAGCACCTACTGAAAAAATAACTCCAATTATGTGCCCTCACTGCTATAAAGAAATCTCAAAATTTGCGTGTAATCCTATTTTACAAACATGTCCACTTGTCTGTATATCGTTTCCCATTTGTCCTATAACCTTCATCTTCTTCAAAATGTTCAGCAACCCAGAACCTCATGGAAATACACTAGAAATACGAAGAACCGAGGAAGTTTTCTGTTTGTTTTTAAAGACAGGGTCTGTTTATATTTTTATGTTCCCCAGAATGGCCTCAGACTCTCAAACCTGCATTTTCCACTGATACTAGGAAATAGGTATAAATAAATTTCAAGTGTTTTCAAGATCCTAAACCACTATAACATCCAAACATGTATCAGACTAAGCTGGAGTGAATCAAACATACTACCCATAGTTTCTACCTCACAATAAGGAATAATTAATTTGTGCGAGCCACTCCCATAAAAATGTATTTCTAAAATATGATGAATATTATGGATCATGGATTAACTCAGTAATATTGATGTCTACTAGACTACAGCAATTTAGCAAGTGCTGAGTAGGGGTTGAGGAATGTAGCTCAGTGGTGGAGTATTTGCCTGGCATGTGCCAGGCTCCAAGTGGATCTCCAGCACAGGGGATGATGGGAAGGGTAACTGGACGATCTGCTTAATCTGTAAAAAGCAGAAGTGAAACCTTTTATATTCCATACATAGCTAACCACACCTGGTATTTCTTTATTAATAAAAATCATCTTTGCCCTATAAGAGCTCATACTGAACTAGGTACCAAATTTAATGTTTTAATTTCTCCGACTTTTATACATGATCATAACTGGAGTGTCTGCTTCCCTTTACAACAGATTAATGGATTGACAATTTTTTTCTTTTCCTATAAATCTCAAACTGTAGTTATTTCTTCAAAGCTATCCATTATGTTTTATTTTTAAATAAAAATGTACATTTTCACAGGGTAGAAACAAGAAACACAACAGGATACTAACTGTATAAAAATTGAAGTAGTTATTAGGAACCTGAAAGATGCAGACTAATGTGACAACTCTGACACTTCTCTTGAAAAGATACATACAGTGCAATCTTCTCTCATTTGGAAAATAATTAAATATAAGAATCTCTCAACTTTCCCAGACAAGCCATTCCATTATCTGATAAAGCATATCATTTGGAAGATCCCTTCTGTACACAACAAAAATCTCTCCAACTCTTTAACTTCCATCCACTGACTCTAGTTATACTCTTAGAAACAAGAGTCTAAATTTAATTCCTACCATATGAAAACCATGAGGTTTTCAATTACAGTATCTGGACAGCTAATATTTTTCAGTGACCAACTCTTCTCAAAGCTCCAACTTGACCAGTTCCTACATGCTTTCACCTAATCTAGTTTCTAAATATCTCAGCATACAGACTACAATGCATCACAATGGTATGTGTTCTGGAAAAGAGTAACTACTTTTGACATAGGGGTGTTGGCTGATAAACTAGGTTCTCTCACAACTGAAGTGATTCACTACATTCTCTTTTAAGGTACCATCCTATTGACTATATTCTAGACCAATGATAGTGAATTTTTCAGTTTTCAATTATAACAGCCCAATACAGCATGCATGCCATAGGTTTGCCACCACTGTTCTAGACTATAAAAATTATACTCTAGAATGAAGGTCAATAGAGCTTGTTAGTAGTAAAGGAGGTACTTTCCTGGACAATCACCTACTCTTGCAGGGACCAAAAAAAACCCTATAGTCTCTGTAAAGGGATGATAAGCCTGCTTCTAAACATGCTTTTTGTTTCAGACAAGACCAATCACAGAAACAAGATGACCTAAAGGTGTATTCTCTCACCCAACTAAATTTACCATACCATCCAGCCCCACCCTTCTGGTGATCTAGAAGTGAACTTTGTTCATTATAATACAAAGTTCTCTGCCCAGGGGCATTCCTGACTGCCATTCTTTGAACATGTGAGGCATGAAGTCAGGCTGAGGTCAAACAACCTGACCAAGAATGTGCTCACCTCTGTATGTGAGGATGGGACTGTCCCGCATGAGGATGTACTGCTACCAATAAAAGGTCCTTTGCTGGGGAGATGCTGCTTTGGGAATGATCTCCTTACTCTCCTTACTTGCTCCAAATAATGAACCTCTTTTCAGTCTTTAATCTTCTGGTTGTACCCATCTGCTTTGCATTCACCAAGCCGGACAGACACGACTCCTTCGCTACTGATCCCACAGATGCCATTGTGGACTCCCCTGCCTCTGATCTGGTAAGCACGGCTAACAAATCCCCTTGCATATCAACTCTTTTCCTCTAGAGAACCCAACACACAATACATGTTTGTAATAGCTATTTCATTCATTTTCAACATTAATGACTGTGCCAACCTTCGGAGCAAAAATCCAGGAGATGAACTAAATTTGACTAGTAAGACATGCAACATTCTGATCTCCATCTGTCTGGCTGCTTCTATCAGCTTACCATTCCAATGCACGTGTGTAACTGATCCTTTTGGGCCCACTGCACCACAACATTTCATTACCACTAAAATATGCAAAGCACATATAATAGCTTTAAAATTAAAAGTTGTTTCCCTACTGATATGGACCTAAATACTGTTTTTACAGGAGCTAACCACTTTAACATTTAGATTAATATCCTACTTGGCGTTATATATAGATATTAGGTGTTTATCACTGGGCCTACCACTTTGTCACTGAGTAAGTAAAAATTTTCCTATCGCTAGAATTATCATTTTAAAACATTTACCTTAAAAATCAAGTACCCTTCCAAATATATAAAAATTTTAAAAAGTATCTGAAAGGTAAAACAACAACAACAAAAACATCTATTGAGCACCCAGCAGATCATAAAGATGATCGGCTTAATAAAGAACTGCCTCAAGAAAAAAAAAATAACTGCCTCAAGGATATCACCAAGAAACATTAAAGCAAACAGTTCACTCAGAGATACATGTAGAAAACTTATATGGAGATTACTGTATAGTCAAGTCCACTCTAGATTTTAAAAAGATTTTAACTCATACATAAAATAGTACATATTTGTGGGATCAATCACTCCACTTTTTAAAATCACTTAATATATTAAAATATATCTAGAAAAATAATTTCAAATAGAATTATACAGTAAAATAAAAACCAAATTGTTTCACATTTTAACACTACAAATGAGAAATAGGGCAAACAACACATTTTGAAATAATGAACGTATAGGCTATTAAGTCAAATTAAAAAAACGTGCTAGAAACTACCTGAGCTATCTTATTCCAGCAATGAGAAAAATAAGATCTTGCGAGAAGTTTTTTTTTAAAGGAAGACAGAACATTGGGCAATATTTAAAACAATAATATCAGGACAGAATGAATAATCAACATTCACCACCACAAGCTCATAAAGGCCAAGACACTGATAAGGCAGGGAATAAGGCAAAAAGAGTAGGAATGAACAATATAAGTAATCTGGAGAGAAGTAAAATATCACAAGTAAGACGCTGGATTCTTTGACCTCACCAAGTTTGAATACCAACTGTTATTTACTAGCTTAACCTCAACCAGGCTTGGAATTCCTCACTCATAAAATGGTTATAATTATACCTATCCTATAGGGTTGCTATAGGATTTTAAATGAGTTTATTAATCTTGTTAGTTAACTAATTCACTAAATAAATTCAGAACCTGCCATGTAGTAAGCACTAAAATACAACAAGACCACAGTAAGATACAACTTTACACCCATTTCTTATATTCGTAGTGGTAAAATAAACAAACTATTTAGGAACACAATTTTGCATTTAGACTTGAAAATTCACAACATTAAAAAAATTCACAATATTATAATTCAACTATTTTCCTAAGTACAGTTATACTTTGGAACTCAACTGCTTTGAAACTTCTCAAATGTGGTTCTCAATTCATTGTGACACAAAAATTTTATCCTGGTACTTGTTTGTTTGGCACTCCATATGTAAGCCAGAACTCATCAGCATCTATTGCCTGTCTCATGACTTGCTACCCTTTCCACCTAAGACAATTTGATACCTGTCATTTTTTGGTATTCATTGCACCTCCTGCAACCAATGAAGGACAAATATGAAGACACCAATGAATATAACCCAAGAGAACATTTAGGACATATATATCAGCAGCATAAGCAAGAATTCACAGCAGTAACATTCATGACAGCAAATACGTGGAAACAACTAGAATAAGCTTAGACAAAATATCTTAACTGCAGTAACACAAAGGAATACTATATAGTACAAATGAATAAAGAGCTACACTTTTTAAGACAGTGGCTACTTCTTCTTTTTTTTTTGGTACCGGGGATCGAACTTGGGACCTTGCACTTTTGAGGGAGGCAGCGGAACCACTGAGCTAAATCCCTGGCCCTGTACTTTTTAAAAAGTAATGTAACTATTGACAAAAAAACAAAACAAAACAAAAAAACACTGACAAGATTAATGTTAAGTAAATATTCTTTTTACAGTAAAAAAAAAAAAAGTGAAGCACAATTAGACATAAACATATACCCACACAACTGACAAATTTTTTAAAGAAAGATTTAATGTTAAACACAATCTAGAAGAGTTACTTGTGAGAAAAATGGCAAGGGATTATAACAGCATATTAGGTAGATGTTAATTATCACTAATGTTCTCATTCTTGGATTAGACGGGGTGGGTTATAGTTAAGAGAATAAAAATTAAAATAATGGATTACAGAGGTCCATACACAGACCAATAATGACATTTGAACCAAAAAATAACGAATCCTATTCTCTGCACCTAAAAATGAACTAAGAGTTAACCGTAATCTGCTCTGGGAGAAGAGTTAAATAAAATAATGCATGCTTGACACAGCAAAGCACTTGATCCATGTTAGCTACTATCCAAAATGATATATCAGAAGTTACTTTATAATAAAATGTATTTAAAAATCAAAATCTTGTCTTCATTTTCCCAAAGCAGAAACCACACCTAAAAAAGATAATGACCACACCAGGCAAACCAGTGACATAGCAGGGCTTCTGACTGCCTAGCAATTCAATTCTCTTCCACTGGATCCATCTGTCATAAACTTGTTTTGGTATTTACTTACTACGGTCTATCAACTTACTGCCTTACATGTACGAAGCATATTACCCAAAATACGCGGCTCCTAAAAAGAGATTATATTTTTATTCTTTTATCTTTAAAGGAAAGGTTTTGATAGCAAATTTTTTAAAAAACTATCGAGTCATAAATTAGTGATCGTAGTAATATTTAGCACTGTAAAAGACAAGCAGTACTGGGCTTGACTTTGTCTATCAAAGACTGAGGCTGACACTCCTTCTTTAAAATATACAAACAGATCATTTTTTAACTTAACACTGAAAAAGGATTAAGAAATGGAGTATCTTCTCTAAAACATTCTGCCACATCTGTGAAATAACTAAAATTATCTTACATACTACTGACAATTTCTACATTCCGGGAAAAAAAAAAAACTATTTCATGCTACCTCCCTATTTTTCAAAATTACAGTGGACCCTTGACTTACGAACTTGAGCAGTTCCCAAGGGCTGGTTGTAACTCAATGCAGCTGAGATCTGGATGTTTACCCGGGTACACGCTATAGATAACAAGAGGAAGATGAATCTGCCATTAACGTAATTAACCGGAGTTGTTCTTTGTATGTCAGGCTGGTAATAACTTGAGGGTCTACTGTAGAATTTTCTTCAACAGACTGAAGAGAGAACATGTCATAATTTTCAAAATATGTTGGGCTTAAAAAAATCGAAATGCTCCTGATCTGTGCCAATACAAGAGTCACTAGCCACATGTAGCTATTTAAATAAAATAAAATTTAAAATTTAGTTCCTCGAGAGCTGAAGCCAGATTACAAATATGGATTAACTATTCCTTATGCAAAATGTGTGGGACAAGGTTTTAGATTTTGAAGATTTTTGCATTTTGTAATATTTGCATAGATATTAACAACTGAGGATACCCTTATTCAAAATTTTGAAATCTGAAATGCTCCAAAATCTAAAATTTTTTGAGTGTCATGTTGGAATTCAAAGTTTCAGATTTCTGATCAGGGATATTTCACTGTTTTCAACAGTTAAAGGGCCACGCAGTAGCTACCATACTGGATACCAGAAATGGAACATCTCCATTATCACAGAAAGTTACATTTGGACCACTCCTATAGATTCTCAAAGCATAGCCTAATAAGGTCCAATTGGCAGCAGATCAAAAAATGTTAGCAAAAAAAAAAGTATCTTTCAGTAAAGTAGTAACAATTGGAAAGAAAGCTGAGAAAGAGTAATTCAATTAATGTTTAGTAAAAAAATATAACTCCTTTATCTACAATTTCCTTGTATGTAATTTGATGATTTCAAAGGGTGGAAATACTTTAGAGCCGGCACGAGGAATCTCTTCACAACTAATATGGTATGGTTACTAATGCAACTGAGGAAGACTTAAATTGCTAAACAAGGTTAAGAAACAGAGGCCATATCTGAATGTACAATGGCAAACCCTTCAGTGATTACCCCGTACAGTGGCTTAACATAGCCTATTAAACTTCTTATAAAGATGTAACCTCCATTAACTTGAAGCAAGAAGGAAAATGTCCTCAAATAACGGGGAGTATCAGTAACAATGTATCTCTTCCAAAAAACAAAGGCTCCTAAGGGCTGGGGATTTAGCTCAGTGATGCTGCGCCTGCCTCACAAGCACAAGGTCCTGAGTTCGATCCCTGGTACTGGAATAAAACAAAAAAACAAAAAAACACCAAATGTTCCTAAATTATGTCTCATTTACTATTCCTGATCAGTAGAAAATACTTAAAATTTATCATGACTCCACATGATCTCAGTATCCTTGCAATTTATTGTTTAGGGATGGTTGTGAACTAGCCAGCAGGATAACTATCATATATACAAACACAACCTTTCTTAAATAACTCAGATTTACAGTGATGACACACAGTCTGACTTCTGTATTCTATCCTATTTCATATGAAAACATAATCCTGGTCAAGACCGACTGCAACTGAAAATCTCTTACTCTAAACTACTGGCTAGTATCTGGGATGTTGTTTTCCTCTAAAGATGTATCTCCTTGCTGGTGCTGAATATTTATGTTTACGTTCATCTTATTATTTCATGAAAATAAGAGATAATACTGAAAGATATAGGATCCTTAGGGGAAATGTGGATATCAAAACCAAGTTGTGAGGGTGCAGAAAAATTCAAATTTTACTAACTGTAGGGAGATTATAGATGACAAATGTTACATTGCTTTTCTCAGATTTCTTCAGTGAAGAGTTAAAGACACTATATCCAAAAGCAACTTTTACATTTATATACTATAGCATTTGTGTGCTATATATCTGTGTCAAAGATAAAATGTATTTGTTACTGTGACACAGTCTAAAAGCCTAATAGCTACTGTTTTAGGGTGCAGGCTTTGGAGCCAAAGACAGTTACCAATTATGAAGCTTTTCCAAGTTACTTAACCTTGCCAAACCTCAGTTTGCTCACTTTTCTAAATGGAAGTAGTAACAGTAAAAATACAAATGGTTATAACTAAATCCATAAAATCACTTTAAGCCAATACTGATAATCATTCAAACCTTAGCTGTCACTTAATCAAGTACCAAAAGCTATATGAAATCACAAGAAAAGACAAAAATGCAATTAATTGTCTTACTTTTCTCGTTGCTGAGACAAAATAATCCAATACCTAGAGTTAGAGGGGGAAAGGTTTTTTTGGTTTACAGTTCACAGGGGTTTTAGTCCATAATTCCCTGACTCCAAGGCAGGGTGGCAGAGGGGCAACAGTTCATGGCAGACAGACAGCAAAGTGAAAAGAGACCTTAACAGCATCTTTTATCTTATTCAGATTACTTAGGGTGGGTAGCACTCATGCCCTTAAGCCTAGTGCCCTTGGGCCTAGCACTGGACTATGAATCAGTCACACAACTCTAGATTCAGCCACCTTTGAAAAAGCCCAACCTAAGACCCTATGAAGCTTGCCAGGAGTGGAGGACATCTAAACAAGGCATCAGAGCAACCTAGGATTCTTGAGAATAAATTTCACTTATAAAATAATGCACAGAAAAAAATGTGAATTTCCAGAAGCAGTTATTTTTCAAAAAACTATACCCTGACAGTTATCTCACTCGTACACATTTGTCTTAAGAAATTATTTGAACAGGAAAAAAAGTTATATAAAAAACAGATGCACATTACAATGTGATCTGCAATAGCAAAGAGCCTGAAACTTAACGTGTTCACTGAAGAGGTAATACAGTGGACCCTTGAGTTCTGAACTTGATCAGATCCCAAGGGCTGGTTATAACTTAAGTTGGTTGTAAGTCAATACAGCTGAGATCTGGATGTTTACCTGGGTGCACGCTATAGATAACTTAAAGAGGCAGGTGAATCTCCCATTAACCTAATTAACCCAACTTATTCCTATGTCAGGTGGTATTTTAAAATTATAAGCATAAAATCACATGAAGTATATCGAGTAAAGCTGAGTAAGAAACATTTTTTACCACTTTTTGGGCTTTTGGCTCAGACCAAGTGTAAAAATAACTATGTATAGGTAATGTTTTAAAAAGCAAAACTGCCAGCATCTCAGCACTTGGGAGACTGAGGCCAGGGGATCATGGTGAGTACAAGGCCAGCCTGGGATACACAGCAAGACCCTAGCTCCTAAAGAAAAAGGAAGGCTCTTTTGGGTTTTTAGTTGATTTTCTTTCTTCAATGTAATTATTGCTCAAACTCCCCAAAACAAAGTCAGTTAAAAATATTCATCTTAGCTGGGCATGGTGGCACACAGCTGTAATCCCAGCACTCAGGAGGCTGAGGCAGGAGGATTGCCATGAGTTCAAGGCCAACCTGAATTACATATGAGACTTTGTTTAAAAAAACAAACAAAATATTCATCTTAGTTTGTTTTCCTTGCACCTGGTTGGCCAAATTTGTTTGAGACAGGGCAAATGCAACCATGGGATGATATGAAGTTAATCAGTAATTAGAAGTCAAACTATTCTTTACATTGGATGCATGCTGCAGCCTAACACACATTATATTGGTTCCACCTCAAATGCAATATGTATCAGTTACATTCTTTTCCTTTTTGGCTTACTCTGAAGCAAAGCTTTCTTTTTCAAGTATCAAGACTAGGAAAAATTACTAAGGTAAACTAAGGTGGCTACAGGTCAACCTGTTTTATTCTTTCGCCTCTCATCCCTTCCCTCCCTTTTAAAAATGATAATACAAAGTTGAAGAATGTCCTAGTTTGATATATCTATTAAGATTGTTTTATGTTCCTAACTTTTGCTAGGTTCAGTTTACAATCAAATAACCTTTAAAAGAAAATGTACATTCTTCAACTTTTAAATTATGTTTATTCACAATATTGACTGCAGATAACTTTAAACTTATTTTGTGACATGTATCCAAGACAATTATTTTTCAATCAACAAATTGTGCTGTTTCAGAGTATTAGACCTAAATATCAGGCTAAACCAATATAAATTTTTGCTTTTGTTGTTGACGACCAAATAATGACCTAAACATAAAGTCTATAAACCTTTAGCTATCCAAATTAAAGTTCCAATGGATTGAGAATAGTCAACTTACAGCTAGGAGACCTAGCCTATCGCTTCTCAGTCTTTTGGCTAAGATCAAGTGTAGCAGACCTAGCCTATCAATCTAATGGAGGTCTTAGTTTGATTCTTATTATAGTCTAAAGTTTCAATACTTTAAACTGAAAAAAATATTCTCCCTTTCTTGCCCATCAAAATCATTTTTTGACCTCCATACAATATTTGAAAGCTTCGCCACTTAACTGGAAGATGGCTTTTTCACCTAAAATGAGAAAGACATCAAATTGACTTACACTTCCACAATGTGTTCAGCTTTAAAATTCTTTTACATGCTCTAGAAATATATTCCTTTTATAACTAAATAGGTGAACATATTTAAAAATCAAAACTAGACAGAAATAGGTTTTTGCCTCATTGTCTTGCTCAAAACATACTTTTTTCAGTCAGTTTTTGCCTGGAACATCAAAGAAAGTTGCTTTCTAACAATTAAATACAATTTCTCAAGTGGGTTAATAATCCTTTTTAACAAAGTAACCCCACTTTCAGGCTAAATGAAATGGAGCACTGATTATTTAATGAAATAACTCCACTATTGTGAAAAACTAAAAGTTCTTTTTAATATTAGTTTATCGCTAATGAAAAAAATGTTATTGGTGGGAGGGAGACTACATTTATCTTAGCATCTCTCTGAAGCAGGGACATATTATCCTGGCTTTACAGATGGAGAATCAAAGACAAAGATGGGTTATGTAATTTGCCAAAGTCTTAATGCCACAGTCAGCATTAACCAAGATAATGTTGGTAGTGAATACCAGGTTAATTGAAGAGAATTAATTAATTTTGTTTTGGAAGGATTTTTTTCTAACCCGTTAATAACGGAGTACTCAAAGTCTTCTGCCAATAATAATATTATTTGAATAATACTCTGCAAAATAGTCAACATCTTGGTTACTTCTTTACATATACTGGTTACTTTATATTCTTAATCCAAATTTGGATCATTTACTTACATGTCTATTTTCCTACGTACTTTCAAATTCTCAATACCCTCATTCTTGACAGATTACAGGGAGATCCTATCATTTCCAGTGCTCTCAACTATTCCTAGTCCTTCCCTTTTATTTTCTTCCTTACTCCAACACTCTTCTCTTTAATATCCACTTCTAAAGTCCTCAGTCCTGCCTCTTTAAACTGTAGAGGCCGTCACTCCTGTTCCCCCTCTGCATCATTCATCCTAGTCCTGTCAAATATGTTCCCCAGGACAACATACTGGCCCAGGACACCTCACCATCTCCAGTGTTATTGTAGCAACTTCAACATTCATGGTGTTGACCTTAAAAACAAAATCCTAGTAGATCCTGGTTTCTCTATGTCAACGACCTTCATTCATCTGTTTCTACTTTAATCTTCCTTTACATGGTATCACCCCGGAGCCCTTGTTCTCTGGTCAAAACCTTTCAGTTTCTCCCATTACACTCTACATATCCTAAATTAACCAAAACACTTAGTCCTTCAATACAGCTGGCAATTCTATGCATTTGCCTATCACCTCAAGCTTTTTAAAATAAATTTAGCCTGTTCATTAAGTGCATGAGTTACAGTATGGTATAAATACCACGTGATCTGAATTTCAGTGCTACCTCTTTCTTTGTGTGGCTGAGGGCAAACTTTTAAACTTCTCTTGAGCCTTTGTAGTCTCATTTGTAAACCATGGTTAATACTCAGCTCACATGGTTCTTAGAAGGATTAAATCTAGCAGTATCTGACAGGCTTGCCCATCAATTACTCATTTTCCTTAACATTTTTTCTCTTCCTCTCCACTACAAACATCATCTCAGCTAACAACCTCAATTCCTAACTTCCCTGAGTACCACTCATTCTTTACCTTCTCCACTTCACATCTTCACCTCGAGTGGTAGCAATTCTGCCCTCACTGCTGCTTCCACAAAGGTCAATGACATCCTAACAGTTAAACTCTTTTCTTAGGTATCACCAATCTAATTTTACTGCAAATCCAACACTGATGGAACTCCTTTCCTCATATACCTTCTCCTCTTGGCTTCTAGCTTACAGGGCAAAGAAAGTCTGGTGCTTCTCATTAAGTACTCTTACCGACTAAACAGAGTTGTGGTGTGGAGAGAGGGTACTACAAAATTTTTTTTGAACTCCTGAGTGTTTCATCTGAAAAATTAACAGAATTCTGTTCAAAATTAATGTCAATACTTTAAAAAAATTAAATAAAATGTCCTCAACTTTTCAGAGGAGCTTCTAACATGTTTATCTTGTGGTTGCCACACTGCAGGCTGGGGCACCACCATTTGCACCCAAGGCTTCTGTCACAGTTAAGTACAAATCTAGACTACTATCAATCTGGTCCTTCATCACTTTTCTTAATCCTTGACTCACTGGCTTTGGGGGGAGGGGGGCATCAAAAAAGCTATTACTTTTCTTCCAACTTTTTCCTTTTCTCCTTCTAGGTTATCCCTGCACCCACTCTTGGTTGGGATGACCTTGTCAATTTGCATTCCCTCATTCACTGGTGACTCCTAAAATGCCATGTCTATCCTGAACACCCTATCCAGGGAGAATCATATTCCCCTTGAGGCTTGAAGAACTTCATAAGAGTACTCACTACCTTTCATAAGGACCTCCTTGTTAAACAGTGAAATAGTTACCAAGTTCCAGAACTAATAAAGTCAAGGGATAGCAGGCATTCAAGTATCACTAAATCGAACTATTTTTTAAACTTTATAATGAAATAGATAAAATAAAAACTAAAACTGAACAATTTCAAGAACCCCTCACATGATATTCAATCTCACAAAACCACCTATGCGTCACACATTCTACTTCTAAAAAAGAGTTTAATAATATTTCGGGTGTAACAGGATCCTTGGCAAGGTCAGAACTAGAATTAAAAGACAGACAGCGTTGCAAAGAAGTTTCTGATGAACCTCTCTCCAGAGGTCTCACATCTCAAGATTTTCCAGAAGTTCTTCATCCTTGTTTTTTATCTACTTTTCAGAACTTTCTCCTTGGCTGCTCAAGTGCTGTTTCCCTGGCAAGCCTTTTGCCCTCAAGGCCTCAAGCCAGTCTTTCTCCAGTTTTCTTTACCTTCTCTCCATCTGTCCTTGCAGTCCTGTTGGCTGTAAAAGGGTGATAAAAGACAAGCTTCAGAGAACGACTCTTTCCAAAGTGGAGACAGGCCAAAGGTGGGCTCCGGACTAGTGTGCAGACCCTCCATAGCAGGTTGGCCCAGGGATCCACCTGGATTTCCTAAAGTCATTATCTTAAAGGTGTTTGCAAAATCCAATTGGCTGAAAAGTTCTTCTTCACTGCCTCACTACTTGAGTGTCTGCAGCCTCCAGCTTGCACAGAGTCAGTGGGGCTTCTCCAGGTTCTTCTCCTCCGGACCATACCTGACCTCAATGCCAGGGTGGGAAGTGATTTTAGTCACTGGATGTGGACGGATGCTGCTGGTCAGTTGTACCAAGAGTGCAGAGCCCACATCAGCTCTTTGCTTGCCCTTGGGGGACTGACTCCTTTCTTCTGTAAATTCTGTAGGAATGTGCTGCTTTTGAGCTTCCCCACCAAAGCCTGGCTTGGAAATGAGGCTGTTTCAGGCTCCACCATAGTCACTGAGTTTTTCCTTGCTGGCTCCATTCCTGAGATAAAGACAGGCTGTACATTTTTGGAAAATGCAGCGGTCCCTCGTGTGGTTCCCCTGAAACCAGCGAGGACAGAACAGGCTGTTAACTTCTTCCTGGCTTCTGGTTGCTCAAGGTGAGACAGAATGAGCCTGCTCAGTCAGTCTCTTAAATGGTATTCTGACACAGCAAAGGTTGAAGTCTGTGACAGGTTTAAGTGTGTTCTGTACACAGATATCCTAGGGGAAGCTCAGGAACTTAGATGAATCATCTGGTATCCTCTAAATTTAATTGAGATTAAGGTGAAGAGATGGACCTCTCTAAAGTCAATTCTTAAAAAGGAAAAGTTACGGGCCGGGGATTTAGCTCAGTGGTTCTGCCACCTGCCTCGAAAGCGCAAGGTCCCGAGTTTGATCCCCAGTACCAAAAAAAAAAAAGAAGAAAAAGCTACTAATGCTGTCTGTTCAAATCTGTCCTGAAAGTGTAAATAAAGGTGTGTAAAAACTTTAAGAACAAGAAATTCTGAAGTGTTTAATAACATTGTTACTTATCAAGTGGGACAACCCCAGAACTAATCCCAATTCCAATCTCATAGTACCAAAATAATAAACCATTAAAAAAGGTTTGGTGACTTTGTGCTGAAGTTAACATGCTAATGTGGGGAAAGTTATGGTAACTGGAAAAAATCAAATCATAAAAAAAAAAAAAAAAAAAAAAAATCAATTCCCCAAGTTTTGCCCAAGTTTCTGGAAATTCTACTATAGGATACCAAGACAGAGAAGATTAACAGTATGTATTTCTGGGAGTAATTCCTAACCACATGAAGAATCCAAGCAAGATGTGTCTAATTATATGCAATAATATCACCAGATATTACCAGAAAAACAATTCCACATTCTAAGTCATAACAGATTTTATGTAGACCATAAATCCTGTTAGACAGATAATTTGGAAATAAAATTATTGATCCTAGATTAAAATTAAATTTCCAATTACTACTGAATTTACTAAAGCTACCGTTTGCTCTCTAAACATAGCAAGGAAAAAGAAATAAACAGGAAGAAAATGCCTGGCAAGAGATAATTTAAAAATTTTAGACACAGGCAATTTCCAACAGTCAATCCTCCATTCACAAGAGACAGAATATAGTAAGTGTAAAATCAGAATTTTAGGTCTCCTGAACTAAAAGAAACTCTAAAGTTGATCAAAGTCAACATTCTCCTGTTAAATCAGAAAAATTTTAGGGCCGGGGATTTAGCACAGTGGCACCACACCTGCCTTGCAGGCACAAGGTCCTGAATTCAATCCCAGGTACCAGAACAGAAAGAAAAGAAAAGAAAAATTTTAAATCTAAGTCTCTAGAAGTAGAAAAATTAATCTAGACTTATGAACACTTCTTGTGGGTAAAGATTAAATGACAAATCTTGTATTTCTGGCATCTATTAAGATCATATTTCTCTATTTTAATCTTCAAAGATGATAAATTACATTGGTTTTCTCATGTTGATCTACATTTCCATTCTCAAAACAAACCCTCAGTTGACTGTGAGGATTTTTTAGTTCACTGAACTGGATTTGATTTGTTACCTCTGAAAATTAACAGCCAGTATCTGCATATTTCCCCTCCCTTATCTTTATGTCCTTCTTTGGAAATCAGCTATATGCTGTATTTTAAAAAATTTTTATTCATGACTGATCATGCAGTTTATTGTGCACATTTACACGGCATCAGCAGTGCTGGGACGCAGGCTCCCCAGTGTGAAGAGGGCCATGCTACAGCCACGATCTCCACGTAATATGCTGTATTGGTTCATCTCCTTCATGTATCTTAGTCTTCCTATTTTATACCTCCATCTTTGGTTTCAGCCTTTTGGGCCTCAATATAGTCTAGAGCAGATTTTAATCCTGGGTATAATGGCCTTTTCTAGTAATCTGGTAAACTCTTATGGCTACCTTTCAGAAGAATATTAAAGGCCTAAAATAAAATATAGGGGCTTGAAAAAGAAATCAAATATATTGACATAGCTATCAAAGTATTTTTCATTTTGTTATAATAATAAATGTTCTTTATTAATTCCCTAATATGTAAGATCTAGCTGTGGGCTTAATAGCTGATCATTTCAAAGTAATGATGATTATAAATATTTCAAAATAACAACTGAGCAGCAAGTATACTATAAGAAAAAAAATCCATAATTTCTACTATTACAGGATAAATTGAATCCCTCAAAAATAAATTTTGAAGTTCTAGCTCCAAGTACCTTAGAATGTGACCTTACTTGGAAACAGGGTTACTGGAGATATAATTAAAATGAAGTCATTCTGGAGTAGGTGGGCTCTTAATCCAATGACTAGTGTCCTTATAAGACAAATGAAGATACAAACACACAGAGGAATATTTTCCTACAATACCACTAAGAAACTAATACATTTGCTGTTGTTCTCTGTTGAAAGTTTCTGTGGCTCACTAACCTTTCCTTCTATTAAGAATATAAACAAATTTTAGTCAGAGATTAGTAAAATGTTAGTTTCTCTCATTCAAGCCCACAAAAACTCAAGTTGTAAGGACACTTTGTCAACAGCCACTTAACACCTTGGCTTAAGATTTACTATTAATGTACTATGTTGTAAGGAAAATCCATCATATTTCATTCCAAGTGTCACAAAAACCAAATCTCATGGATTTATAATGACTTTGGTTCTCGACTCGGAGATGTCACAAATAGTTAACTAAATCTAAATATTAAAGAGTAACAAGCCAGGCATGGTAGAGCATGCCTTGTAATCTCAGCACTCAGGAGGCTGAGGCAGGAGGATTGCCACAAATCCAAGACTAGCCTGGGCTACACAGTGAGTTCAAGGCCAGCCTGAACTACATGGCAAGACCCTATCTCAAAAAAAAACAGTAACAAAACTTGCCAGGCAAAGTAACACACACCCATAATCACAACTACTCAAGAGGTTGAGGCAGGAGCATCACAAGTACAAGGCCAGTCTGGGCAACTTACAAATCACCAAGACCTTAAAAAAGGTGTGAGAGATTCTAGCATTAGCAAGGCACTGAGTTCAATCTCTACCACTGCAAAAGACATGGCAAACAAAAACTCATTATCTGTCTTAACTTGTTCAATTAAATACACAATTACTTCTTAGCATTAAATTAATATGACTGAATGACCAAGTGAGCTTACTTATGGTATTTCCTGGTCATCAAGCAAAGCATGAAGACTGCTATCTTGTTGGTATGTATATTCCTTGTAGAACTATTTGATAGGTGTTTAAGTCCAATGGACTTTGGCTAATTTATTCAACTCATCCATGGAGGGAGGCCATATTTATTTTGTTAAAACTGAGTAGTACAAAGTTCTTAATCTCTGATGCATAATTGTATCATCAAAGACACATGCTTCCCAGGCATGGTGCAAACCTGCAAACCCAGCCCAGGAGTTCCAGACCAATTTGAGCAACACAAGAGAACTCCCTCTTAAACGAGAAAAAACCCCAAATAAACAAAAAAGGTATTAAGTCCAACATAAGAAAAGTCTTAAAATTATGAACACACCAATTATTTCCAAGTTTTCTGTTATTCAAACCTCATGCTTTTACTTTATCATACTATCAGATCTCTACCAGAAGTCTTTCATTTGCTTAACTATAACAAAAATTATACAATTAAAAATATCAAAGTCTAGTGGCTTATCATATGTCTACCACTGTATTATTTTGAGACCATACTTCATTTGCATAGGTGGGCCCATAATGATATTTTGTCCAAATTCCTTGAATTAAATTGGCCAAAATAAGGCCTACAGAAATTATCATTTGCCCAAGATCAGAGTTGGAATAAAAAATGGAGAAAAATCCATGTCTTGTTTTAAATTTAATATACTTTACATTGCGTGAAAGGTAGAAAGAGTTAAACAGAGGATCTGCAAATGGCTTCTGGATGATCACTTTAGTTCTATTTACAAATATGGTTATCTAGAACTAACAATTCTAGTTAAAAGTGAGCTTTCTCTGAAAAAGAACTTTTTATTTTACCACCCATCATATTTTAAGTGAAACAAGACATCTCCACACTCAAAACTGGCAAAAAAATTTCCAAGGAAAATTGGACAAAGTGTAAGCACTTTCTTATGCTGAATTTTTCTTTTCCAGAGGGCAATTCAGCAGGAAGAATAAAAGTTCTTACATCTCTTTTAACTTCATTCCTAGATTATCTTGAGGAAAAGCAATAAATTTGGATAAAACAGAACTAGAATCTAAAAAAAAAAAGGATCATAGGGCCAGGGATTTAGCTCAGTGGTGCAGCCGCCAGCCTCACAAGCACAAGTCCTGATGAGTTCAATCCCCAGTTCCAAAAAAAAGGGCAATACTATTCAACAATAATAGAAATATCTAATAGTACACTGATGAAAATTAATGTTGTATATCATTAACTGAACATAAATTTTTAGCCATTAAAATTTATGATCTAGAATATTTAACATAAGAAAATATTCACAATATTTTACACTGCTTTTGTATCCACTGTGTAATTCTATTCTAGTGAGAATAAGAACATGTCTACAGCCATACCACCCTGAAAGTGCCGATCTCATCTGATCTCATGAGATCTCGAAAGCTAAGCAGGGTTGGGCCTGGATAGTACTTGGATGGGAGAATAAGAATACGTATAAACATTAGCTATAAAACACTTGAATAAAAGCATTTATCACAGTGCTTAGCCCAAAGCAAAAATCCAATGAATGAAATGACTCATCGACATCGAAGGAAAAAGTATGATTATATACCCAAGTGACAGCGCTTCTTATCTAGCAGGAGAATTGCAAATAAACTATTATTTATTCACTTTAGACATCACTGTATATTACATGAAATAAACTACTACTATTGCATGGGGTGAAGTATTTTTAAATTGGCATTTTTTAAAAATGTTCCAGTTCACGATGAAAGGTGGGAAAGAAAAGCAGGCTCTACCAACCCTTCCCCCTTGGTAAGACTGACTACAGCTGTCAAATTCAGCAGCTAGATTATTACTCTTTCCCTTTTAGGCACTTCTTAGTCAGCATAAAACTTTGGAACCTGTACTTATTACCCTTTCTTGATCAATATCAGCTTTATCACTAGTCAGTTCCTCACAGTTGGCACCTAAAGGAGCTGGGGGGAGGGGAAGACTTAAGAACTTAAAATTGACAAAGTGCCAGAGATATAAATGGCTAAGTTTTGAACTTCATATTCCAAAAAAGACAGACAAGTGCTGGTTATGTGGTTCTTCAGATCTACAGCATAGCTGAGAGGCTAAGCACATCCAAATGTTCCAACAGCATCTAGGATCATTTTAGGAGGCCCGAATTAAGTAATTTCTCAAACTAGCAAAAACGAAACATGGCAAAAATAAGGCCAATTTTGCTTTTAAAAGGTAAGATAAATCTTCTCATAAGGATGATTACTTTTCCCATAATTTTTAACCTATTTTTCTGATGCAAGTAATGATCTCAAATGCATGAATTCACAAAAAGCAAAGTTAATATGATTCCATTATTCAACCACATTCATTACGCATAACCGAACCCTGCTAGTGACACACATTAGGACAGGGTGTTATGTTTATTTAGGGACATTAAAAACAAGCAAATGATTACAGTATTTTAAAACCCTAATATAAACATGTACCAAAAGTACAAAGATAAAACAGGAGGGAATACTGGGGGGAGAATACAGGATGAGAAGATGGGGGGGGGTATATCCATGAAAATTTTGTAGGAGGGGAAGATTCTTCTACACATACTAGCATACTGAGTTTTTTAAAACACAAGAAAAGATAAAATTTTAAGTCTGAAAGCAAAAGGCAATCAAGCTAAATCAGGTGAACAGTGATTTAGCTGATATGTACCTTATATAGATCAGCTGACTTCTATGCAAAAGCCTCAACTGCGCACATACTCATCTATATAAACGACCATTACTTTCCAAGGCTTTTATTTCTAGAATGCTTTCCAATTACACATGTGTACAATGTATGCATATATACGCATGTAAAATGTAAATGGAAGTGAAGATATATTCACATACATCCTCGGAACAACCTACCACAGGGTGTATTTTTAATGAGGCATTAATGACACAACCACAAAAATTTGCTTTGTATTTACAGAAAAATGATTCTAACCCAGATTACACCATTCCAAGTTTATCATATGACCTAATTCTAGTTAGCCTAGTTCTAAAATTTTATATAATCCCAATTTGCTATTAGAAAGCCTAGTATTGGCATGGCAAGTGTTTCTGGCTAACGTGAGCATAATAAGTGAAATACTCAATATTTCAGGTATTTTTCTCCTCCAAGTGCCTTGGCCAAATTGGCAAATGACACGTACTGTTGTATTAACTCAATAGCAAAGAACAAAGACCCTTACGGCTTTAAATGTTTAAGACGCTATAGAAAAGGTTTATTCAACGTGTACTTAGGTTTTATCTACTAGAAGCACTAGAATCTTAAACAATTTCTGTAAAACAAAAAATTACCAGAAAATAAATTGTGCATAGCTAGTTCATGACACAAAGAATTTTGCAATAGACGTATGTTATTACTGCCTTTTTAGACATGATTTGAAACAGTGAAATAACATTTTATACTACTCCAATTCCTTTCTTCATTTGGTTTGTTAACTGTATAAGACAAAGCCTTACACAAAACAAATCCTTCAATTCTTGATTAAATTGACACAACCTCCAAGGGTTACCTATTTTTCTACACAGACTCTAAACTCAAAAAATAATTTCAGAATGAGGCCTCTAAAGGGCTTACTGGATTTTACCACAATTACTAGCTATAAAAACGAACAATTTCCAAAGCAATGATGATTTTCATTTCTTTTAATCTGAACTGAAGTCAGGTGAAAAAGAATGAAGAGTATTAATAATCGTATTTAGTAAATTAAATCTCTATGAACTATGGCTTAAAGAAAGAACCAGAAAAATACGTATAAAATCTGTATTGCAGGACACTTAAACTACACTAAGGCTACAGAAGCTTCTGCCATAATCTCTCTTTTCTTCATAATATATAGGGTTATAAATAATACATTTCCATTTCAAAACATTACCTCAGAAATTAAAGATGAAACATAAATTATATTAGAAGCTACCTTCCAAATAAATTCACTCTTACTGGTTTAATTAATGCACAAGCAAACAACGCTGACTCTTAACAAAACTTAACACCAGATGAACACATCATTTTCCAATATAAGTTTTTAAAAATAAACCCCCTCCCAGATTGTCCCCATAAAAGGTTAACATCTCATGCCAAAATATTACATACTAAAATATATTACTTTTCCTACTCAAGAGTATTACAAAGCTCCTATTTGTGAAGATCGAGTTGTGTACGTCTGAATGAATGATTTCTAAAGTAGTCTCACACTAAGTATATTTAATATTTTTTTATAAGACAATTCTCCTGGTGAAGTTCAGTGTTTCAAAAACATCAACATATTGGGAATTAAACTACTAGAAGTATTTTCTTATTTAGTTTAACAGACACAAAAATACTCGCACTATTAATTTATCCATGGAAAATGAAAAAAAAGTGGACGATTTAGAAACAATCTATTTTGTCTATGTGTCAATTCACATTCCAGTCGTTTTCCTATCAGCTGTCTCCAAAAGGAGATATTCAGTACTTTAAAAAATTACATAGTTTTTGCCCATCTCTAAAATAGAACTTAACATTCCGATCCCAGCTACTTGATTGAAAGATACCAATAAAGTTACCGTCATTCTGTTCAGCTTTTTAAAAGCAGATTTTCTTTTAAGCAAGGACTATCTGAGATAGACTTCTTGATCTCCGTCCCTGTAGGTCTAATGGGCGGAAGGCAGTGAGACAGTGTACTACACTGTGAATGGACAGCCAGGTATTTTATGAATGGAGACGATCACGTGATCCCAGCACCTCCCCGAACTGATATTTCCCACATAACTGTGTCAACATTCTGAGAACTGGGGTAGTTGGTTGTGTGTGCGTTTGTTTTAAAATTTAATCTAAAACTCCAAATCCCCTTTACTTCCTGAAATCAAAAATCTACACGTAGAAGAGCGAGCTTTGAATTTTTTGGGGGGGAAAGCCTTTCAAGATGTCCAAGGTGATGGATGTTTAATTTTTTTTTTATGAATGAAGAGCGTGCTATGCAAATGAGGGCGATTCACAAAAAGAGAGAACATGGCGGCCACTTCTGCTTCTAGACCGCACCGACACTGCAGCAACCTACCTCCTTCTATACCCGCTTATCAGAAGTGTGTGCTTTTCGAGGAGGGGGAACAATGTTTGGCATTTTTCTAGCTATTTTGTGTTACACTGGCCTCGGCACTGGACTTTCAAGGTTTTTCAAAAAGGTCTGACTTTAGGAATGCACTTTGTTTAAAGGAATGCATCCTAACTCGTCCTAACTCACTTAACTCTTTCCAACCCTTCAAACATAAACAAAACTTGAACTTAATCGCAGGAAAAGATACTACTGTTCTACACAGAATTAAATCCCTTCTATATCGCAAACTGTCACCACATCATTATTCCTCTAGACAGCGCCTAGGTTAAAGCAAAATATTTAAAAGTCAAACTATTTCGTCTGGAAAACACAAGAACAGCCCAAATAAGCAAAAACTTAAAAATGTCCTAGAAGTTGATTCAGTAACCGTTCTGTTCAGCAAGGTAAATTCTGTTAACGTAAATACTGTTTAATATAGCCGAAGGGCAAAAAGGAACATTCGGAATTTTTAATTCTTTTACGTTCCTAAAGGAGCGTCCGATATTCACAAAGGTAAACAAAAGTAGCTCAATATCTCCCATATTCCAAGCGTCCTTAGTCCTATTAAATGTTAAAAAAATTTTAATTTCCTAACCTTACTTTTTCACAATAACCTGATAGTTTAAAGAGGGGGGAGGGAACGAAGGCTTAATCGGTATTTAAGAGTCACTGACTCATCGAATTAAGATTCAAGAGCAGTGCGCTGCAGAAGTTGCTCCCACACATTAGTTTCCAAGTGAAATAGCTAGAAAGGAAGCAGAATGGATGTCCAAGGCATGTTGGGTAGTACGCTAGACCGGAGGAAGACACGCCAGAGGTCTTCGAGGCAAAGGGTAACTCCACTTTCATCCACGGTACTCCATCTCAAAGACACACAACTGCTCTCCTAGCCCTGCACTTAACAGAAAGCAATTAGACCCAAGGAGTGGAGGGGGTGCTGCCATTACATAAAATGGCCCCAAAATCCTACATCTAGATGCACCGGCTCTCCGGGGTTGCCAGCTTTCCGGCACCCGAGACCCCACGGGATATGGGGAAGCGCTCGGGAAAACGGGGGTGGGGGGGTGGTCAAGATCAATGAGGCGCTTGCTTACTCGTTGTCAGAAGTCGCCGTCTCCTCGCTCATCTTTCCCTCACCGTGATCCGATCTGGAGATGGAGGAGCAACAGCAGGCAGGGGAGCAGGAGTAGCGCCGAGGGGCAGCAGGCAGCGGCGGCCGGGGGGGCGCGAGGAAAGCGGCTCAGGGGCCTCACCATGGTGGACGCCTCAGCCGGAACGGTGCCCCCCCAGCCGGGAACCCCGGCCACCCCCGCGAGGGGGTGGCGGCAGCGACCTCCGCCGTGGCGACCCCAGCCTCTTCCCTGCCTCAGCGCCCGGCCGGGGGCCAAAGGAGGCCGGCTGCACAGGTAGAGCGGAGGGGGTCGGGGACGCCGCGAGGCGGACTGGACAGCAGTAGCTCCTCGGCCGCCGGGGCGCAGCGCCGCGGGGTCCGGGGAGGAAGAGCGAGCAGAGAAGCCGGGAGCAGAGGCGGTGCTTCCCTCAGGGATGCGGCGAGGAGGAAGCGGGGCTGCGCTCGGCGGGGGCCGGCGGGGGGGTGCCGAGCCCGGGCTGCGGGCGGCGACGGCGGCGCGGTTCGGACGGAGCCCGCCCCACCATCTCCCGCTCGGCCCCGCGCCGGCGTCGGCCTCAGGCTTCCGCGGGGCTGCGGCGCGGACCTTCCCGACGCCTCGGGCCGGGACTCCTGAGGGAGCGGGCGGCGGGGCGCGCGAGGGGAGGGCGGCACCGGACACCCAGGGGCCCAAGCAACCGCAGCCGCTAGTGCTGTGCAGACCAAGCCCACCAGCTGCAGCTCGCGGGCCGCTCACGCCCGCGCGGGGAGTGCGAGGGGGCGGTGGAAGCTCTCACGCCGCCCGCTCCTTCCGCCGCCGTCCCGAGCCGGGGGCGCCGCGGGAGCGGGGTGAAGTAGTCCCTCGGCCGCTCGGGGCCGCCGGCCTCCTGCAGGGGGCACACAGCGGGCGCGGGGGGCTGCCGACCGGGACACCCGGGCACCGGGGCAGTGTGGGCAGCGAAACTAAGAGCCGCCAAATCGTTGCAGGTCGAAGTCGTGTGCAGCATTGCAAGTTTCAGGAAAGTAGTCCCCCTTCCCTCCCTTTCCCAAATCGCGGGGAGCCGCGGGGCGGGGCGGCGAGGCGAGGCGAGGCGGAGGGATACGGCCGCACCGCGCGGCGTGCGTGCGCGCGCTCCAAACTCTTGGAACGCCGCGGAGGGGCGGGCGGGCCTGCCTGCACGGGCGTTGCGTGCGGGCTAGCGTTGTTGCGGCGCTTTTCTCTACCTCTCCTGGCTTGGACTATCCAAGGTGCTTGAACCAGCAGGCTGCAAAGACAGTGTGCTCAGGGAGGAAATTTGGGTGCTACTCTGTTCTGCCGTGTGTGTGTGTGTGTGTGTGTGTGTGTGTGTGTGTGTGTCTGTGTGTTTCTTCCTTGCAGAGCAAAGAATGGAACTAGCTTGAGTACATTTTAGCTCGTGGGGGTTTCGGGCTGGACTGCAAAGAGCTCCTCCTGCTGTCCCTCTGGTTGCATTGCTGCAGTCCCCAAGCTTCTTGCACCAGTGAAGATTGTGTGCCGGGGGCGGGATGGGGGGGGGGGCAGGTAGTTTTCATACCTCGTTGCCTGATTTTTACTGCGCAAGGGGTCTGCCGGGCAAGGCATTCATATCTGAAAGCTGGAGTGCTTATTAATGAAGAATGACTTCCATTGAAGCCCAGGGTAGGCGTGTTATGAATCTGGCGCATCCAGAAGCACAGGAAATAACTCCCGCTGCGAGTGCGGTTGCATAACTATAGCGCAGGAGATGCCTCTGTGCCCGAACTGCTTCAGAGGGAGGCGGAACTGTACTGAATAGGCAGCTGTCACGTTTGCATTGGTAGAGGACAAATACGTATTCATCTCAACAGATTTTTGCCCAGAAACCTGACGTTTCGGGTTGGAGCCTAGGGTCTGTCTGACGGAGGACTCGGAGCTCCCGGCTTTGCAAATTCTCTTTATCTAGAAACCCAGTCTGGGGCCTGGGGCCAGAATCCCAAGCTCTGCCAAGTTCGTGAACATCTTCCCAGGCGTCAGTCTGACTGGGGGAAATTCTTTTCACGTCTCAGGTTTGTCTGACCTGAGAATGAAGGTTGCTGCTCCAGCCACCTGGAGGAGTAGAATGGTTCCAGAAGAAGAAGAAAGAGAACTTCCCCCACTCCTGCCATCTGCTTAAGCTCGGATTGTTCGCCGGAGGAACATGCACGCTACTGTTAACATTTTCTGTATAC
This sequence comes from Heterocephalus glaber, assembly GCF_000247695.1. The sequence goes on along the minus strand of NW_004624804.1, from coordinate 5,502,031 downwards.
ACAGTAGTGCTTGATGTTTGAAGAATGAACGAAGGAGCGAAACCAATCATTGACCCCCCCCCCCAGTCCCCTTAATTTCTGAGGTTTGTTTATGTAACTGGCTTCCCGCCTCAGCAGGTCCCAACTGAGAGCAAAGAAAGCGGACTGTTCCTGACGAGAAATGGTGAGGGGAGGGAGGTCTGAAACAGGGATCTTTAACCTGGAACTCCCTTCGATACTCCTGCCTCAGCCTTGAGTACTGGGCTTACAGGTGTGGGCCACCATGCCTGGTTTTAACTTGGCCTTTTAGACTTGTCTCTGTGAAGAATCTAGGGTTGTTGATTCAGGCCTATTTTTCCACTGCTACCTCTAAGGTCAGGTTTGAATAAAGACCCATTATAGTATTTATATTTTAGCTCTTAAGCAAATTCCTTAAACGCTATTCCTGTATATGATGGGAATAATAGCATCTAACTAAGAGCTGTGGAACAGATTGAGATAATTTACATAAAGCATTTAGTGTAAGAGTTCATGGTAAGAACTCAGTAAATCTTATTTACTATTTTGTACAACAGAGATAATAAACTCCATGGTACAGTGGTGGCAGTTGCTCTGAAGGTTAAATGTAACTCGTTCAGTATTGTTTATTCATTCAAATCACCATCGGTCATCTTATGTGTAACCCCCTTGCTAGATACGTGACCTGGTCCTCAGTGGGCCACCAATAATGATCACTATTAGTTAAAATTAACTTGGGCTGATGTGGTGGCACACACCTGTAGTCTGAGCACTTCAGGAGACTGAGGCAGGAAGACCGCACATTCAAACCCAACCTGGGTGACTAAATGACAGTGAGATCCTGTCTACCTGTTTAGGAATAAAAAATTAGGTCTGTGTGTGGAGATGCATGCCTGTAATCTCAGCTCTGGAAGACTGAGGCAGGAGGATGAAAGTTTTAACCAGCCTGGGAAATTTAGTGACTTAGTGAGAACTTGTCTCAAAAATAAAAAAGGTCTGGGCCTCGGATGTAGCTCAGTGCCTACCTAGCAAGGGCAAGGTCCTGCGTTCAATCCCTGGTGCCACAAAAAAATTTTTTTCAATAAAGGACAGAACATGTAGCAGTGCAGACTCTGGGTTCAATCCCAACTACCATAATAAATAAACAAAAATGTTCGTAAAAGGACTGGGGATGTAGCTCAATGTGAAGGCCCTATGCTTAGTCTCCATTACCTAAATAAATAAGTAAATAAATATAAAATAATAAAGTTGGTCATTTGCAAAGCCATCTTTCACTTTTGAAGATGTGCTTCTCTTTGTTTTAGTCAGTGCATTGGGAAATCATTAATACCAGTTTTGGGAGAAGATATGAAAAGTATCTTCATGTCATGTGCCAGTCTGTGTACTGGCCACTTTTGTATGCATTGCTTACCAGCAGGAACAAGACGTGATCAATAGCCCAAAGGAATGCTTTTTAGATTGTTCTAAATCCCACCACCAAGACAAGTCACCAAAACATTCACACTACCTTTGGTGGTCCCCATGCCATGGCATTTTAGGACACTTTTGTACCCTCCACCTTTTATTTTGGCCATGCTGGGGATTAGACCCAGGAACTTCACACTGACCTGCATCTCCAAACCCTTTTTATTTTTTATTTTGAGATAAGGTGCTGGTCTGGGCTTGAACTTTGCATTCTCCTGGCTCAGCCTCCCAGAGGGCACTTTTATGCCCTTTTTAACAGTGCATTTATTGCTTTTTTTTCTCTTACCACGTTGTTGACAATCTTACCAGCTGTTTTAGAAATTGTCCTGCTCTGGGCGGAGCTCTGAGTCTTCAGCTGTGAAACAGTGTGATCCTACAGTGACACTCAGATCCTTGGAGTCTTCTAGTCTGCCCTAGAGGTCGCCCTGAACTCAAGTGGCTTTGCCCCTCCCCTCTCCTGGTGCCTGGACTTTCCAAGGTATAAGAGACATGGCAACCAAAGGCAAAGTGGGAGACCTTATTTGGATCTTGATTTGAACAAATATTTTAAAATGTGAGACAGTTAAATAAATTTGACCACCAACTGGAGATCTGATGAGGATAAAGAAATTTTAAAGTATTAGTTTGTGATTTTTTTTTTGTCTTTGTCTTTCAGAGGTACATACTGAAATATTTACAGGTGAAATAATATAATACCTGAGATTTAATTCAGAATAATCTAATGTGAGAGTTTTGAGGGAAAAATGGGTAGAGATATAAAGGAACACAAGACTGTAGATTAATAATGAGTGCATTTTAAATTTTTATATACTTGAAATTTTTCATAATAATGTTTTTTCCCAATATACCATGAGTACTTATTTAAAATGTAGATTCCTAGGCACCAACCCAGTTATTGTGATCAATAGACCTGTACTGGGGCCAAAAAAATCTGCTCTTTCAAAAGTATTCCAGGTACTTGGTCCTTCTTTAATCCTTCCACCCCTTTCCCCCTTTGCAGCACATCCCTAGCTAAAACTATTCCAGCCAACACCCCCTACATACAAAGTGTACAGTATTCCAAGATAGAGCATAGTAAATATTGGTCAAAGCTAAAGGGCTCATTCAGCTAAAAAAGGTAGACTCAGCCAGCCTTGACTATGTGAGAGCTAAATAGTGATCATGGTGTCACTTGAAGTTTCAGTGCCATTCAGTTGGTACTAGAATAGGAGTCAAGGCTCAGCAGGAAAGGGAACATTTGTACAGTAAGTCCCTGACTTAGGAACATTTAAGTTGGGAACTTTCACAGATCTGAACAGTTTTTTTATGCTTTACATTGTATATTTGAGTCAAAGGTATGTAAGACTCACTTTGTCAGACTTACTAAAGAATCTGACTTACGGACATTCTTCCAAAATGGAACTTGTTCATAAGTCAGGGACTTACTGTACAGTGGTACCTGGGTTCGTGAACTTAATTCTTTCCATGATTCTGGTGGCAAACTGAATTGGACAAAAATCAAATCAAATGTCTCCCTAAGGTCAACATTGAACCTAACCATTGAATTTAATTCTGTGTTTTTTGGTACCGGGGATCAAACTCAGGACCTTGCACTTGCAAGGTATGTGCCGGAACCACTGAGCTAAATCCCCAGCCCTTGATTCAATTTTTTATCAGAATTGCAGGAAGAATTAACTTTGTAAGCCAAGGTACCACTGTATTTGTATCTTCCAGGTGGGAAGTTGCTGGTCACAATAGCTGGTTCTCACAGGTGCCTGGTTCTCTCTACCATTGTCCACAGCTTTAGGGATTAGCCACAGCCACCTAACAATCTGTTATAGGTGATTAATTATCAATAGCGGTCATGGGCCACGGAGAGAGGAACAACAGCCTAATTGCTAAGTTACTTCCAGGAGAGGATATCAACAAATTTAAGAAGGCGAATGTAGAGTCTAAATCCCAGGGTTTGCAAGGACACCAAGGACTGTCCTTACTGAGGCACTGGCAATGGCTCTGCAGTTCAGAGCTTTCTCCCTCTTTCCAGACTTCTCACTTCCATAACAATCATTTTTCTTTAAAACTCAGACTGTCACAAACTGTAGTAGCATGAGCCCATACTCCCAGCATTTGGGATGCTAAGGCAGGCGCATCCCTTGAGCCCAGGAGTTCAAGACCAGCCTGGCCAACACAGCAAGACTATCTCAAAAAACAAACAAACCCCAAATTTTTGTCTTAGCCTCTTTTACTTTTTGCCTGCTTACACTTGTATTGATTTTTTGTTAATTAACTTTTGATGAGTATATGTTTTTCCCCAGTTAATTTTTTTTTTTGTACTAAGGATCAAACTCAGGACCTTATGCTCACCAGGCAGGCACGGCATCTTCCCCAGTTAAATTTCAAATGACATAAAAGCAGAGGCTGCATTTCAGGATTTGCGGGGGAGGGGTCTTTAGCCATGGCTTTAAATAATAGAGCTTTTCAGGTGAAAAATTATATCAAAGCCTGGTCTCTGTGACACAATGAAGCTGTGTTGCCTGACACAATCAGGAGTTCCCTCTGGCTTCCTGTTGTGATATGCACACTACAGTAGTTTATCATTTCTCATACACTGTGCCGAGCACTGTTAGCTCTTAGCAGTTATTTGTACACTCAAGAAGCCAAAGAGAAGACAGTTAAATCAACATTTTTGAGGTTCTAGTAGTACATAAAATACAAGTGCACATTTCCATTTTAAAAATTACCCTTAGTATTACTTCTTAGCAGATGTCATTACATTCTTTATTTTAAAACTACTTATCAGAGAACTATATTTCCATGTTGTACTGTACTTTGTTTAATGAATTTTTTTCCTTCTTTAGTCTCTTGACTAATGAGCTCTGCCTCTAGGTGGAATTACTAAATGGTAACCGTGTTTCTAAATAGTTTCCTTGCCTTTGGCATGAGTCTGTTTCTCCATCACTAGAGTTTCCATGTTTTTGCGAACTAATACAAAGTATAGAGGATAAGTATGCTATTTTCTTTTTCTCTCTAAGGACTGCAATTGTTGGTCTGGTAGTATCCGGTGAGTGTGAAATCAGTTTACTTTTAATGCTCCAACTGCCTTTTACAGGAAGTTTCCACAAGATTACGACAAGTACAAGGGAAATGAGCAGTCTGCGATTTCCTTTATGCTCACTCAGTATAATCTTAGCAGGGAGGATGCTTAGGAGACCTAGGGCTACTAAATAAAGCACTCCTCTCCACCCATTGCTGTCCTCCCAAATGGTTTTGCACTCTCCTTCTCATTCTAAGTCCCATCACAACAAATATGAAGGATTAAAATGTCCATCACAGAAGATTTCCAAGCAATGTGCATGCTCTACAAATTTGTTACAACAAAGCAATCTGGACAGTTCTTAGGTTTTGGGTTTTTGTTTTTTTCCAAGACAAAGTTTCACTATGTAGTTCAGGCTGGTTTTGAACTCCTGTAGCCCCAGCTGCCTTGGAACTCACAGTAATCCTCCCTTCGGCCTCAACCTTCCAAGTGCTGGAATTAAGGCATGTACCACCACACTGGCTCTTAGATTTTGCTTTATGGCATTGACTTCTCTTTTAATGAGTAATAATGAGCCATTTTCTGGGACTTTAAAACTGACAATATCCTCCAGGAGCTGACCTTCCTAACACCGTCATCAGTTCAGTGTTATCAACTCTAGTTTACAAAGAGACTGGGGATTTGAAGATCAGAGAGGTTAGGTGAGTAGCACAACAGTGGTGTGTCTACAGCTGAAACCCAAATCATCTTCTCCTTCCACACCCGTGTGCTCGTGTGTTTGTGTACCTGGTCCTGTTGTGGCAAAGCTGAACAGCTCAGTGTTACAGCTGAGTGTTACAGCTCAGAGTCACAGCCAAGTGCCGCGGGTCTGAGGCACAGCTGTGTGTTACAGCTCTGGATTGCAGCTTTCACAGCCTGAAGACTCGAGAATCCGAGGGTCACTCAAAGAGGTGGAGAAAAACCTTTATTACACATCAAGCTCGGAGGAGTTCATATTCTGAAGTCTGAGTGCTTCACCAGCAATGAGAACCTTCTTATATAGGGATCCAGGGGTAGGCGAGCATGCTCATTGAAGCTGGGGTGGGGTGGGGGTGGGGTGGAGTTAACAGAACATTCTTGAAAGAGGCGGAGCTAACATTCTTCAGAGGTCGCACAGTTCAAACAGTTACAAAATATTCTGATACACTGGACAGGAGTATTGCAGCACAAACTTACATTTCTGGAACAAAAAATTTTGTGGAAAAAACCCATGGAGGCGAGGCAAGGGCCTGCCTTATTGTGTATTATCATTCGATCAGTCCATGTTCCTGTTTTTCAGTATTTTATGTAATACCTAAATGAGGGGATCCTAGGTAGAATATATGTTCCATTTCAAGTTGTTATACTTTGGATGATGAATTGGCAGGAGAACCCTGCTTTTCCAAAATGGGTGGACTCAATTCCTTGGCTGTTATCAAGCTGCTTTCTATGGACCTTTGATGTATGGGTTTCCTTATCGCATTAGTTCTCAGGGGGCAGTCTGGTGACCTAGGGGATTATTCAGGCAAGGAGCTTCTCTATTATCCCAGGAAGTCCTGGACACTCTAATGTGCAAGTGGATTGCTGTAAACCATCCTGGTAGTTATCTTGTTAATGTAGACGTGTAACGATCGTTATGCTTTCAAATATGTTATTATTAGCTTGAACTGGGGCACTGCATTTCCCCTTTTGATCATAGATTATCCATTCATTGCCATTCACTAAAGGTAAAAGAGGATAACTGCATATTTAAATTCATTGATAAAACCCCAATATCTATCTTGGGAATCACAAAATAATTTATTTTCTAAAACTATTGTGCTTTTGTTTGATACTGTAAATTCTTGCTACTCAATGCTGCAAAGCTTGCCGTGAAAGCTTGTAAGAACGATGGGCTCTTTCCCTTCACGCCAGCCTTGCTGAATCAGAGTCTGTGTTTAGTAACATCCCCATGTGATTCATCTGCACATTAAATCTCGAGAAGATAGCCCATACCTTTAATCTCAGCACCTCTGGGGGCTGAGGCAGGAGGATCCCAAGGTGGAGTCCAGCCTGGGTAACTGAGTGACTTTGTGAGACCCTGTCAAAAATGAAAGAAAGGAAGGAAAGAAAAAAGAAAGGCAAGGAGAAGGGAGGAGAGGGGAGGAGAATGAGGGGAATGAAAGGGAGGAGAAGGGAGGGGGAGAGGGGGAGAGGAGAGGAGAGGGAAAGAAGGGAGGGAAGAGAAAAAGAAAAATGGAGGCACTGTTCATTGGGCTAGAGAGAAGAGGACTATGCATACATGTACAATCCACTGACCAGGTACAGGGAGAAAGCCTGCTTTCCTGGAAATCACATTCTAGCTAGGAAGACATGGAAACTAGAAGAAGCACGTAGACAATACAAAATGCAGTATGACTAAATGCCTAGTAACTAATAAAATTACCTATTATTATTTTCCTCCAATGATACTAATCTTATTACCCTGACATATCACCCTTTTGAGTCATATGGTATTAGCCTTGTGCATAGTAAAGCAAAAAATACACAAGATGAAATTCCATGTCCAAGTTCCATCCCCGGTACTGCAAAAAAAGAGAAAATTCCATGTTTAAAAATTATGAGATGCTATAAACTTCGGTTCTAGTGATAACTGACCATTGCTACCTCACTGGAAAGAGATGTCCACATTCTCCCTAAGATTTAAGATCCTGGAAGGAGGTTTGCTTGCTTCAGCCCTAAAGGTCTTTATCAAAAAGCCTTCAAACACTTCACAGCCTTATCTTCTCCTGGCTTTTAGCCAATCTTTGTTTATTTCAAATTTCCTTCTTGTGTGGGATGTCCCAGACTTGCTTCTGGTTGCTTGCCAAGCTGTGGCATGGACTTTGAATGGTCTCTCTTTACCTACCTTATTGCTCTTGTTTAAGTGTTATCTCCTGATATTAAAGATTTTAAGAATGTACTTTGGAAAATAAAATTGCTTTCTGCAATTCTACATTATTTGGTGCAATCTACATCTTAGAAATGTAGCTATTTTTGATCAGTTCCATGATAACTGTTCTTAACTATATTTGTTTTGTGCCTATATTTTGTTATCTATCCTTTCTAAGTTTCTGTAAAATCTCAATATTCACATGTATCAAATCATTTTTGTATAATAAGTTGTAAAATGTCTCATAGGTGCTTATTAAATGTTCTTTTATTGTGGTCATTATAATATTTTAACATGCTTCCATCCAAATTCATAGTTTTCTCTCCTTCTATCTTTTTACTTTTTACATATCTAAAATATCAGAGTTCATTGAAAACTACTTGAAATAGAAGTAGTATAAGCCTAACAATTACCACTTTTTAGTTTTGCTCATTTTTATTTTCTAAATCACCTTTACTTCTGATATTCACCCTACTTTATAAAACCAGAAGTACTCAATAGAGGATTTAGAGAACCTTCAGAAGTCAGAGCCAGCCAGACTTCATCAGAGAGTAGTATTTTGGTTTGACTTGCAAAGGCACCATCTTTGATAAACTTGTAGAAGAGCTCTCTAAGCAGAAGAATTAACTCATTGAGGTATTTATTTTATATGTCAGGCTCTGTAACAGAATCGAAATGAAAGCAGTTGTTTTGTTTGGTTTGGTTTGATTTTTGGCAGTACGGGGATTGAAACCAGGGCTTTGCACATGCTAGGCAAGTGCTCTGCTACTGAGCTACATCCTCAGCATTTTTAATTTTATTTAAAGACAGGGTCTTGCTCAGTTCCCTAGACTGGCCTCAAATTTGTGATCCTCCTCCCTCAGCCTCCTGAGTAGTTGGGATTATTGGTATGTGCCACCACACATGGCTAATGAAAGCAGGCTTTCACTTCAAGAAGCTTGTAGTCCAGTGAAAGTGTATATTGGCAGATTACCATTGCCATAGTACATGCTATGAGTTATGAGGCAAGTGCCGTGGGAACTTTATGTGCATAAAATAGAGAATTGACAGTAGGAGAGTTGTCACAAAGCATTGTTGTAAAACACAAAAGGAAGTGAAAACCCATTCCTGAAATTGACTTCAATCACATGTTCAGGTGAATGCGAATAGAAAAAAAGTTCTGATAATTGTTTATTTGTGTAATTTCAACTTCCCAAGGCCCAGTTGGAGCCAAGAGAGAATTGATGATGTTCCATTCTCTTTTCTTGTGCACATTAAACAACAAGGCAGAGCATGAGAACAAGACCCCATCAGGACGCGGCTCTCCCAGCCTTCAGCTTGTTCTCTGAGGGAAAGGAAGAGAGGTATTGGAGAATATCTGCTTGAGTCCCCACGGTGACCCCGTGCATGTTGATAAAGCTGGCTTGTTTGTTTTCAATTATATTTTCTGGAAGTTATTTATTATACAGGACTTTTTGAGCTTAGTTCAGCAATTCTCTAATTTAGTACCTAAACACTCTGAGAAAATAATCTTTTACATAGCGTACTCTCGCTTCCCAGCTCCAGAACTGCCAGTGGTGGCCTTCTGTATTAATTCTAAGTGCCCAAGGCCACATGTCTTGCCTCTCCTTTAAGCCATTCCAAAGTAGTTTTTATTGGGCTTTCTGTTTCTCTTGTCTCTTCTGAATGCATGTTAAAATTCTCTACAAGGTATACTTTTTGTGTGTTTGTTCAGTAAAGTGTCCTTAGGTTCCTACTATCTGTTCTGACAATCAAATTAAGGAAACAGAAGACTTACTTCCTAAGATCTCTTTTACTTTCCCCAAATTTCTGCTACTGCTCCCTCATTAAAGTTGATAGAAATTGCCTGATGCCTCTCAGAGATTTGAAGGAAGCTCATGTAGACCTGTATCATCATGTGTAATTCAAAAGAATAATTCTAACAGTCACAAAAATCATTAAGATGGAGAATACCAAGATTTAATCCTTTACCTCTAATCAGATATACTACAGTTGAAGGTTCACATGGACTTTCTGTACATCTCCTTAGAAATCCTCAGTGCAAAGAAAAAATACTAAACTGTCTTCCGTGTTCATTTAAAAAATTAAACCAAATGCTCTTTGTAATTACTTGGAATTCTACAAAAAGAGTAGGTAGTGAGGACTGTAATCCCTCTTTCCTCAAAGGTGACTACTATCAACAGTGGAGAATATATAATATCAAATTCTTCCTTATATATTTACATACACACATAACAAGCTCAAGCTTTGCATATTATTTTTAATATACCACATACATTTTTTTATACCAGTACTCATTCCTTTAAGTGGTTATATGGTATTTTGTAATATGGAATTACTACAAGTTGTCTTCTTCTATTTATTTACCTCTTTCTGTCTTCAAATAGACAACATTGATTGTTGCTATGTTTTGCTTTTTTCATTAGAAACAATGCTTACATGAAAATCCTTGTATGTTTATCTTTTGGTGTAAAGGGAAAAATTTCTCATAGAAAGATTTATATAAGTGATTTTGCTAGGGCAAAGAGAATGAATTTTTTTTTTTTTTGGTACCGGGGATAGAACTCGGGTCCTTGTGCTTTCGAGGCAGGCGCCAGAACCACTGAGCTAAATCCCCAGCCCCATAGAATGAATGTTTTAAATAATTAAAAATAATACAAAACAATGCTCCAAAATACTGTGGTTTTTTTAAATCAACTATTTTCTCACCAGTAATATACAAGCATACCCTTTCCTCTCTACCCTTACCTAAAAAGGACATTAATAATTTTATTTAATTTTTATTAATGTGATCCCTTACCAAGATGTTATCTAATTGCTGCTTTATTTTGCATTTCCCTAATCACTAGTGTTAATTTCATTCATATTTCCTCTTCAGTGATTTCCCTCATTTACCTGCTTCTCATTAATTTCTCTTTGCTTTGGTTTCCTTAGTTTTACTTTTTGATATTATTATTGTTGCTGCTGCTATGAAATAGCTGTACTGAAAATACTCATTTTTTTAATACGTTTTTTTTTTTTGTTACCAGGGATCGAACTCGGGACCTTGTGCTTGCGAGGCAGGCACCGGAAGCACTGAGTTAAATCCTCGGCCCTATTTTTTAATACTTTATTTTACTGTATCTTTTATTTGCAGTACTGGATAAAATCCAAGGCCTCCTGCATTGTATGCAAACATTCTAAACTGAGTTATATCCTCTACCCCTATAAAAGTACTCATTTATTAAATACTATCACTAGTAGGTTGCTGTCTTTACTAAGAAAAATAATGGTAAAAGCATTATTTATAAAGACTTTCAAAGTTATCTTACCTATAGTTAATATTTTATTTATTTTTTGAGATAGGGTCTCACTATGTAGCTCAGACTGGTCTTGAACTCACCATATATCCCAGCCTGATGGAACTTACAGTGATTCTCCTGCCTTAGCCTCCCAAGTCCCAGGATTGTAGGCATGTGCCACCATCCCCTGCTAACATTTTATTTTTATTTATGTGATTTTAAAATGCAAACTAGCAATAATAATATGTATACTTCAGGGAGAAATTTAATGGAACTATAAAATCTACATTTGTCTATAGTTTCCCTGTCACAAAGGTGTAAAACAAACATTACTCCTAAAAAATTATGAAACATACCTACTTTCTCCTTTCCCAAAGTAATAATACAGAATAACCCTCTTGATCAACACAAACAGGAAAACGTTGCTGGACTCTTTACTATAAGAGTGTGACACATGTTCTTCCCTGGTGGAGGACATAAAGGTAATCATAACAGCTAAATTTATTGGAAGCTAACTGCACGCCCAGCCTCTGTTCCACTTGCTTTATATATGTTAACATTAGTCATACCGCACACGGGTACTATTTGCTTCATCTCCATTTTGGTGGTGAGCCACATGGAGGTGGAATACTGTGCTCAAGTAGGGTTCACAAGAAGAATGTGCAGAGCTCCAGGTCAAGGCCAGGCATCCGGTTCCAGAGCCTCACTCATAGCCAGGGTGCTCAGCCTCCATGGCCAAGACTGGACTAAAGTAGTTACAGAAAGGAAAGGAACTGTAGGAAGAAGGACATGGACAAGGAGAGTGAAGAAAGAAGTGAGGGAGAAGGAGGAAAAAAGAAAGAAAAATAAAGATGGAGAAAAGAAAGGAGGTAGGAAAGAAAGAAAGAAATGGTGAAAATTACCCCCTGTCCCCTCTCATGCCACCAACCTGGTAGCCAACCAAGCAGAGCTTGCACCTGTCAGTGCTGGCAGGATGCACTGTGCTTTGCATTTGGTCTTCCTCCTCCTCCCTAGCTCTTTTCCCAACCCCACACCCAGGTACCCATGTACTTCTCCCAACCTGGGAACACTGTCTGGGACTCTCCTCATAATGCACTTCCGTGATTCCCAAAAACTGTATAGAATGTGAACTCTTACAAAGACAAATGGGAGCACCTCTGTACTCACTCATCATCTGATTTGTGCTTTCTACATATAATACAAACCAGTTGCCAAGTATTTGCAAAGTGTGCCTTTAAAAAAAAACTGCTAGAAGAAACATGGCAAAATTTGGGTTTGGATTTCAGCTTCTCCCAAGTTCGATAGATTCATTTCACCTTCAGCACAGTAGTAAAAATAACAGGGAAGCCAGTGGTGCACACCCATAATCCTAGTACTCTGGGAGCCTGCAGCAAGAGGATCCTAAGCTTGAGCCTGACATAGGCAACTTAGTGACGAAGACCCTGTCTCAAAATTAAAAATACAGAAAATGTGTACATAGGAGAAAAATTAGCTGGGGATGTAGTTTAGGGCCAAGGTCCTGGGCTCAATGCTCAGTACTGCCAAAAAGAAAAAAAACGTTATTAGGGGATCATGCCACAAACATGGTTGGGTCGGGAGTGATTTTGATTCCCGCTCCCAGGTGAGATCTGGAAACATTTTGAGTTGCCACAGCTGGGGAGTGGGGATGATGAAAGGAAATGTCACTGGCATCTAATGAATAGAGTCCAGAAAGAATACTCAGGACAGATCCTCACCATAACAACGACAAATTACTTGACTCGAAATATCAGCAGTGCCATGGTCTGTTCCATGAACATGAGGCCATGGTACCCAGGCTCAAGTTTAAGCTCCTCTCTTGCTTGTCCCAAGATACAAGAACAGGTAGAACTTTTCTTTCTGTCCAAAGTCTACTTCTTCCTTCCCACTCCTTCTATCTGGCCTAAAGCCAGGTCATTCACTTAAAAAAAATGTGCAAAATAAAAGTGGCATAAAATTTCATGCCAATATGTTTGGGTATAAAATCTTGCCAGAGTTTTCTACTTCTGGTCATGGAATATTTTGCAGAAGGATTTTCTGAATGATATTATATGGGTGTCTCTTTATTAAGTATGGCTTAAAATGAAACCAAGTATATGTTGTTGGGGTAACAATAGAAAAAAAGAAAGGAACATTGTATTCTGCCGCAGCTGTGTGAGGAATAATTATTACCCTCAAATTAGACTAGAATATCTCTTATCCTAAGAAAACACTTTACAGATTTGAATGTTGCTTCTTTTATACATCTATTAATAATGTGATATATTTATATGTACTCAGAGAAAATCAAAGTGTTTAATAGTGGTGTCTGAAATTTTTATATTAGTTATCCTTTTATATGCCACATATTCTGCTTAGTTTTATAAGCATTATTTTATCAAGCCTTATATGTCCAGTTAGTAAATGTAGAAACTAAGGCCTCAGAAAGGTGAAGTTATTTACCCAAGCTTACCTAAGCTAATAAGAAGCAAACTAGGATTTGAATTCATTTTCTCTGACCAAAACTAGCAGTATTTATATAATCTGGTTCTACGTATTTCATTATCCTAATTTCCAAGATCATTCAAAGAATAGAAGATATCCCTGTTTGTACTTTTTTTTTTTTTTTTTTTGGTACTGGGAATCAAACTCAGGATCTTGCGCTTGCCAGGCAGACCTGGCGCCACTGAGCTACATTTCAGGCCCTGTCTTAAAATATACCTGCCACCAGCCAAGATGGTTCAGGAGGGTCACCTTGAGTTTGAGGTCATCTTCAGCTATGTAGGGAGACCCTGTCTCAAAAAGACTAACAAAAACAGCAACAAAAATGCACCCATAAATAAAATTGAGGTGCAAACATTATAACTGTATTATTATAGTAATACATTATAATCATTACAAAAGACTGCAAAATAAAAATTTTTTAAATGACTGAAATGAAAAGCAAGTGAAAAAAAAGTTCTGCTATTTCTCCCTGTGTCTCAATGGACTGTCAGCCGTGTACCTCATGGGATTCTTCCACCTGCTTCTAAGGCCACTGGAGTAACATGGTCACTTCTTTTTTGCTTTATGTGTCAAACTAGGAGACCTGGCCTGTCTGTGCTTCTTCAGAGACCCCACCAGAAGTAGCTTCTTCTCAGAGCAATAGTCATAGATGCTACTGTCAGTCCAGATCCACACTTAAGATCAAATGATCCAACAATAAAAGGAGAATATGTCCTCGTCCATCAGCATAGTGAACTATGGCAGGGGGAGGGCCTTCTGCCATTTCATCAATCATCAGGATAAAAATACAATGTGGAAAGTAGATCCAGAGCACAAAATTGAAGGCCTCATAGTGTTCCATTACAAAGGCCTTGATCTCAGAGTCCCAAGAAAATAGGCTTCTAAGTTCTCTCCAGTGTTTCTGTCATATAATTATTCAGTAAAATACATACTGGGTTCACCCCTGAAAGTGCAAAACCTCTGCAGAGGGAGGAAATCTTGAGAGTATGAATCATATGTAAGAAGGCAAATTATAAATATACCATGTAGTTACTTGATTTGATTTGGTTTAACATGTTTCTTTAAAGCTTCTATTATATTCTTTCACTTCTCACCAACATCCTGTGTTGATCCTTTGTGCAGATTAAACCCTCTCTCTGAGGCCTTGACAGGGACCATCTCAAGCTTAAAACTTAAGGTGGGGGCACATAAACCTCAGGAATCAAGATAAATAATTTTTTTTTTTTTGGTACCGGGGATTGAACTCAGGACCTTGCACTTGCAAGGCAGGTGGTGGAAACACTGAGCTAAATTCCCAGCCCCCAAAATAATATTTTAATGTGATGCCTTTTAAAAATAAAATTAATGTCAAAAAAATCTCTGATGAGCAAAATATCAAAGTTTTATAAACTGACAAGGAAGTCTGTCTCTTAGTTCTCATAGGATTGTAGGAGTAATATCCATTCTGTCTGGTTTCTCCATGGCTTACCTTCACATTTGGGTAAGATGGTATATTTCATTTAACTTCCTGATATTCTAAGTAAAAATATTCCTTTGCTCTCACTCTAGGAAACCTCCTTTCAGCAGAATACTCTATTTTCAAGTTCATTCCAACTAAACTGTGTCCTGCCAAAGGGAAGGTTCCTATCTGGCCATGACCTTCAACTTTCACTGTCCTTTACATCTTCACCATTTAGAAATAAAGATATTGGAATATATTGTAGATAGCCATTTTCCTCTCAATTAATAGATACTTCATAGGCTAAGTAGTTAATCTAATTTTTAAATGGGGAATTTAATATGAGGATTCTGCAGTATCTCATTACATAAAGGACACGGATGCACTGGACCTTAGATTCAATAGGATCATGGATCCAAACATTGTTCTGTCTTTCTGCTCTGCCCTTGTGGCTGCTTCTTTCTTTTCTCTCATTGTCTACTAGTTATGTTCACAACTCAGATCAAATTGGAGAAGGAAAAGATTTTATGAACAAAACCTCAGTTGCCTGTGAACTAGCACAATCAACAAGGGGGATCTCTTCTTATTAAAAAGCTTTTGCACAGCAAGAGAAACCACCAGCAGTGTGAAGAGACAACCCACAATGTGAGAAAAAATCTTCACCTGCCTTTCCTCAAAGGTCTACTATCTCGAATCTATAAAGAACTTAAAAAGATCAGACCTCCCAAATTTAAAGACCCAATCCAAAAATGGGCACCTGAAATGCACAGACATTTCTCAGACAAAGAAGTAGAAATAGCAAATAAACACATGAAAAAATGTTCAACATCACTGGTCATTCAAGAGATACAAATGAAAACAATGCTGAGATTCTACCTCATTCCAGAAAGAATGGCTGCTATCATGAAATCAACCAGTAACAAATGCTGGTGGGGTTTGGGGAAAGAGGAACCCTGCTCCACTGCTGGTGGGAGTGTAAACTGGTGCCACCAATGTGGAAATCAGCATGGAGCTACCTCAAAGAACTAGGACTGGAAGTCCCATTTGACCCAGCTATTTCCCTGCTGGGGATCTTCCCCAAAGGTTTAAAAGAATCATACCACAGTGATATATGTGCACCCATGTTCATGGCAGCACAATTTGTAATAGCTAAAACTTGGAAGCAGCCCAAATGCCCATCAACTGGAGATTGGATAAAGAAAATCTGTTTTTTTTAATATAAAATGGAGTACTACTCAGCCATACGAGAAATTAGAGACATTTATAGCTAAATGGATGCACATTGAGGCAATACTCTTAAGTGAAATAAACAGGACACACATATGTAAATACTGAATAGTTTCTCTAGTGTGAGAAACTGAAAGTGTCAATAAAGACTAAAAGGTATAATAGAAATGTGAAATAGGAAGAAAAGGGGCAAAGGGGAAGGGGAAGTAGGAGGGGTAGGGGAAAGGAAAGAAGGGAATGGAATTAATATGAGAAAAAGAAAAAATAGAAACAAAATCTTTGTAAATAGGGAAGGAAAGAGGGGTTGAAGGGAGGGGAGGGGAAGGGGGAAAATAAGAACCAAGAGAGACTATGTAAAGGTGCAAATTTCCAATGATGAATGTCATTATATTGTATACCTAAAATGTACTAATAAAATAATATATATTTTTTAAATTGGAGAAGGGGACCACTAACAAGTTGCAGGTCAGGGGCTTCAATTATAGACATCAGCTAATATTACTTTGTTGGCTCCAGTTCTGAAATTTCTTAGATAAAACTCCTATGGGCCCAGTTTAGGAATGCCTTGCCTTGGCCAGTCAGCACTGTCCCAGGGCAAGATCAGATCTGACCAATGCTGGGGTTTATGGTGGGGTCCCATCATTGTTATGTGGATGATGGAATTAGAGAGGGCAGTTTCCCTGCTAAGCCAGAATTTGACAGAAAAAATGATCTTTATCCACCCAAGGCATTTGCCTTACTTTTCTCATTGCTGAGACAAAATATCTGACATCCATAAGTTAAAGGAGGAAAGGTTTATTTTGATTCACAGTCTCTAGAGGTTTCAGTCCATAGTTGCCTGGCTCCAAAGCAGGGCAGCAGGGCAGAAAGGCATTACAGAGGAGAACAACAGTTCATGGTGTGTCAGGCAGAAGGCAGCAAAGCAGAGAAGCAGCAAGCAGCAGCAGCCTTCCTTCTTTTTCCCTTATATTTCATCTAGTCTATAAGCCTATTGATCGATGCCATCCAGACCCAGGGTGGGGCTTCCCATTCATTACCCACACCCGGAACTATGCTTAACCAATCAGTGGACTAATGTAGTACCACATGCCCTTAATCCCAGTGTCACATCCTCAGTCCATGTTCACAGGCCCTAGATCCAGCCACCTCCAAAAAGCCCCATCTATAACTGCATGAGCCTTTGGACAGATATCTAGATGCAAACCATAACAATATTGTTTAGTTCAAACCCTTTATAGAATAGATGATGAAATTGAGGCTCAGAAAGGTGGGTTAACCACAGCTAGTGAGAAAGACAGAAATGGATTCCAGGTGTCCTGAGGGCCACACTTGCTTATTTTCATTCAACAGACTTTGAACATTCACTGTGTGCCACACCTGGCTTCAGATGATCAGATTGGCTGCAACAGTAAATGTCAGCGAGAGAAAGTCTTTGTTTGGAGGAGCAGCTGAGACGGGGTCTTGCCATACAGCTCAGGCTGGGCTTGAATTTGAGGCAATCCTTCTGCTTCAGCCTCCAGAGTGCTGGGATTACAGGAGTGCGACACCAAGCCCAGCTTGCAAGAAATTCTTATTCTTACTTTACTGCTTTTTCTTAGATTAAACAGGAGGTCCTCTGATCTTCTTCTCAAAATAGCTTTTACTTTTTAAGTGTTCATGATAGATCCCTGGGCCTTGCACATGCTAGGTAAGCTCTCTACCTCAGTTCTAAAGAGCTTCCTTTTTTTTTTAAAAAAAATCACTGTCCCTAATCTTCCTTATTGAAAACTTCAAGAAATATTCCATTCCCTCTACCTCTTCATAGCTTTCCCACATGCATGATTCTGACATCAGCTTTTCTAAAATCCACATGAACTACTTGGATAGGCACATAGTCATAAGACACACAGTTAATATACACAGGCTTTTGAAAGGATAAGGATATTTTCACCATATGGGAGGCACATAATAAATGGAGAGGAAAAAACCCACATTTATTTAGTAGTTACTATATACCATTTTCCACTTTACCTCTGGGGAAGAACATTTATATTTAAAGATTTAGAGATAGCAAAATCTCAAAGAGCTGTTTGGGAAGGGTAAGGGGGAAAGAAAATAGAAGATTGAGCATTAAATTGAGTCTTGGTTTAAGTCAGACATCATACTTTCCATTTTCCAGGCCCGTGACCTTCAGGAGTTCACTTACCTTTTTTTTCCTCAGTGCTGGGGATTGAACTGAGGAACTTTGTGCTGAGCTACATCTGCAGCCTATTTCCATTTTTTAAAAAATTTTGAGACAGGATCTTTCTAAGTTGTTATATTGTTCACGCTGTGGGCTGAATTTGCAATCCTCCTGCCTTCCTGCTGGGATTACAGGTGAGCCCCACCATGCCTGGCTTCATTCAACTTCCTGATCCCTTATTTTCCTATTTTATAAAGTAAGAGTGGAGATTAGATAATCTCCATCAAAATTATTTGTTGTCCCTATGCTTACTATGTTCTTGAAAGGATTTGAGAAACCAGTTAATATAACTGGTTTATATTATATTTATATTATATTATATTATAAATGGGATAAATATATCCCATTTTCAAAATTCTACATTTTCATGTCAGCAAGTGGGTTTCACTGTGCTCCTTCACAGGTAAATAGCTTGTATTTTACTATTTTTGCACTGATACTGTCATCAGACAGGGTTAGGGGTTCTTAAACGCACCCTACATGCAGAATTAAGTTGCAAGTTTGCTGACTCCCATCACAGAAAAAGACTTCAGAATATGTCATTAAGAGACATAAAGGGATTTATTAGTCAGAAATTTAAAGCACACATTGAAAGAAAAAAGTGGGGACCCTTAAGAAAAAGAGGTGCCTTACGATCTGGAGTTGGATATATTTATAGGCTTGGGGATGTCTTCAAGATGGATGATTCAGGATGTGTATTCCTACTGTCCATCTCATTACCTATCTGGTAGGGTATGTCACAATGTAAGTCATTTCCATGTGTTTGAAGTTGAATCTACTACTTTGAGGATGGAGGAAACACTATTACAGGTGAAAAGAGGTCATTTATTCACAAAAGAGGCCGATTGCAGGTGAAAGGGAATTGGTCAGGCTTATTGTGTCTTGGGAGAAGACAGAAAAAATCTATACTGCATTTGAGTAACGTTTATGTACTGAAGCTGCAGTTTTTGGTAAAAGTACAATTTTAAAATTCTGATTTTCCTTGGATCCTTCCTACCTTTCTTTATTTCTTCTATCCTACCTCAAACCTATAAGATCTAGTGATGTTTAGTAAATGAACCAGATTTCTTTGAAAACAAGGTTGCTTTGTCTCTGAATGCTAATATTTTAATGGGTGCAGCTGTCATGTGAAATATATTATTTCTTCATAAAATTTTCTTTTATTTTTTTCATAAAGTAAAAAAAATAAATTCCTCTAAAGACGTGAAAAAATACAGGTTTATGTGTACACAAAAATATCTTACACTGGTCTTACATTCCTCCTATTAGAAGGCTAAGATATATTATGAACATGTATTGCATATTACTTAGAGTTCTCTACATATTTTAGGAAATGAAAATCTAAGGAAAGATGAATGGGAAGAAAAGGCATTTTTTGTTGTTGTTGTTGTTGCTTACTGGAAACTCTAGTACATCTACCTGATTACTTTTTTTGGGGGGGGTTCCAGGGATCGAACTTGGATCCTCACGCTTGCGAGGCAGGCTGCAGAACCACTGAGCTAAATCCCCGGCCTACCTGATTAATTTTTTTAGGTCGATTTTAATTTATTACCTGGGCATATAGGTCAGTAGATGTTTTTTGTCTGATATCAGAACATTTTCATATTGTAGCTATAAAAAGTGATTTGGACCCACCATTTGCACAGTGCCCTGTGTTTCCTTGACTACCAGAGACAGCGATGTCTTGATGAGCCCCATAAGAGGAAAGCATGTGAAATGTGTGCGTTCCCAGAAACAGCATACAGTCCCTGTGGCTAGATTCTGGATCGACATTCCTGGAAGCAACCACTCCAGAGTGCTACTTTTAGCAACAGTAGTAGCTAAGATCTGATGCATGAACCAAGACACTGTGCTATATATTTTCTAAGTCTCTTGACTGAGCCACTGTTGAAGGGCACTCACTGATCTGGTAGCTGATTTAGCTGTCAGTGTTTTCCCATCACATGAGTTGACCCCAGTATTGGCCACAGAGCAAACCTCCTGAAATGGCAAGTTGACTATGGACATCAAAACACTTAAAGGTATACAAAATTTCTCTGTAATTCTACCCCTTAAGAATTTGTCCTACAGAAATGAGCATATAGTATAGAGGCTGGCACATAGTTGCATACAATAAATGTTAGTTGTTGTTAAGAAGATGGTCCTCGTAGCATAGTTTATAGTAGTAAAACTTAGATTAAAACCAACTGTCCAAGAAAAGGAAATTGATTAAATAAATTGTATCATGTCTATAATATATTACTAGGCAGCCACTAAAAATTATGCCACTGGTTTCTAAATTTTGATGTGCATCAGAATGTACAAAGAAGTGATCAAACGTGAAATTGTCCAGGACCAATCCAAAATATTATAAGAATAATTGGAAAGTTCTATAGGTAAGAAAGAAGTTAGGCTTCATGTGAACTCAATATATAATATGGCAGAGCATTAATTTTGACTAAAATATCATTATTTAAGTCAAAAACTTGCTGACCTTTCTTAACCAGTCCACATGTCCCAGACAGACCTATTTTTAAAGGACTCATTTAAATCCTTTAAGTCATTGGAAACAGGCTTGGCTGTACCTATATCTCATTCAATGAGGTTTTTATTTTTAATTAGCATCGTTATAAAAAGTCTCTTTTCCCTTCTAACTTATGTTATCTTCTATCTGTCTCAGTCTCGATACATAGACTCTCTACTTCTGTCATCTATCTATACAGATATCCCTTTAATGAAAAACAACATTTCCTTCCAAGAGAAAGAGTCCACTTGGATTAATACTTCCCATTTGGAGCTATCTTCCAATCTGCCTTCTCTGGAAGTGTTTTCATAACATTGGTATTGGATTGAAACCAACTGAAAGTCTATGACTGAGTATAGTGAAAGCATTTAACTAGCATTTGTGAAGGTACTTTTAGGCCCAAGACAAATAATTGTTTTTCTACAGTTTTTGTTTTGTTCAATGCAATATAAAAATTCAGAAAGTAGCCAATACAGCATTTTTTTCTTCCAAAGGACACTTCCAAGCACACCATAAAGCAATATAATAGAATGGATTGACATCGGAAAATCCAAGGTAGTCCTTTTTTATGGCTATTCTTTGCCATTTACCAGGATTGTCTCAGACCTTGGAACCACCTATTGGCAGTAGAGTGACTCATTAATATCTGATATGTTGTGTTTCAGAAAGTGTTAAAGTCCTAATTTCTTATTCCTGCCTATATAACAACTTCCCTAATAATAGCAGTTTGCAATTATGCAATGATTATTTCTGTCAGGTGTGGCTCCCATCACTTTACCTTTGTATTAATGTATTTAGTTTTTACTTTGTAAGGTGGTAGGATTTTTATTCATTGTCATTTTACAGATGAGGAAACTGCAGGCTAAAGCACTCGATCAAGGTCATACAGATATGAGCATGCACTACCTTTAAACTCTACCTGTAAACTCTAGGCCTCAATCTCAGGGCTACTGCTCTAGGGCTGAGCATTAGCTTCACCTCTCTGAGAAGTTGTAGGTGCCCAAGAGAGTGCAGAGGACCGAGTGGTAGGAGGAAAAGCCTTAGGACAAGACAAGGGAGAATTTGGAAGGTTGCAAAATGGAGCTATGAGATAAGGAGCCTTTCTCAGAAGACCTGCTCATCTCTGACTAGCGGAGGGCCTTTCCGAGTTTCAATTTCTTATTTCACAAAGACTTGACAATAACTCACTTTCACTCTGTTGTCATAATTAAATGAGATGAACTGTGCACAGAAGGCACGAAGGAACTTTAGTTGTCATTGACTTCCAGCCTCAGTTAAAGGCAAAGGAAAAGGTTGGGGCAGAGCTCAATGGCAGAGCACTAGCCTAGATGTGCAAAGACCTAGTTTCAACCCCAAAACAACAGAACTCTTGAGGTTTTTTAATTTACTAAATGAAATATACTCAAACACATTTCTAAAGAGCTTTCCTTAGGATTGAAAAATGAAAAAAAAAGCCAACCAAACATTGGTACACGACAGCCTCCGTAATTTCAAGTGTTCTTTCTTACCACTGTCTTGATAGTTTGCTTTCTCCCTTCCTCCTCTTCTTCCTTCTGGTTCATTTTTTTCTTTTTCCCTTCTGGTTCATTTCTTAATAAAATACTTTTTGAAAAAGTGCAGCTTTGAGTCAGCTAAGTAAGGGGGAAGAAGGGTAATTTTCTACTAAGGCCAAGAAATCTGTGGCAAGCAGAGGGCCCCCCCCGGAACATCCCAGCAGCAAAACAAAAGTTCAAAATGCTGGCTGAGCTGGGAGATGAATTCTTTGGAGGGAGGAAATGTGGAAATGACTAAAAAGTACAGACTCTTTCAGGGCTGGGATATACTTACTGGGATTTCCCAAGGCACTACTTTGCCGGGGGTACTTGATTTACCTACAAGAGAATGGCCCTTTGTCTGGGCCATTTGTACTTCCTTTTATATTCTCTTAGAGCTATCCAAGTTGACTCAAGACCAAGTGTCTTACTGACCATCAAAATTGCTGGTTAGAGTAAGAAAGCAAGTCTTCTTTGGTTCTCTCCGTGTGTTATGAATAGGAGAACTGGGTCTTGGTGTCAAAGAGCCCCTGGTTGAACTTGCGCTCTGCTACTTATTCCATAGGTAACCTTGGGAAAATGATTTAACCTCTCTAACTTCCCTCATGCAGGAAGTGGGAGTGAAAATAATAACATGCAAGTTTGCTGCAGTAATTAAATGAGATAATACGTGCATAGGAGTGGAGAGTATGATGTGTTCATTGTATTGGAGCTGATATTATTGTCTATTTTTTTACATATGCCTATTACTCAGCTTAATAAAGATGTATTTAGCAAACTGTATGCCTGAAACAAAGATATACTATCAGAAAAAAGAGATATAGTATAGTAAAGGATTTACTTCAGGGATCTAAAGAATTGTACTGTCCCAGGTTACATTTTAGATTCAAATGAAGAAGAGCAATACAGAAACATGAAAATAGAGTGATATGCTGCGTAGTTGTCATAGTGGCCAAGACATCTCATTTGCATGCACAAGTTTTGATTGTCTTAACTACGTTAGTAAAATGTCATATTATTTAATAAGATTTTCGATTTTGAAAATTTGCTTTTTTTCTGGTACTCAGCATTAAAGCCAAGGCCTTTACTCTGAACAATATACTCAGCCCTTTGTAAAAAATGTACGTTTTGAAACAGGGCCTTACTAAGTTGCTAAGTATCCCCGCTGGCCACAAATTTATGATTCTCCTGCTTCAGCCTCCCAGACTACTGGTATTACAGAAGTGTGCCACCACATCCAGCTATTGATTAAAAACAAACAGGCAAACGAAAACAAACAAACAAAGATTTACTTTCCATGAAATTAAAATAATTAGCTCAATTTAAAAGACTGAAAGAGGGGCTGGGGATTTAGCTCAGTGGCACTGCGTCTGCCTCCTCACAAGCGCAAGGTCCTGACTTTGATCCCGGGTACCAAAATAAATAAATAAACAAACAAATAAAGAAATGACTGAAAGAGGACTTAGATTCCCAACCCCCTCTATTCCTCACCAAATTAGCAGCTTTTGGCTTGAATGAAGCTACGTAGCGGGTAACTTCCTGCTTCTAGGTGACTTGAATACTTTTAATGCCACTTTAGTTAAATATTG
Source organism: Heterocephalus glaber (assembly GCF_000247695.1). The sequence goes on along the minus strand of NW_004624804.1, from coordinate 5,478,335 downwards.
TTTATGTACGTACTATGTACTAGACATCTGCGGCTCAAAAATGAGGAAGTCACGGAGTAACCCTGGAGAAGAAAAATAAGATTGCAAATGTGTTGAGTATGTGGAAATTGTGCTTTTGAGGAAAATGGTTGTGTTCATGTCTGCTTATTAGAAGTCTAGCACGTGATCCGTCTGATCATTCCTTCTGTGTCCTGGTTATAGAACTCTGTGTTCCTATGTACTTTCCAGGTGGTTGGTTTATTAGGTTAAGCACACACTATATTTTGTCTTATGAATGGCAGTCAAAATTTATGCCTCAGAGTCAGTAGTTTGGGTGAACAGTTTGCTAGGGCCCTGAAAACTACCTTTCTCTGTCATACAAACAGTTGTTGTCATCACGTTGGCCCTATGCCTAGAGCAGGCTGTATGACTCAGTGACAGTTCCAATCAGAGCACGGAGTTGGAGACAAAGTGGTCATAGATCAGGACATCACAGTGAGGATGGCCAAATGTGCTCGGATGGTTTGAGATGAGTGGGTATTTTTAAAATAATTTTTTTCTTTAATTATCATTCAGCAAAAACATATTTAATCAAATTACTTTTGCATGGGATTTAAACAATTTTTTGTCCTCCTAATACTCTGTTCAATACTGTAAGTCATTCTTTACTCAGGGTGACTGCCCAATATTATAACAAACATTCAGAATTTCCAATGATTTCAAGATCCATGCTTGGTATGTTTAGGGCATAAATGCCTACTCTTACTTGAATGAGATCTACTTTTTGAAGTTACTTTGATTTCAACATCCACCCAGGCTAGATTCAGTTTACTTCTTTCTAGTTAAGATAACAGAATAGTTTTCCAAGAGAAATTTTAAAGCAGAACTTTTCAAATGTTTTGAAGTCCCTATGTATACTGTTCTTGCTACTGTTTTGTTTCTGGGACAAAATACCCAGCATCTACAAGTTAACAGAAGAGAAATTTATTTTGGCTCACAATCTGTACAGGGTTCAGTCCATAGTTGGCTGGCTTCAAGGCAGGGTGACATGGCAGAGGGGCATGGCAGAGAAGCAGCTCATGACTTGGTGGCGAGAAGCACAGCAGAGATCACGGAAGGAGGAGGAATATATATATATCCTTCTAGGCCAGCCCCACACTGACCTCCTCCCTTCAGGCTTTACCTCCCAATATCACACTCAGCTATAAACCCATCAGCGGACTAATCCAGTATCACACACATAAACCAGTCACCCCTCAAAAGCCCCACCTATGAGAGGGCTTTGGGGACCTCTAGATATAAGTCATAACACATACTTTGCTAAACAATAGGTAAGCATTTAAGTTTTATATCTATCAGTGTAGCTTCCAATAGTTATAGATATACATGGCAAACGATAATAAAGAGTTATGTTGTTTTGTAACTATTTTGGTCAACTTTAAGAGAAAAGTGTAAAAAATTGAACAAGGATGAAGAAGGGTATGAAGTTGTGACAGTTATAGCACAATGTGTTTCTTCTCCTTGTGTGATATGTTATCTAGTATAACAAGATGGAGATATTTAGTAATAGCAGAGGCATCCACTGCAATTATCATTGAATAAAACTGTTGTACTATTGGTATTTTGCTAGCAAAATACCTGGACTGTGTAATTTTAAAATGATTGAACTTTATTTTTCACCCTTCAGGAAGCTGGAAGGTCCAGGATCAAAGTGCTAGCATGTTTGGTTTCTGGTAAAGGCCCGGTTCTCATTTCCAAGGTGGTTGCTGTGTCTGTCCTTGCTAGACAGTCGAAAAGCAAGAAAGGCCCAATGCTGGAGGAGGCCTCTTTGGTAAGGGCTTCAATCCCATTTGTGAAGGAGAAACCCTCATGTCCTAATCTCCTCCTAAAGGACTCACCTCTTAGTACTGCGCCATTGGAGATTAAGTTGCAACTTGGCTTTGAAGGGATATAAATATTTGGACTATAGTACTGGGTAAAGATGAATGTCACCTTGGAATAATAACAGAAAAAGGCCCTATATTCTGAAGTAGATTCTTCAGGTAGTAAATCCTAGATGAAATATTCAAACTTAAAATATCAGGAGTGGGAGTGTGACCATTGTTCTGGAGAAATGCTTTGGATTTGTACCTGTACTCTTACTTTTGCTCTTATATTTGTACCTGAAAAATATTCCTTAACATGGGAACTTAGGGTTAAATAAGCCACTGAAAAAGTCCTGGAGAACTGTGATGTTACTTGAGACAGAACAATTGTGCGAGAATTGAATTGAATCACTCAAAAGTGAGGAGATTTTATTTAAGGAAGGCATTGGAGTGAACATTGTGTTAACTGTCAGATGGGCGCTCTAATACTCATTGTTGTCGTCATAGAAATTTAACTAATCAGCGTCGCAGCATCATAAGTACATAGTAAAATGAATGGTATGAGATGCACACAAACACTTACCCATGTGCATACTTGTTTTCTCTATGTGACATTTTTCTCCACAATCTACTTTGGTAATCTTCAAAGTATATTTATTATACTGATACTAAGTGGTTAAGAAGTAATTTCAAAGGCAGATATACTTTCACATACCATATGAGACATTCTAGAATAAAACATTTCTGTAGCATTGTGGTATTGATATGAATGAATGACGATAAACTGCGACCATATAAACACACCTATTGAATATACACACATACATGCATGCACAAGCAAAAGAAAAAAAGAGACTAATTCCAATCTAGTAAATAAAAATAAAAAGTACACTGTACAAACAATTTTCTCAGACAGAATAATTTTTAGGCAAACCATAGAGATGATTAAAAAGCACTTATTAGGAACCTACTGTTGATGGGTAACATGGCAAAGGCTCTTGTTCTGTTGCAGATGTGAATTAATTCTGCTTCCAGGAGGGGCACAATACAAAAACAAGGGCTAGGGATGTAGCTCAGTGGCAGAGGACTTGCCTAGCATGTGTGAAGGCCTTGGGTTTGCTCTCCAGCACTTCAATAAACCCCCCTCCCCCAAACAATAACAACTATTGTGTATTGGGTACTTATTATGTGCTAAGGAATATCCTAAGTGTATGTACTTGCATTATTGTATTATTTCAGTATATCATCATTTACCTTTATGTTCTTCTACTATCAACAGATGAGAGAACAAAGGCTCAAGGAAGCTGAAAAACTTTTGTAAGACCTCAGAGCTAGCAAATCCTAGATCAAATATTCAAACTCTGTACATTCTTTCTTGGGCCCAAGGGCTTAAGCACTGCCCTGTGTTGCCTGAAAAGGATCTCAGAATCAGTCTGAAAATACTAGAAAGAGCAGCAGGTTTGGAGCAGATAAGACCCTGGTTAAATCTTATTTCTGTCTCTTATGTGGTCAAAGGCAAATTACTTAACCTTCCTTACTCAGTGTCCTGATAATATCTACTTTGCCCAATGGTCATAAGACCAGAGATCTTATGTGTGCCTGTCACATGGTTCATATTCAATAAATGACATTTGTTGTGATTTGTTATCTCTGAGTCTAAAAAGAACCATAAAGGAAGAAAGCTATGTCAAACTCTGACTACACCTAACTTTTCCTTTTCTCATTAACCAGGGCTACTGGTAGCTCCTTGATAACTTGTCTCTGAAATCATATGTAACCACTGCTAGAGGAAAGATCCCTGTGGAGTTATGCTGTTTTTGTATTTCATACAACTTATGAGATGAAGCTCATTTATTTAATTTACACACCAGAGCTCTTGGCACTGTGCAAAGTCTATTTCTGAAGGAAACAGACAACAAGTTAATTTCCCAAGGAGAGAGAAACAATTAGCTAATTCATGAACTAAGGTTGTAGTGACAATGTACTCTTTTGCCCAAAGATAGTCATTCCTCAGCTTAAAAAAAATCAAACTTATATTTCCAACATTGCTAGAGGAAGTGCTACTTAAGAATAGGTCCAGCCATAATTTAAAAAATTGAAATTCAGAGATGTTTGGGATGCTGAGAGACACTAGCATTTACATCGGTGATTTTGTAATAAAAACAGAAAATCAAGTCTGAAACAAGTCATTATCCTAAAGAATAGAAATCTAAACCTCACCCCAGAAAGAATGGCTGCTATCAAGAAATTAACCAGTAACAAATGCTGGCGGGGCTGTGGGGAAAGAGGAACCCTGCTCCACTGCTGGTGGGAG